>CM042165.1:66363802-66386302 GCA_023376005.1 Doryteuthis pealeii
ATATATCCTGGAAGTAATTACAGTTATGGGTTATATCGGATCATATCCTTCGGAGATTCTAAACATTATTGTTAATTATAAGCTAAACAGATAAGTAAACAATAAATATATTAGCGGAAGGATGGAATTAGAAACAGGTGCGTGATGTGATTGAGTCAGTCAAATATCGGGAAATGATTAAGGAAAATTGCTTTTCCATTTTGGCTATCACAGAGTCTCTTCTATTTGTTCACTATCTGTTTGCAAGCATCTACCAAACTCTTGTGGACGCTGACAAAAACACTGCCCAAATGACGATCGGACACTACAGTAGTATGTATCTTTTATTTATTGCACGGTTGGTTGGTTGGGTTTTACGGCATATCAACCTTTGTTGGGTAATTTAATGCCGAAGACGTTTTTGTTTTATTCATTCTTGATGGGTACTCAATTTTTTTTTCAAACAATTTTTTTCTCTATTTAACCCATAGATGGGACCCTAACAGGTACTTCCACTACGGGTCAGAGTTGACCTGGGAGAAATTAAGGGGTGCTCCGCATTCCCCAGACCTCAATGACTGGAACCTCATCATCAGATAGAGTTCAACGTTAGACCCAGGACAGAACACCCTCAGCCACCGCCTTCTAGCACATATACGATAAATATGATAATATACATTAGATTACTTTTTTATCGGTTTAACCCAACAAGACATTAAGAACTGAATTTAAACTTTTGTTAAGAATAAGATGTGTGATACTTATAATACGTTAGAAGGCTCAGAATAACATTCCAACGTAGGTACTTATATATACATAAAATAATCCGAACAAAGAAATACATATAACAACAAACACAGACTTTATTGTCTGAGCACATGGACGAATGACATACAAAAATACAACATAGATACATAAACAGATAGGACTAAAGTCCTAAAGAAGTGATAAAGAGTTCATGAAGGATAAACAAGTCACTTACTGATAGATTTGGGGAATTACCCCCCCCACTTAAGGGACAGAGACACTATGCCTCTAGCCCATGTTTAGTGGTTGCTAGACCAAGAGGAAGAGAGTGAGAATTTCCTGGCTGCTGTTTAAATACCTTGCTACCTATTGGCGAAACCTTCGCAGTAAGGGAAGATAATCCTTTTGGACCCAAGTCCATCACAACAGGCGCAGACAATTGCTACATATATACAAAAAAAGGTTTTTAGGAAAATGAAATGTTTTAAATCATTCCCAAGTTTACGGTTACATTTTCCAAACGGATATTTTAATTGTAGAAAAAAAATTCTTAAAATAAACAAAATTTTAATACGCGAATTCTTAGGGAATTAAAAAAAAATAATTAGGAATTTGCTAAGGGATTCAGTTTTTGCAGATGTATTTTTGTGAAAAACACTAGATCATCTGCGTAGTCCGCATCTGTAATAGATTATGTGGGATATCGCCAGCTTCTTGACGTATTGTTATCGTGGAACAATTTTCTTTCTTTAGTTCTAATGAGGTTCGTAGTTATAAGCTGGTGTTATTTTTTAAATTTATTTTCCAGGTTAGTTCTGGTGTGTTTTGGTCTGGAGTTTTGGTTGCAGCATTTGCTCCGCTTAAACAATATATATATATATATATATATATATATATATATATATATGTGTGTTGTGTGTGTGTGTGTGTGTGTGTCTGTCTGCATTTATAAATATTGGTATGTAGCAATGTTATTTTGAAACTTGGTTTCATTTGTGTTATACTGTTATATACATACTGGTTACTGACAGTTTTTCGCATATGCAATCTTTAGACCAATGGGGAAATTTGTTAATCGGTTTGTTTAAATACGTCTTGGTTTGGTCCTTCACTGAGGGGGGGTGTCAGTGGACTGGATTTTGATTGGTCAATTTCTATGTGAATCACCAAGTTTACCTTAAAATAGGGGAAAAAAATTAACCACCCACTACCACTAAGTAAAGAGCACTTAGGAAAAGGGTCTGTCTAAGTAGATAGAATAGATGTGTGCTCCGGTAAATTCCGTACTGCATATAGAGGCTGATGTATATGTCTGCCACCACCACCAGTATATTAGGGAGGAGATGACAACCCCTTGCTTAAATAAACAACGGTATCCGGTAAACATATTGGTACACATAAAAATTAACCAAACAAAAATCAAGCAAATGTGCCAAGAAAGAATTGTGCTGTGTTTGTATGGTTTATTTTCTATCTTTATATTATATATACTAGCAAATATATGCACCCTCCGTAGGGTGCAAGTATTTAAGTTTTAATGTAATAAAATATTGTATTAAATTAGAAAGGCTAATGAAACTAAATAAGAATACAGATAAAAAGATTTGAAACAGAGGGAGTATAATAAAAGATTTGAAACAGAGGGAGTATAATAAAAATGGAACAACTGAAACTTACTCTTCCATCACTCTCGTCTTTCATTATTATTTTTTCTAATTTAAGTATTTAGTTAAAAGAGGAAGTAAAAAATAAAATGACAGTTATTTTATCTTGTTAATGGATTTCATTTAAGATTCATTGAAGAGATGTTTGCTTATATTCATTAAAATAAAACCAAACAGTTAGAAATCAATAATACTAAGCACATATTTATTAAATTCGATTTTTTAATATTAATATGTAAATTAGCCTTCCCGTTCACACTGTAAACCGCTATTTTGTTGTATATATAAATATAATTGCATGTTGTCAGTATGTAGACATAGTTAACAGTATTAATAATGTAAGACAATTTTATTAATAATTGAGGTTTAGATAAAAATAAAATCATGGAGAATGTGATGTCAATAACTAAGAGAATTGTGACTTGAGTAGGAATATAGTTTCGGTTACAGACAGAAAAACACACAATCTCCATTATAATAAGATATATATGAGAGAGAGAGAGAGAGAGAGAGAGAGAGAGAGAGAGAGAGAGAGAGAGATAACAAACAACAGACCTACATCCCATGCCACCTCAGCCGCTTACAACCGAGCCGTGAAGTCAACTGAGGACAGGGGACAGACAAAGCTGAACCCACATCAAAGACAGGTTCAGATATGAGCACCCACTGACCCCTAAAGCACCAGGGACTACAAGAATCAGTCAGTCTAGCATAAAACTTAGAAAAAGAGAGACACGGTCTCTTGAAATAGCAGGAAATTAAATGGAACTTAGAATATAATATCCAATTTATTCTACTCATTTCTTTCATGCTTCTAATAACAACCCCAAAATTATTTTATCACACACCACACACACACACACACACACACATATATATATATATATATATATATATATATATATAAAAACACATATATAGATATAGATAATATACACACATAAGAATAGACTCATCACACACACACACACACACACATATATATATATATATATATATATATATATATATATAGGGGTAAACTATAGACACGTGTTCGAGGTATCACCTCTCATCAGTATAGTTATACGGTTTAGCAGCTGCCTCTGGTATATATATATATATATATATATATATACTTGAGATCTGCCTACATATCTGTCTGAGTAGATTTTAATATATATATATATGTATATATATATGCATATATTGGTAGTCTGCCTAGATATCTATCTCTCTGAATAGATTTATATATAGATATATATATACACACACACACACATATACACACACATATATATATGTATAGCTATCTGTTTGTAACTACGTATCTCTCTATGAGTAGATTTTAATATAGATAGATAAAATAGATATATAACACACACACACACACACACATATATATATATATATATACTTATTTATATACATATATCTATACATATATATTGTTGGTATGCCAACGTATCTATCTCTCTGTATAAGTAGATTTTAATAGATACTCACCCAAGAAGACACTTTGGCCAAGTCAAGCAAATTGTCATGTATCTCGTTTGATGATCTATCACCAATTTCCTGTGAAGCCGCCCGTCTTTGCCATAAAACTCAATGCCAGGATTCACATATTGAGAAAAAGGCCGAAGTCGTCATCCACGTCTTGTCGACAGCCACACAGACACAAACTTCACCAGACAGATTGATGAGGGATTGAATGGGCTTAGGAATCAGCGCACTTAGCATAAAAAACGTTTTATCTAACTGTGAAGCAAGAGATGGATTTAACCCTTTGTCCTGCGTTTGGGACCCCCGTTAAATTTAGTATCACATTCTACATCCGTCCGCCCTGTCGGCTGGGGCGTTAGAATGCACCGACTGCACCTCTGCAGAGGGGTAAGACTCCCCCAATGGGGACACCTGTTGGCCGTGGGTGGCGACCCGTGATTGCTTAAGGATAGAGCCCAGGTGGATAAGCAGTTCATGACATGCAATACTCCACTTTGGCCCTATCTTGGGCTAGACGGGCGGTCGGAGAAGCCCCCTCCGATCAATCGGCTGGTCACGTCAAGCCCTAGCACCTATATGATTTTCCCAACCCTATTGCCCTTATGGCAAGCCCCAGCCCCTTTTTATCATATGGGTGCTAGAAGTCTTACTTTTGTAGCGATTGCCTTCCCTGCTGGAAAACTTGGTCCTAAAGGGTTATCCTCACTTACCACGAGGGTTTCGCCACTAGGTGACACTACTAGCTAGGTATTTAAACTCAGCCCGGGAAGCTCTCTGCCTCTCTGTCTCTCTTGGACTGCATCCACAAAAGATGACTCGCCTGTCTCTGTCCATTAAGTTGGGGCTTTGTCCCCCACCCCCAAGTATCAGGAAATGACTCTTATATTCATTATGAACTTTTTTTTACTTCCAAAGGACAATCGTCCTATTTGTTTATATATTGTCATGCATGTCATGTTTTACATGCTCAGACAATAAAGTCTGTATCGTTGTTATGTTGTACCTCTTTGTTCGAAGTTGATTATGTTAGGTGCCACTACTAGCTGAATATTTAAGCTCAGTCCGGGAAGCTATCTCTCTCTCTCTCTCCATCTCTTTCTCTCTTGGTCTGCCATCCACAAAAGATGGACTAGACGCGTGGTGTCTCTGTCTATTAAATGGGGGACTTTATCCCCCAACTACCTGTAAGTGACTCTTGTATTTCTCCAGAACTCTTTGTTACTTCCCAAGGACATTTGTTCTCTATGTTGTATCTTGTCATGTTCCATTTGCTCAGACAATAAAGTCTGTATTGTTTCTTTGTTGTTAGGATTTAAATTATGTATATATTCACTTACGTTAGAAGGTTTCTCTGAGGCTTCTTACGTATTATAAGAACCACACAAATAATTCTTATACTTATATCCTAGGTATGTCAAAAATCGACACTTTGTTCTCTCGAGCGATCTGATACCACACTCTGATCGGAAGTTACGAACAGAAGAAAAACATGAATGTAAACATATTACTTTTGTATGAGCATTTAATGTTTATGTAGCTTACAAACACTAATGAGACTATTGTTTGGAATTATTTGATTTTAGGCATAAAAAGAAATCGAAACAATACCAGACATATTGATAAGACACCAACGAATGGATGAGTACAAGAAAAGCCCGGATCGAAAGACAAGATGTTTTAAAACAAGGTTGTGGATATAATCACAAAATCGAGAAAAATATTTGTCTGTCTCCCGTAGTTTAATTCATTTCTCTGGTCCTTCGAATCTCTCTCTCTCTCTCCTCTCTCTCTCTCTCTCTCTCTATATATATATATATATATATATGTTTTTTATCTCTCTCTTTCTCTGCATGTCTGTCTGTGCTTTACCGTCTCTGTTTATAAACCTCGTTTTAGTAAGGTCTGTTCACATTTTTTTCTCTCCTCTCTCTCTCTCTCTCTCTCTATATATATATATATATATATATATATATATATATCATATATATATATATATATATATTATATATATATATATGAAAGTAAATGGAAGTGAATCCGACAGTATGAATTAAACATTTTTAGAACATCATATAACATCATTTGTTTTTTCTAAAAATCTTTAATTCATATATATATATATATATATATATAATATATTATAATATATATATATATATATATAAAATACTGTTCCAATCTATCTATATATCTAATACTGTTCCTATCTATCTATTTATCTATCTATTTCAGTTTGTTCAACTATATTTATCTATTAATCTATCTCTGTCACTCTCTGTCTCCGTATGTCTGTCTGTCTGTCTGTCTGTCTGTCTCTCTCTCTCTATATATATATGTATAGATATAGGAAGATCTAATTTTTCATATCTATCCATATTTTCTTTCTTCTTTCTTTCTTTTTTAGTCTGTTCCTATCTGTCCCCCCACTGTCCGCGCTCTCTGTTCTCTCTCTCTCTCTCTCTATATATATATATATATATATATATATATATATATAATGATACATTTTTGGTGAAACTTGTGTTCAATCTATACCTTTCTACAATATATATATATATATATATATATATATATATATATATATATATATATTCATATATTCACATCTATCTATTTATCTATCTATCTCATTTTAGTCGCATCTATCTATCTATCTATTTATCTCAATTTGTTCGTATCCTTTTATCTATCTCTCTCTCTATCCATCTATCTTATCTTCTACTTATGCGTCTACTTCAGTAGTCAGCTACACAGCCATTAATTACTCTGTGGACAGGTTTATTATTAAGCAACCCAAGTAGACTTTAAGTAGGAAGAATATACACTCACCAATCTAATGTATAAGGCAATGTACATATTTATGCCTTTCACTATAACAAACACATACACATGACTATAACAACGCACACAAGGCCAACAAAACTCTTTTGAATCCAGAGCAGGTGTCATTCTTTTAATTATTAAATGCTAGGCACTTTTCAGCGAAAATTGGGCCTCGCATCCTACATTTATTTTGGTAACTCGAGAACACCGCAACTCAACTAACACCTCTAATCTAAAAGCTACTAGACGACTCGGAAATCCGTTCGATATGTTCATGGCGCTCTTGTGTTACGGTTATAATAATAATCGCGTGGTGTAATGGTTAAAGTCATGGGAAATGGACTCGTCGCCCAGAGTTCAAATCCTGGATGTGGTAATTGCATTTCACTTAGCGCTAATACCCTTGGGAAAGGTATGAATTCTACTCTCCCGCCAGCTATGGATAAATAGTAGGGAGACTGGGCTCTTTAACATTGGTTAGGCAATCGGTCTACGAGAAGGAAAACTCTGAATTCAAACCTGTTGAACTCCGCTTAAGAAATTGAACTTGTGTCACATCCTGCTCGTGCGGAGGGTTTGGTAAATATATATATGTATACAGGGGATGCAAAATTAGGTATACAGTTATAAAAAAAGGAAAAAACATACATTACTTATTGTATTTATTATACAAACAAATGTTACATATACATGTAATAAGAAGCACATGTAGTAAGAAGCTCTCATCCCCCAGGTACTCAAATTGTCTTCAGAGTTCATACACTCCTCTAATCGAGAATTTAGCAAAGAAAAAGGGTCATATTAGCAGTCATAAATGTATTTCCACCAATATATATATATATATATATATATATATATATATATATATATATATATAGTGTACAATACATTTAAGGTGCAATTGTTATTATTGGTTTCTAGGCACCATGATTGCGCCACTACCTCTCATTACGATAACGCACTTATAAAGTGCATTGTCGTCGTGATGAAGGGTAGTGGCGCAAGCATGCTACCTAGAAACCAATGGTAACAATTGCACGTAAAATGTATTGTACATTATAATAAATAAATAAAGCTCTTACAAAAGTAATCGAGGACTTTATTCTCATTTCTCCAATACTAACAAAGGACTAACTATATATATATATTTCTTTCATGTTGTTCATATCTATCTCAGCCTGTTCAAATCTGTCTGTCTGTATCTCTCCTTATTCATAACGTTGGCACTAGATGCCGTTTAACTTCATACCCGGGACATTAAGACCCTCAGCCACGCCTTGTTGCACATATATGATAAAAAAGGTTGGGGATTTACCATAAGAGGAATACGGGCGGGGCAATCATATAGGTATTAGGGTTTGATGCGACAAGATGATTGATGGGGTGGTCCTTTCCGACTGCACGCCTAACCAAAGTAAGAGACAAAGTGGAGTGTTGCATGTTATGGACGATTCAACCACCAGGATTCCGTCCTTAAGCATCATGCATCGCGCCTCGCAGCTAATAGGTGAGCTCATTGGGTGGGGTCTTATCCCTCTGCAGAGATGCGGTCGGCATATTCTACAGCCCCAGCCGACAGGACGAACCTTCTGCTTGAGTTTTCCTCTTCAGCCTGTGATAGCCATTACTTCTTAGTGAAGAAAGACGAATAAATAAGTTTTATTTTTACAGATTTTGCTCTTTGGATGGAGTTTTTCTTTTATCCATTTGAAGATACCATAGTCAAAAACTGTTAAGTTAAAGTGGGTACTATATTAGTTGCTAGTAAAAAAAATAAAAAATTCCACTTTTGATATCGAAAATATATTTTTCTCTTCTGAGAAGTTGCTGTTAAGTGATCTTGAACGAAACGAAGACAGTTTGTAATCTAAATGGCGAACAGAAATGATAAGAAAAAAAAGACCTGGATGTAAGAACGAGATTCGTTTGAAGGGAGTGAATGAAAAAATAAAAAAAGAAAGAAAGTAGAATAGAAATTGTAGAAAAAGAGAAGAAAAAGTCGATACATGTCGGACTTGACACATAGAAGAAAAAAAAAAATAAAAATAAAAAATAAAAATAATATAAAATACGGGAAAAAGAAACGAAAAAAAAAAAAAAAAAAGAACGTGGAAAAATACGTTCGAGAGATGAAAAATCATAAAAAGCAGACGACAATTCTAAGCGCGAGTTAAAGCATTATTTTGAGAAACTTGAAATATGGCTCAAAATATAACTTTTGGGACACATCAAGATATATTGTCGAGAAAGAAAAAAAAATGTATAAATACATTCTGGACATATTTTATAATGAAAATAAAACTAGTTCTAACTTGTGAGGAAACAATATTTTTTTTATTTCAAAATGTCGCCGGTTTCACTGAGAGCATATTATGCGCATGCGCCGTTCCTGTCAAGATGGCGCGGATATTTTTACTGATTATTTAAGTTGCTTTCGAGAAGATAGACGCATTGAATTCGTTTACGTCTGGACAAAAATATTTGCAGTTACATTCCAGAAAAGAAGTCCTTAAAACGCCGTTTAGTAATGTATCCGATAGTTCGAGGTAACCACTTGACAGGAAAATCAATATAATCGTACGCGAAAGTCGGTGACAGACTTTCAACAGAGGTCCGTAGTTCGACAGCGTTTGGATATCAGTTGTAACGGTTCATAGCAACAAAAACCGGACCATATGACCCTTAGGCACCCCTTTTTGATCTCGATTAAGAAAGGACATGTTTTTCATTTACACCGTGAATATCCGTTTGTTTTAACAGACGATTTTTAGATTTAAAAAAAATTACAAAACTATCCCCTAACCCTAACCCCTAACAAACAACCGGATATTGACGGTGTAAATGAAAAACATGTCCTTTCTTAATCGAGATCAAAAAGGGGTACCTAAAGGTAATATGGTCCCAAAAACCTTTTACGACCTTTTTTTTAAAGGTTGTTTTACTAAACTACAATAGGGCCAGCTTAGCTCAGTCGGTAGAGTCCCGGACTAGGAACCACAAGGTTTCGTGTTCGATACCGGCCCTCGCCCACTCAGCGTATGAGTAGCACAGGAGACTGTGCGGTAAAGTGAGGTGCTGACGGTAGGTGTGGCGCTCTACCTCAGACGCTAAAATAATCTCCCTATCCTAGCGCTAGTGAAAAGAGGATCGACTCCCTCGCTGTCTGGATGATACCGACTTTAGGCCACCCCGAAGACTTTACTTACTGAATGACTGCTGGGGGGGGGGATATTAGTTAGGTATTTTACTTTTTTGGATCATTTAGATTTTTCAGATTGTTGTGTTGATCTTTATTAGGAAGACTAAGGAAATTAAATAAGAACGCATATAAAAATATTAAACTTATTTCAATTATATTTTAATTGGTTTCTACATGAAATCATGCATAGGAGAGCAGAGCTGGTTTATTGCCCAGTGCCTGAGGCACCCGCTTGAGGGGTAATGCCGATGGAAATAACGCATTTTTTGCACCTACCATCCCATGAGCTTTGGTTCATGGGTGGTCCCACATTAAAAAAAGACATTGTGTTACACCCGCATACGTGAGATGCAAGGTAAATAGGATTGATTTTAATATGTATGAGAATAGAACAATGATATCAGAGATCAATAACACCAAATAATTGTTTATTAACCCAGTTTTGTTAAAACCAGTATGCAAATAAACCACAACATGTAAAACTTTATTTCTTAGTGATATATAAGACATATTGCAAGATTTTAAACGTACTAATAACATGGGCTGTTTTGAGGCAAATTAATTCAGATTTTCATAGACATTGTTATTAAATACAATTTATTCTATTCAATGTATTAATGATTTTGACTATATATCAAATACTCATTGATAAACTTACGCAATTCCTGAGGGTATTGTGACTTAAGCAGGGACGTAGTTTTGGTTACTGACAGAAACCGAATCTCCATTATAATAAGATATACACAACGTTTCACGAGGCGCATGGTGTAATATTATCGTCGTAGGAAATGGATACAGCAAGACAAGTTTAAATTCTGGGCGAACGTGTTTTCATTTCACATTGTATTAATACTCTTGAGAAAGGTATGAATCCAAATACTCTCCCTCCAGCTAGAGGTAAATAGTAGGATAGACTGGGTTCTTTAACCTTGGCAACATAAGCTATCTAGGAGAAGGAAAACTCTGAATTCAAATCTGTTAAACTCCTCTTAAGAAATTGACCTTGTGTCGCATCCGGCTCGTCCGGAGGGGTTGGTAAATATATATATATATATATATATATATATATATATATATACACAAAGTTTCAGGAGGCGTATGGTGTAATGGTTACCATCGAAGGAAATGGATATGAGGAGACGTCTTCAAATCCTTGACAAGGGTGTTTGCATTTCACCTAGTATTAATACCTTCGAAAGGTATGAATCCAGCTATTCTCCCATCAGCTATTGGTAAATAGTAGGACAGACTGGGCTCTTTATTCTTGAATAGGCTACCAGTCTTGCAGGCGAAAAAGTGTGAATTAAACATGTTAAACTCCGCTTGATAAACTGACCTTGTGTCACATCCTGCTCGTGCGGTGAAGGTTGATATATATATATATATATATATATATATATATATATGTAGTATATTAGGAAAAATGAAAAAACACAGGTTTAAATGGGTTAAGTAGTGAGTTTATTGGCCGACGCTGCAGTGTTTCAATCTATTAATTAGATCATTTTCAGGGCATTTGTTGGTATATGGAAGGTGATAAGAAATTATTTATCACAGAATAACGAGAAAAGCGAGTGGTAGTTATTGTTATTCAGTCTGTTTAGAAATTTTTTTGAGGTTTGAAAAAAAAAAGGGACGCTTTTGAAATATGACGTCAAATATTCTATTTTACTGCGTATATATATATATATCAATGCATTTGTGTATACACACAAGTGTGTAATAATATGTATACATATAAGTATATGTGTGTATGTGTTTGTCTACGTAAGAATAACTCTATATACGTATATATGTATATAAGTAATAGTCGTCGGGACGGCCTAATGTCGGTATCAACCAGACAGCGAGGGAGTCTATCCACTTTTCACCAGCGCTAGATCAAGGAGATTATTTTAGCGTCTGAGGTGGAGCGCCATACCTAACATCAGCTCCTTACTTTACCGCACAGATCCCTGAGCTACTCATACGCTGAGTTGGCGAGGGCCGTTATCGAACCAGGAACTTTGTGATTCCTAGCCGAATACTCTACCGACTGAGCTAAGCCGGCCAAATCTTTTATTTTTTTTTGTAATTTGTAATATTACCCATAATGTTGAAGTAAATTGATGTTTTTTGTTTAATTTGAATATTATTAGGAATATTTCTTTGAACTTTGTATGGGCTCCCTTCTCGTTAGTTAAATTACTTAGAGAGCTTCGCCTCATACTAATTTTCTCGAATTTTAAATATGAATTTTCATCAATGTAATTACTCTACTTTTTCGTGAATGTAGTAAAAGTAAGTCGACGGAGCGGCCTAATGTCGGTATCAGCCAGACAGCGAGGGAGTCTATCCCCTTTTCTCTAGCACTAGACCAAGGAGATAGTTTTTGCGTCTAAGGTGGAGCGCCACACCTACCGTCAGCTCCTTACTTTACCGCACAGATCCCTGTGCTACTCATACGCTGAGTTGGCGAGGGCCGGTATCAAACTAGGAACCTTGTGGTTTCTAGCCGAACGCTCTACCGACTGAGCTAACCCGGCCCCTTAATATACTAATTTTTTATGAATATAATACTAATTCTTATGGATGTAATATACTAATATTCACAATGTAACACTAATACTAGACATAAATTCCTACTACACTTCATTACAAAAATGATAGGCTATGCCTATTCGTTATGTAACATCCCTATGTAGAGTATTTTACAGCCCCAAGTCGACAGGGCGGTCACATGGAAGAAAAGGTTGAGGTACATTGGTTTGATTTTTAAAAAATCTGTCGACGTCTATAACTATAGCTGAGGTGGCATAAGATATTAAGAATTCGGCAGATAAGGAACACCAGATAATTAGGATTTATATTTTTTACATTTCATCTTGGATGATTTGAACGGTCTCATTTTTTACCAGAGGGAGTTGCAAAATGATAACGCTCGGAAGATTAAGGAACATGTAAAGTAAAGTAAAGTCGACGGGGTGGCCTAAAGTCGGTATCAGCCAATCAGCGAGGGAGTCTATCCCCTTTTCAATAGCGCTAGACCAAGGAGATTGTTTTAGGTGAGCGTCACACCTACCATCAGCTCATTACTTTACCGCACAGATCCCTGAGCTGCTCATACGCTGAGTTGGCGAGGGCTGGTATCGAACCAGGAACCTTGTGATTCCTAGCCGAACACTCTACCGACTGAGATATCCCGGCCCAAGGAACATGTGTATTAATACTAATAATATTTAAGCAGATCTATTTGACTTCAATGGGACTCTAGCAGGCACTACCAATCCGAGTCAGAGTGAACCTGGGAGTAATGGAAATTAATGGGTACTACACAATCTCCAGAACAGACACAGTTTGGGGTTATATTAAGGAAATCTCTTTTTACGGGGAGATCTTAGCACCTCTGCAGAAAATACAGTCAGTGTATTCTACCCTCAGTCGATAAGGCAGTATAACTATTGCAACACCATAAAAATAATTTATCTTATAATTCAATAAAGATTAATCAATTTACTAATTATCTTCTAATTGTGTATCACTAAGAGAATTCAAAAATCATTCTCATTTTTTCTAATCAGATCAATTTTTTAAGATACAAGCTCTTACTTAAAATCTATATTATAACTCTATATTATTTGTGAAAAATAGTGTCTACAGGCTTTTTAATAAGTGTTATTATTATATACAACTTGCTGTAAAGTGTTCAAGCACATCTTAAAAACTAGACCTAACCAAACACAATGAATGGTATTTTGAATTCAACATAAAATAGCGATCATATATCAGTAGGTAAACCTTTGATCTTTGGGAAAAAATTGACGCGGATCAGTGTAATTGCATTTGTTGATCCGGTAGGATGACCTCGGAATGAAAGTCTGCCCGTCAAACTTTATTACTTAAACATTGAATTTTAATACTACACTTCCTTACAAAAATGATAAGCTCTGCCTATTCATTATGTAACATACGTCTGCATGGAAGACAATGTTGAGAAACTGGTTTAAATTAAATGAAAGCATTTTTTGACGTCTGTAATTGACTAAGTGTAACGTAACGAGTCTATTTGAAAGGAATGATGACGTATTAATAAAATCGTAAAATATTTATCTTCTATTTCTGTTTTACTTCTCGACGCTGGAATCTGGTTGTTGCATCTGATGTTAGGCTGGGTGGCATTGCTTGCTGTTTGAGTTTGGAACAGCTTGGGATTCGCTCGAGGATATCTTGCCTTGTGCCATTCATAGTTTTGAATAATAACACAAAACGTCCTTATTTTTTCTCATGAGCTGTTTTATTTTATCCCCAGTTATGCCTTGGGGAACAAAGACGCATCTTGCGTCAGCCCCCTTACACAGCTAGGTTCCAACTGATCTTTCATTCCTCTCTCTTTCTCTCACTCTCTTCACTGCCTTGTCCTAATCAATCAGAATTCGATAGGTGGCCGATAGATTCGTCATGAAAATCCTTCCACGATTATCTA
Organism: Doryteuthis pealeii; assembly: GCA_023376005.1. Taxonomy (NCBI): domain Eukaryota; kingdom Metazoa; phylum Mollusca; class Cephalopoda; order Myopsida; family Loliginidae; genus Doryteuthis; species Doryteuthis pealeii. The sequence goes on from CM042165.1 coordinate 66,378,159, forward strand.
CACCAGGGATCACCAAACGTATGTCACGGTGGGCCGTATAAATGAAAAACTAACGACGCGAGCGGTATAATTGAGAAAATAACGAGCGCGGGCCACATTATTATTGTGTTAAATACTTGCTAGCCAGAACGAAAGCTCTGAGAAAAAGATGTAAAACAAAATTTATCTTTCCACGTTATATTCATGGATGAGTGGCTTAAGATGCACAAACACGAATTTAACCAACATATTTATTTTCAAAACATGTTTGGTTTAAAATTGCCACATCCAATGAAGAAAATTGCTTACCAATTTTTATCGGTCAATTTCGTCCGATGGGTTGATTCCGTAGTCAAGTCCATGAAGATTTAATAAGCTTAACATGATATTTGAATTTGAATGGTATCAGAACGTCACGCATTCCAGACGTTTTAACAAACAAATTCAGGTACCGTCGGCAGGCCTGATAAAATGCCTTCGCGGGCTGGATCCAACCCGCGGGCCGTAGTTTGGTAACACCTGATCTACGCGTAACTTCTCGGGTCCCTGGCTTTTCTCACCTTATGTTTTATAATTCTGCTGATCCGTGCCGTAATTCTAAGATGAAGTGTATTGAGCAAAAAGAGAAAAAAAACAACAAAAAAAAAAAACGCGGATCAAATCTGAACTAAGACAAAAAGAAGTAAAGCTTAGATCCAACATTTGTCTTGTCTTGTTACGAGTATCACCTATTGATCGGATCAAAACAGTTATTCAATAAAAAAAAGAAGAATTAGTTTCAAATATCAAGATTGTATCCACAACATTAACACTGGGCTGAGACTCCGTCTACTTTATTTAAAGTTGTCTTTCGATACGCGCTTCCTTTAGATACAAGATCAGTCGCGAATCAATGATGAAGATTTCACCTCAAGATCACATCTGAATGGGGTGGAGTCAAGTAGGGTGGTAAATGTTCTTTTTTTTTCTCCCTCTTTTAAGAACCTCCTGATTTTCGACCCTTGCCTCCTTCAGAGGCGCCATTAATCGAAATCAGTGCTCAAGATCTAACTTGCACTTGGAACAGTGTCAAATTCAGAGAAATTGAGCTTTGATATTTTAGTGGTAAATCGAAGCGGCTCAATAACCGTCTTCCCTCAACACAAGTTCCGGGCGGAGGGTCAAAGCAACGTTAAAAATATCTGATTTGATCGACAAATCAACAGACGGTTAACAAACGATTACTTTTGAGATTATAGGATAAATACTATAAAAAGTCAAGTTGGCCGAGTGGCCTATGGTCGGTATCAGTCGGGACAGCGAGGGAGTCTATCCCTTTTTACTAACGTTAGACCATGGAGATTGATTTTGACGAAAGCTCCGCACTTTAGCGCACAGATCAGATTACCCTTGCTGTGCTACTCATGCGCTGAGTTAGTGGGGACAGGTATTAAGCCAGGAACCTTGCCATTCATTAGATTGGGTCTGCTTCTCTATTTCTCATGCTCTGTCGACTGGAGCAGTAGAATACACCGACTGTGCCTCTGCAGAGGAGTACAATCCCCCCCAATGGGACCACATTTTGATCGTGGGGCTGTGATCGATGATGATTAAGGACGGAATCTTGATGTCTGAGCAGTCTATGACATGTAACACTCCACTTTAGCCCTTACCTAGGCTAGACAGGCGGCCGGAGAGCCACTCGCAATCAATCGGCTAGTCACGTCAAGCCCTTGCCTCTATATGATTGTCCCGACGGTATTGCTCTTATAGCAAGCCCCCAACCCAATCTGCAGGGAATATTTGTCTCATACACCACTTGTATGGACTGGGCACAAGGCCTCGTTTTAATGTGGACCCACCCACAAGCCGAAGCTCATGGGTGGGAAAGAACAAAAATTGCGTCGATCCCTTCGGCATTCCCCCTCAAGGGGGGCGCCTCAGGCGCTGGGCAATAAACCCAGCCCTGCCTCCAAGGGGCAGGTATTGCCTGGAGGAAAGCCCCCTGGGATCGACGCTATTATTTGTAATTTACCCTGATCCAGAGGCCGAAGCACACTGGACCCCTGCCCCGAAGGACGAGTATGCAAGGCCAGGAGACCCTACACAAGGGAAGTATCTGCAGGGGTTGGCTAAATACATAGTTTGACAAGAGAGGCGGCATGGTGTAATGGTTACCGGTGTATGGAATTGAAACGATGAGACGAGTTCAAATCCTGGACAAGGATGTTTACATTTCCCATTGCGCTAATGCCCTTATGAAAAGTATTAATCCAACTATTCTCCTTCCAGTTATGGGTAAATAGTAGGAAAGACTGAATTCTTTAACCTTCGCTAGATAACCAATCTAGGAGAAGGAAAACTCTGAATTGAAACCTGTTAAACTCCGCTTAAGACATTGGCCTCGTGTCATATCCTGCTCGTGAAGAGGGCGTTTGGTAAATATATAATTTGACAAGAGTCGTCATCTTCGTTTTTGATATAGTAACAACGAGATAAGAAATTTTCATTATTATCCACTGATATACAAGTATCCTCATCTTTGTTATTACAGCCATAATGTTTTCCTTTATGGAGCCCTCCGACCTCCCCCCCCCAGGGCGACACTATGTGAGGCGTGGGCGTCACCACTTGATTCGAGTGAACTTTGCTGACACCAGTTCAAATGGAACCTACATATGATTAATTAGCATTTTTACGATCTGACACGACAAAGAGGACGACGTCCACATAAAAGAAGGGCGTATTTTCACCCGGTAGACAGTATTCGGAAAGGGGGGAACCAACGCTTTCAGACGGGTCATTGACCCTTTCTCTACCCTGTGTTAACTCGGAGCTGCTGTTGACAATAAAACGATATTCACCATAATTTGTCATCTGTGTGAGTTTTCTAGACGACGTCGGCCATTTCATCTGATATCAACGCTGCACTAGGTGTCCGTCGTGGATGGTAATCTTCTGGAAATGGTAACATTTTGACATGCCCAGAAGGTTACAGCCTGCGACAGGCACCGGAAGAAGGCCGGAGAATACAATGGCTGAAACGTTGTGATAAGGTTGGTTGGCTGGTTGTTTGAGTTAATGGCATATCAACACTTGTGGGTTATTTGATGCTAAATCTTGCTTTTTTAAATTAAAAAAGCAAGATGAAATAATCTGATGAAAAATATGATGAAATAATTTTCATTGACTTCATGTGTATCGATAAATTAGTAGAACTAATTTTTATCCACTTCATGTATAATAATAAATACTGGGGGTTGACCGTCATTCACTGCCTTCTAGTATATATACAATAAAACGGGTAGGAATTTGCCATAAAAGCAATTTGAAGAATACAGTCGGGACGTGAGCATGTACATATATATATACCAACCCATCCGCAGGAGCTGGATGCGACACAAGGTCAATTTCTTAAGCGAGTTTAACAGATTTGAATTCAGAGTTTTCCTTCTAGACTGGTTACTTAACCATGGTTAAAGAGCCCAGTATGTCCTGCTATTTACCCATAGCCGGAGGGAGAATTGGGTTCATACATTTCCCAAGAGTATGGCAAACAGCGCCATGTGAAATGAAAACAGCTTCGTCCTGGAATTGAACTCGGGTCAACGAGTCCATTTTCATACGACTCTAACCATTAGACCACGGGCCTCAATGAACTTGGAAGCATATTGGTGCTAAGGCTTGATATAACTAGTCGATCAATGGGTTGGGGCCTCTCCAACCGTCCGTCTTGCCTAAGTAAGGACCGAAGTGGGGTGTTTCATGTCACGGGACCACTTAATACCCGGGTCACAGAGCAATTAGTCACCATAAACCTCTCCTCCAGCATTAGCGGTCACCACATACGGCTAACAGGTTTCCTCATTCTACAGCACCCCTCGTTAAAAATGAGACCGTCCAAACTTTTTAAGATGCAATGCAAAAATGTAAATCCAGATTATCTGGTGTTACTTAATCGCAGATTTATCATTTGTCCTATTTTATTTCAAACAATTACCCCCTGAAGAGATGCAGTTCGCATATTCTACAGCCTGGGTGGTTGGGGTGAGGACACTGGTGCATAATAATATGTATGATCCAGATATATATAAAAAGGCGAATCTCGCCTTGGGGACATAGTGAAAAACCCAGTCGGCCATTGTGGCGAGAATACTGGTGCAGGGCCGGCTTAACTCAGTCGCTAGAGCGTCCGACTAGGAACCACAAGGTTACTGGTTCAATACCGGCCCTGGCCAACTCAGCGTATGAGTAGCACAGCTATCTGTGCGGTAAAATGTGGAGCTGATGCTAGGTGTGGTGCTCCACCTCAGACGCTAAAAAACAATCTCCTTGGTCTAGCGCTAGTGAAAAGGGGATAGACTTCCTCGCTGTCTGGCTGATACCGACGACTTTACTTACTTTACTTACACATGAACAGGGTTTGACAAAAAGATCAATTTTTAAGCGGAGTTTAACAGGTTTGAATTCTGAGTTTTCCTTTCCCTAGACTGTTTCCATAACAATATTAACGAGCTCAGTCAGCGCTAGATAATCATCCAAGTCTGTACCCGTGATAGTTCTGTAGGATAACGTCTGCTTCTTGTCTTTTTTTTAGTTAGAAATCAATTTCTTCATTAAATCTAATGGTCTTCGTAATACATGTATAGAGGGGGGTAGAGTTAGGGTTAGGGCTGGGGCTGGCGTTTAAGGTAAGTTTAATGGGAAAATAAATAAATAATTTGGTTTCTGTTTTTTTCTGGGTCACTATGTATACAGGGTGACCCAGAAAAAACAGAACTCACAAATTTTGTAATAAAACTGTTAATTTTAACTAGGGGGATTTAGGGTTATGTTTAGGGTTAGGTTTAGGGTTAGGGTTGGGGTTTAGGGTTAGTTTAATGGGAAAATAAATAAATAATTTGGGTTCTGTTTTTTCTGGGTCACTCTGTAATATGTTTTAATTTTCCGACCGGTTTGCAAGTTCAGCCAAATTCAGATAAGCACGCGTTACGGGGGACTAATGTTAGGGGTAAGAGTATTAGAGATTTGAAAGTGTCGGTAGTGCGGGGTGGATATTTTTTAGAGCAACTCGTTTTTTTTATTTTATTATTTCGGACGTAATTGTGAATGGCTGGCTTTCTTTAAAACCTAAACCGGGTGGATAGATACAAAGGTACTCTTCGCGGAGTTCCGTCCCGGCCTCCTGCCTCAAAAAACGCTAGCCGGTGGCTGCTGAAAAAAAACAACACCAGCTATGATTGAAGTCCGTAGTTGAAGCGGTGTCACTTGAAAAAATCCCCCCAAAAACCAACCAACTTAGGGCGTTATTCCCGAAAACCCAACCGTAACCGTAACCGTAACCGTAACCCTAAACCCTAACCCTAAACCCCCCATAGTTAAAATTAACAGTTTTATTAGAAAATTTTTGGGTTCTGTATTTTCTGGGTTACCCTGTATACAAGGTGACCCAGAAAAAACAGAGCCCAAATTATTTATTTATTTGCCCATTAAACTAACCCTAAACCCCAACCCTAACCCTAACTCTAACCCTAAACCCTGACCCTAACCCTATTTTTTTTTCAAGTGACACCGCTTCGGCTAAGGACTTCAATCGTAGCTGGTGTTTTATTTCACCAGCCACCGGCTAGCGGTTTTTTTAAGCAGGAGACCGGGACGGAACTCCGCGAATATACCAGATACAAAAAAGTGAATCTTGCCCAGTCTCTCCAGTAGGGACAGGGTGATACACCCAGCCGCCCTTCATTAGTAAATTATGTCCATTGTTCAAAGAATACAAAAGATTAATTTGATTTATAATGTTTACTCCTGTGTCCATCATGCTCGTGCGGAGGGGTTGGTATCTATGTATGCATAAAGTGTCGATAATGTTCTCTCTAAACCAGTGGTTCTCAAACTTAAATATGACACACAGGGTCAAGGTTTCGTACACTATACTTGTCGTTGTTACTAACTTTTCTTAGTCTGGTACGCAGTTAATAGGTTGCTTACACTATCTGCTGTTGTTCTATGACAGGCAACACTCCACTTTAGAATATAGACATGAAACAAATCAATACCATACAACATAATCCCCAATAATGCTAACACATTGTTAAAACCATTTACTAAAATGTATAAATATAAATACACGATATGTATAACTTCCTAACCGTTCGGCATGACATATCCCCAGACGGGCTGATATGCCGTTAAAATCAATAAACAAACAAACAAACAAACATAATCTAATCTGTCTGTGTGTCTCTATTATATACGAGATGAAGTCTCCACCGATTATATACATCCGAGTAAATGGGTATAGAACACAAATAGTTGTTGAAATAGACGAAACTGTTTGTTTTTCTTTCTTTTCTGTTTGATGGCCAACCAATGTGTCTTTAATTTGAAAAAGCTCCATGAGGTCATAAAAGATCAGAAAAGAACAATTGAGTCGTGCCAAGAAGTGGAACATTTTCTATTTCAACATTAACATCCTATCCACCACATTAAAATAAAAAGGAAATAAAAATCGTGTCATTCCAATTCTGAAAAAGTACAGCAATTGAATTCTCAGTTTAATATACAACGTGGAGAATAAGTAACAAGAGAGAGAGTCAATCATATAGACCAGTGGTTCTCAAATAGTGCGCCCGGGCGTACTTGTGCGTCCCAGAGCTTTTTCATGTGCGCTCCGTAGTATTCCTGAAAGATCTATGCGTCTAACGACTGGATTCGAAACCGTTTTGTAGAAACTGCAAAAGATTCTAATTTAACGCTAACAGAAAAAGAAGAATTGGCAGCTGATCGTGGATTAATGATTAAATACAAAGAATTGTCTCTTGAAGCTTTTTTGGATTTCTATCAAAAAACAACATGTGTCGATATCTAAAAAAGCGCTGACTATTTTATTGCAATTTTCCACCTCATATTTATGTGAACTGGGATTTTCAACCCACGCAACAATTAAGTGTAAAAAGAGAGGAACTCTTCAATGCATTGATGAGGAAATGAGAGTTTGTCTCTCAAACATAAGACCAAACATTGAAGAAATCGCAAGGTCTCATCAAGGTCATGTTTCTCATTAACACAGGAATGAATAAACTTCATAGAGGTATGTTAAGTTTTCTTTTGTTAAATGTGTTTTTTTTAACAGTTAACTTAATAACATATTAGTCCTATTTTGTATACAGTGCGCTATCAAGTATCTGTAGTACTGTAAGTGCGCCCAGACTGTATAAAGTTTGAGAACCACTGAGTTAACTTAATAACATATTAGTCCTATTTTGTATACAGTGCGCTATCAAGTATCTGTAGTACTGTAAGTGCGCCCAGACTGTATAAAGTTTGAGAACCACTGAGTTAACTTAATAACATATTAGTCCTATTTTGTATACAGTTCGCTACCAAGTATCTATAGGACTGTAAGTGCGCCCAGACTGTATAAAGTTTGTGAACCACTGAGTTAACTTAATAACATATTAGTCCTATTTTGTATACAGTTCGCTACCAAGTATCTGTAGTACTGTAAGTGCGCCCAGACTGTATAAAGTTTGTGAACCACTGAGTTAACTTAATAACATATTAGTCCTATTTTGTATACAGTGCGCTATCAAGTATCTGCAGTATTGTAAGTGCGCCCAGACTGTATAAAGTTTGAGAACCACTGAGTTAACTTAATAACATATTAGTCCTATTTTGTATACAGTGCGCTATCAAAGTATCTGCAGTACTGTAAGTGTGCCTAGACTGTATAAAGTTTGAGAAACACTGCTCTAAACTGTCAAACAGTAAGAAAGATGCGCTGATAACATACACACAAAACCGGCGCATACTACCTCAGACCCGCGACAGTGGGGGTCCCGAACCTGCTTGGAGTCACTAGAAGCGCAGGTTTCATATATTTTCTATGAATACTACTTCAGGAAAATTGACATACCGTAGAGCAGGGTCCCTTATATCATAGGTTTGGTTTCGGTTACTTTTATTATCAAGACTCTACATTTGTAGCCATCATCATCATCATCATCATCATCATCATCATCATGTCCCGCTAGTAACACAGATATCCATGCCAATCTCTCTCCATAGTCCCTATTATTCATTGCACCGGGGAGGTACCCTGCGCAGCATCCAGTATCCGCGGAGAGCTGGTCAATGTCTGTCTTTGCTGGGGCAACCCACACTGGCGTGCCCATGTGCTGGTT
>CM042165.1:66391302-66398802 GCA_023376005.1 Doryteuthis pealeii
AATATGTCTATAAATTAGATACAAAAGAAGAAATGATCTGAAATCTGAAACCGACTAGCGTTATCGCTTCTGTGCGTTTACACTCTCTCTCCATCTGCCCCTATTATTTTTCTTTCTTTCTTTCTTTCTTTCTTTCTTTCTTATTATATTTTCTGTGTAGTATGTCCAATTCCTTCCTTTCATTTCTTTATAATAAAAACGGAATGGTTCATTATTTAGCTGAGGTGAATCGGTCGGAAGATTAAGGAACACACGCATTGATACCCCCCGACACATATATATATATATATATATATATATATATATATATATATATATATATATATAATGTGTGTGTGTTGTAAATCTAGTTCCAGATGGAAATGGACTTTTTTGCGCTTAGGTAGCTATAACACTACTTTCATATTGAACAAGCGAATGTTTTTGAGGCAATTGTTAGCTCAAGTAATTTAATTCTCTCATTCTCCCATTCTCTCATTCTCTTATTCTCTTCATCTCACCCCCCCCCTCCACGCTTGTTCTCAGCAAAATGTGTCTCTGATATATCAGCATTTCTATAAAAATAAGCTACGATCGACCCGCTTCCTGGTATTTCAATTCGATTAGTACCATTTCGCTGTTGTAGGCAGTCAGGTACTGTATTTTGTTGCACCAAGATGGCGCACTATCAACGAATTCAATTTGCACTTATATCGAGCCGCGTGCGAAGTAGCAATTCGATTCGCGATCATTTCCGGTCGATGTTGATGAATATGTCGTCCTCGACACGTGTTGTATAATAAGCTATAGTATTTTCGACCGGAATAACGTTTTATCCCGCTCCAAAATATTGGCAGCCATAATGCGTAGAATCTTCTGTCGGAATATTAAAAACGAAATATCGGAATAGAATAGGGAGTATCAGGTACTCTTCTAAAGCAGCCCTATCGTCTGGGGCTTTAGAGTACACTGACTGCACTTCCGGAGAGAGGTAAGACCCCCTCAATGAGGCCACCTGTTAGCCGTGGGTGGCGACCTGTGATGCTTAAGGTTGGAACCCAGGTGGCTGAGCAGTTGATGACATGCAAACACTCCACTTAGGTCCTTACTTGAGCTAGACGGGCGGCCGGAGAAGTCCCCTCCGATCAATCGGCTGGCACGTCAAGCCCTAGCACCTATATGATAGCCCCAACCCTATTGCTCTTATGGCAATCCCCAACCCTCTTTATCATATGGGTGCTAGAAGGAGGTGGCTGTGGGTCTTTCTGCCCTGGGAATGACGTAAAACTCTGATGGTGAGGTTCCAATTTTGGAGGTCCAGGGAATGTGGAGCTCCCCTTTATCACCATTTCTCCTGATCCAGAATGGTAGTACGTGTTAGGGTCCAATCTATTGTTTAAATAGAAAAATGTGTTTATAAAAAATGTGTATCCATTAATAATTCATCTATTTAAAACTTTATCAGCATTAAATGACCCACTGAGATTGATATGCCGTGAAACAAAATAAACCAAACCTAAATCTTCCGTCGTTATCATCTTGCAACACCCCCAGGTTAAAAATGAGACCGCCCAAATCGTTCAAAATAAAATGCCAAAATGTAAATCCTGATTATCTGGTGTTGTTTAATCGCCAAATTCTTATTTTTGTCGTCACCTCAGCTAAATAATGGATCATTCAGTATTTATCATAAAGAAAGAAAGAGAAGAAATAGGAATGGTTGTTTGTTTTGTTTTACGGCATATCAACCGTTTTCGGGTCATTTAATGCCGAATCAAGTCAAGTTGATATGTGTTTACTTACAGTTCCAGCTGTTGCTTAAATGTTCACCCATCTAAGTAGTTAACAGGCGCATTGCTTCTTAACTTCAGTGATTTGTTGTGAACCGGTGCTTTCAACGTGACTTGACCATAAGCAAGATAAAAATAATACAGAATAATATAATAAGAAAAAAAGAAAGAAAGCGAGTGGGGACATATAAAGAGAGGGGGTGAGCGTGTGGGACGCGATAACGCTAATCTGTTTCAATTGAACATGATGAAAAGAAGGAAAGAAAGAAAAAAGAGTTAGAGAGAGAGAGAGAGAGAGAGAGAGAGAGAGAGAGAGAGAGAGAGAGAGAGAGAGAGAGAGAGAGAGAGAGAGAGAGAGGGGGGGTTTTAAAACAAGATTATCGTACTTTTTACATATTGTGTTGCATAATCTATGTTAGCATAGATTATTGGCAACACCCAGTAGGATAATTCTGCGGGGACAGTTTTTTCATATCACGGACGGAAAATCACTGGTTAGTTGAAATCTCGCACGTCACGTGATTTTGATTTAGTTAAGTCAGTTGCAGCCAAGACGTGAAGTAAGATAGACGTATCTTACTTCGGTTGTCAGCTCCGCGTGATGAGTTAGTCACAAAAGGCAATTAAAGCTTTGAAAAGCAACTAGCGTTGTTAATTAATTAAGCATGTCTTAGTTAGCCAGAAGAAGCCCTTAGAAGAAAAAGATGAAACAGTTAGACTAGACGTAGACATCATGTCCGGAGAAAAGACTAGACGAAGTAGAATTCAACATGACGACTAGACGAGAACAGCAAGTAAATTACGTATCTGTCAATCTCTCTCTCTCTGATACTCTCTGATACTCTCTCTCTCTCTTCCATTGTAAGAACTCTTGTGTATATGCCCAACGAGGTTATATGAGTATATAACAATTGAAGTATAAGCAATAGCTCTCAAGTAAAAATATCAAACGTTGTAATAACTAAATCTACATACTGTGGTATATCCACAGATCCTGCTTGTGAATTTTCCTGATTACTCTTCAGAGCCTGGAGTCAACGTAGCGTAATGACTAACGAGCTGAACGGTGACATAGTGGCGAGCGAGTTTGAACTCCAGACACGCTATTATGTTCCTTTCAGACTCCCTCATCCCCCAATCTATGGGTGATATACAAAGAAACCAAACTAAACTCTTTGGAAAGTCATCAGCCCTTTCACCAGATCTTAGAATACGGGGATTGTATTCGGTGATGAAGAGTAAGAGACCTACCCCCCAAAAAAAATGTATGGAGACTGAAGCTGTATTTACCAAGACAGAAATGAACAATGAATGAAAGATTAATTTTCTTCAAAATAGTCCCTTTGTTTTGATAGTTTATCTTATCATAATGGAGATGATATATATATTTACCAACCCCTCCGCACGAGCAGGATGTGACACAAGGTCAATTTCTTAAACGGAGTTCAACAGGTTTAAATTCAAGAGTTTTTCCTTCTCCTAGACCGGTTGCCTAACCAAGGTTAAAGAGCTCAGTCTGCCTACTATTTATCCATATCTGGAAGGAGAGTAGGATTCATACATTCCCAAGGGTATTAGCGCTAAGTGAAGATGGAGATGATATATCACGGTCGGTAACCAAAACTATGATACTGTCGACGTTACAATTCCCTTAGTTATTATTCTTAATGATTATTAAATAACTATATTCTATCTTAATTAGCATTTATTCATCAACGACGTCTCTATTAAAGTCTAGCTGAGTTAGATTTGCTTCAGAATTTTACTGCTAGACTTTCCCAATAACATTTGTAATAAAAGAACAAAACATGTAGGTCTTGTTTTTCACAGAACTGTTTTTTGTTCATAAACTAGTCAATATCTTATGTCTAACAGAGCCAATAAATATTAAACCTACTCCTTTCCCTTCTATCTCCCTACTTATCTTCCGCAAAGATGTCTCCTATAACCAATCAAATCTTTCCCTCACCACAAAACTTACACACCTACCTACTTTCCCTTCTATTAAACACTTGTATGATCCTAATGGTTCAATAAAGGCTAAAGAAGCGGAATTTAATATTCCAGCGAAATATACTACACATTTTTGTCTGAGTTTTGTTCTTTATTCCTTATTTTACCTCATACTGTCGGATTCATTCCAATCCCATTTTCCTCATATATATATATATATATATATATATATATATATATATATATATATATATATATATATATATACATTTATTGCACATCAACTCTGTTCTTGTGAACTTTTTTGTTGCTGATATCATTGAAGCATGAGAAATGGACATGGCGAACAAAAACAAAAAGAACAAAAACAGAGTCCCTGGTTCGATTCATTTATTCCAATATTTCGGGTGACATTCACTCTTTATCAAGGTATTCATAACTGTGACTATGGTGGAGAATTTCCTAATTAAAGATCCTATAGGATTTCCTTTGTTCTTTTCCCTTTTGAGTTTTCTTTCATTTTTCATTTATTTTATTTTTTAGGTTCACAAAAATGTGAAAAGAGAGAATAAATCAGAAGAACTTTAAATATGGAGATTATCAAAAGACAATAAAGTTAATTTATTTCCTTTTTTTCTATCTTTATTTTATTTTTATTTCACCGATTCTGAGAAAATTTCAAAATTTGCTGAATAAAAAAATAAAGTGGCATTGCTGTGGTTTTCTAACAAATCTTGTATCAAAGATTTTCCTTCAAGTTTTGGCTGTTTTTTTCCTCCATTAAAAAACTCGCATATAAAAAGTCTTTACATATGTATTTATCCAACCCCTCCCCCATGAGCAAGATGCAAAACAAGTCAATTTCTAAAGTGGAGTTTAACAGGTTTGAATTCAGAGTTTTCTTTCTCCTAGACTGGTTGCCATACCTAGGTTAAAGAACTTAGTCTGCCCTCCTATTTAACCATAGCTGAAGGAAGTCAATATCTTACAAGCAAGTTCAAAGATAAACAGTATATATATATATAGTTGTAGAAAAAGTTATCTCCCTAACTATTAATGCTCTATATTTACTATATATTGAACCCTATAGGATTAACTACTTAGGCTATGTTTACATAGTAATATCCCATCAATGAATATATATATATATATATATATATATATGTGTGTTTATGTATGAGTAGTGGCTTACCGGTGGGTACGGGTATGATCGTTGGGAGCGCACAGGATCCAGGGGTTAAGACCGTGAAAAAACAAATACAAAGTGCTCAATCGTATTAAACCACTCTAAACCTCTATTATTATAACGCCTACGTTTGGTCCTTTTCGCATACTCTCTAACCAAACCAAAACCAACCAATAAATAATTTTAATCTTTTTTACTTATTTAACCACTCTCACACCCCGTAATCTACCCTTCATTAAACAACAATTGAAAAATGAATTCCCACAAATTAATTCACATTTTTTAGTCTAATAAACAAAAACAATTTCCGGTGAGTTTTTTAAATTCATAAACAAGCGTCTATCTAACGATAAGACCCGTTCTAACAGACATACATGGTACCAACTGATATTAATCGAAAACTCGATTAATTCAGCGGATGTAACCCTGACGATTCAGATGATGAAACTCGAGTAGGTTACTTTACATCCATTTCTTAAATGATATATATATATATATATATATATATATATATATATATATATAACTCACAATCAACAGCACTTTAAAAAAAGAAAGAAGTTACTAGTTTAACAAGTTGGTTGTTTTCTGTTCATCCAATTTTACATATGAGTGGGGTGGGGGAAATATAAGAAAGAAGAGGTGGGGAAAAGAAATTGACTTAAATTTATATCCTGGGTGACATGAGTCAGATTGAGAGTTGAATAAATGTCATGCGTGTGCACATACACACGCACAAAAAAAAATTCGTTTCAAATCCTGCAATGTGTGTTATATATTACAAAGAATTAAATATTTACATTGTATAAGAATTGGGCACTGGTTTTACAAAGCCGGGTTTAATAAATAAGTAGTTGGTGTTAATGATTTCTAATATTATTTTATTCTCAAACGTATTAAAAGCAATCCTATGTATCATTTTATGCAGAAATCAGTTAATTTTAATTAGTTTAGTTAATCTTTCTAATTCAATATAATATTTCAATTACATTAAAAATTACATATTTGCGCCAATTTTTGCTAGTTTTTGATAAAATAGACACGTTTTGATTGAAAACAAAACAAAAAGCAATTCTGTTATTAAAAAAATACCTGGTTAAATCGAATTTTGACGCAGAAAATGGAGATTTAACTTCCGTCTGGAAAATCTTTTGTTCAATATCCACAAATGCCGTTGGGTTCGGCTGAGTTAGTTGGATTTAAAAAAAAATTTCTTTCTTTGTATTCAAATCTAATTTTTGACTAATATTTAAATATAATATAACACTGAATTTTAGAATTCAGGTCAACGAAAAATTTCGAACTATATTACCTTTAGGCACCCCTTTTTGATCTCGATTAAGAAAGGACATGTTTTTCATTTACACCGCCAATATTCGGTTGTTTGTTAGGGGTTAGGGTTAGAGGTTAGAGGTTAGGGTTAGGGTTAGGTTAGGGTTTAGGGTAGGGGTCAGGGTTAGGGGTTAGTTTTATAATTTTTTAAAAATCTAAAAATCGTCTGTTAAAACAACCGGATATTGACGGTGTAAATGAAAAACATGTCCTTTCTTAATCGAGATCAAAAAGGGGTGCCTAAAGGTCATATGGTCCAAAATTTCACCCATCCACGATATATTAGTATTTAGTGAATTGTAATTTTCATTGTTGAATAACAATGTTTGATTCCTAGAATCTACGGAAGAGCAACACTAACAATAATTATATTCCTTGAATCTTCCAAAAGTACAAGTACAAACAAGATGAGACGCGTTGCCATTTCGGTTTCAGTCTTACTAAATATTGTTTGTTTTTAACGTAAAATCTTCTGTTTGAACCACCTCGGCCTATTTGCAGGAAAAGTAAATACTTCTTTATTATTTTATCAGTTTTTCTCTTAGAAATTCTTTTTCAAATTATCATTCAATCTCATGCCCAAGACATTTTGTTTTTATCTATTCTGGTTTGGTATTCAATTCTTTTTTGTAATCACATTTTTTAAAACTCATTTTTTATCAGTTTAAGCCCTCTAACAGGTGCTACCACTCCGGAATGTCTTTGTTTAAGGCTGGCTTGGTTTCTTTGTTTAATGGCATAGCCAATGTATCAATATAGTTAAAGATCATTTTAAACAGGTAAACAGTTCATAGTTGACATATTAATGTTTTAATAGCTTTAATGACAAACGATAACACCGACAGACTTTGAAAGCTTTATTGTACATATATATAAAGGGTGTGGCATAAGTAACGCCCTTTGTTGAATTAATTTAATTAATCAAATTAATTAAAATTTATTAAATTTAACGAAGGCGTTACTTATGCCACGCCCTGTATATACTTTATATATATATACTTATATAATCTAGATAGTTCTCCAAAGGGAGGTGATCATAAAATAGGGGAGGTAACTCTCAATTACTTATTACAATAGCCAATGTATTAATGTAGTTTAAATCATTTTAGTCAGGTAAACAGTTAATACTTAGTTTCAATATTAATATTTTAATAGGCAATTTATTAATTTACTTGCGGATTCTGAAAAAGATCTTTTTTTTTTGGCTCACGATTCTTCAGAAAAGAAATTTGTAAGATGAACCAACAGGAAGATACGAAA
>CM042165.1:66403802-66436302 GCA_023376005.1 Doryteuthis pealeii
TATTATTATTATTATTATTATTATTTACGAATGAATCTGCACTTTTGCCGAGGATCAGTGTATTTGGATCCTGGACAAAATGTTTCTCCCCGGCACTTTTGTCCAGGATCAAAGTGTAGTATCTGTGCGCTCAAATCAGAAGCATGAGGAGAGGTTACGATTTTGATCTCTCCTTTTGTGGCCATCCTTTTGGCTTTAACAAGAGCGCTGTCCAGCGGAGATGCTTTGTGTTAAGCAGAGCGCGATCCTAAGTGAAGAATCCTTGCGTTCCTCCTTAGTGTCCCTTAATATTGGGTATGATCCTTTGGTCGTTCCTTGGTGCTCCTCAGTCTTGCAGGTCGTTCGTCAACGAATACAAATGGACGTCTGTCAATCAGCGATTAAGTAGTTAACCAACCACATATTCGGGCTGTTGAAACCACTTAGTCTATAAATTTAAGTGGTGGATTGTCGCACGGCTTATATACAACAAAATATTCCAACAGAGAGTAGTATGAATGTGTGAGAGAAGGACTATAATTCTCTCTCTCTCTTTTTCTCTCTTTCCCTCTTCCCTCTCTCTCTCTCTCTCCTCTCTCTCTCTCTCTCTCTCTATATATATATATATATATATATATATATTTTGTTGTATATAAGCCGTGCATTTATTATATATATATGTATATGTAGACCTGCCCAACAGGGAGGGGGTCCAGTGGCTTCGGCCCTGGACGTTTACAAGTTAATAGCGTCGATCCCAGAGGGCTATCAACCCCAAGCAATACCTGCCCCCTTGGTTTAAAGGGGCAGGGCTGGGTTTATTGCCCCGCCGAGGCGCCCCCTTGAGGGGTAATGCCGACATGTNACAAGCGTTGATCACGAAGAAGGAGCAGGACACCGCCAACCTCCACTACTATAGAAATTCAGCAAGCTAAAAGATGGTATGCGAAGCGGATGAGTTATCAAAAGGATAAGCCAGCTTTCTTCTTCTGCAGATTATTATGGTTCTGCATATCAAATATCCACATGAGCTCGGCATCCAAAAACAATGTGTGCAGATAAATTTTTAAATTCCCTTGATATAGCATGTAAATATTAATAGCTCGGTCCGACCTTATCACTTGGCAACACCCCGGTTAAAAATGAGACCCCAAATTCGTTCAAATAAAAAGCAAAAGTAAATCCTGATTATCTTGTTGTTTATCGCCAATTCTTATTTTTGTCGTCACCTCAGCTAAATATGGATCATTCCGTTTTTATATAAAGAAAGAAAGCGAGAAAGACATGTTACACAGAAAAAATAGTAATAAGAAAAAAAAGAAGTTGGTAAACATAAATAGGGGTGGGCGCGCGGAGCCGTATAATGCTAATGTGTTTCAATCGACATAATGAAAGAGAAAAAGCAAAAAATGTAGAGAGAAAAGTTAAATGAAGATTATTATAATTTTTACATATTGAACTATTCATAGTCTGACTCTAAGTGACATATCAAACGGTTGTACTTAATTAGGATTATCATACTTTTTACATATTGAAACTATTTTTGTTAATAGCTCTTAAAGTAAACATATCAAACTGTAATAATTAGATTACATACTTTTTTACATATTGAACTATTGGTTAATAGCTCTAAGTAAGACATATCAAACGGTTAAAATTAGATATCATACTTTTTACATATTGAACTTATTTTGGTAATAGCTCTAAGTAAACATATCTAACGTTGTAATAATTAGATTATCATACTTTTTACATATTGAACATGATTTGTTAATAGCTCTTAAGCTAAACATATCAAACGTTGAATAATTAGATATCATACTTTTACATATTGAACTATTTTGATAATAGCTCTTAAGTAAACATATCAAACTTGTAATAATTAGAATTATCATACTTTTACATTATTGAAACTATTTGGTAATAGCTCTTAATAAACATATCAAATGTGTAATAATTAGATTAGCATACTTTTTACAGATTGAAACTAGTTTGTAATAGCTCTTAAGTAAACAGTATCAAACGTTGTAAATAATTAGATTATTATACTTTTTACATATGAACTATTTTTGGTAATTAGCTCTTAAAGTAAACATATCTAACGTTAATAATTAGATTACATACTTTTACATAAATTGAACATTTATGGTAATAGCTCTTAAGTAAACATATCAAACGTGTAATAATTAGATTATCACTACTTTTTACATATTAACTATTTTGGTAATAGCTCTTAAGTAAACATATCAAACGTTGTAATAATTAGATTATCATACTTTTTATCATTGAACTATTTGGGTAATAGCTCTTAAGGAAACATACGAAACGTGGTAAATATTATATTATCATACTCGTATTCCACAGTCCCGCTAGCGTGTTCATAATTATCTCGATATGACTTATAGACAAATAGCGGTCTTAAGTAATTCCTGTTGCAGAAACAACATTCAAAATTGGATTATTTTATAATTTATTTAATTTTCGCTAAAACATCGATGTTTATAAATTGCCTTTTCGCCATTCCCATTTCTTCCGATTGACAATATCCTCTTTTTATTAATTTCTTTTATCATTGTTCCCTCGCCGTCATTACAAATGTTATATCAACACGGAAACTGAAAAGATTTCTTTTGTATTAACACAATTCAAATGTTTATTCCAAAACAACTGAAACTTGTTTTTTTTTTCTTTTTTTCTTATAATTACATTTCGAATACAAAACGGCCAAGGAAATATACATAACATATGAATACGTCTGCTCTTGGCGTATAAAGCACAAAAATTTATTTGTAGTTTGTTTGTTTTGGTTTTTTTTTTATTCTATTTTATTTTTTATTTTATACTTTTTTTGCATATTAGATTTATATTCTAAATTTTTATAGAGAGTTTTGTATTGCTAAGCTATTCTATTACAAACGAAACATTTCGTTTTTCTTGGTTAAAATTAGAATATGAAATCAGACCCGATTTTTTATATCCCTTTTTTATTTTTATTTTTTAATATTTTTTTCCCAATAGTAAATTCTAAAGTAAGGACTAAATGTCGAGATCTAAATAGGCCACTAAAAAAATTCATGAACTTCAATTAAATTTCTCAAAAGAAAACACTCTTGCACACCCAACAAAGTCTGTCAAAAAAGTATCGATATTTTTGTACTTGTATTCTAAATTAACGTTCCATTTTTGACATTTTATCTGATAAAGACAGCTTCAAAACTCGGCCTTAAACACACTAGTAATTAAAAAAATTAACGTTCCATACATTGTTCATTTCTATCCTGTAAATGACACCTTCAAATCGGCATTTTTATGGACACACCCTTTAAAAAATGAACGTTCTATTCATTGTGCATTTCTATCTTAGAAATACAGCTTCAAATCGGACACTTTATGACATCTTTATTACTGGGGAAAAAATTAACGTTCCATCATTGTGCATTCTATCTTGTCAATAACAGCTTTCAAAAAAATTCGAAACTTTAGACACATTCTTGTTATTCTTAAAATAAATTAACTTTCCTTTCATATTTTAATTTTATCTTGGTAAATACCCCTAATCGGCACTTTTTGACACACCTTGTATTCTGAAAAAAAATAACGTTCAATCATTTTTCATTCTCTTTCTATCTTGGTAAATACAGGCTGCATTCTCGATACTTAATGGCACACCTTTGTACACATATATGTAGACACCACACACAGTCCATCGTGCGTCGTTGACTAACTTACTGGACTGCGAATTCATATAACTGAGTTCAAACTCCACTCGCTCCTTTGAGCATTCATTATTCAGCCTATGCAAATCATCCACGATAAAATAAAAAGGCAATCATTTTTAATCCCCCCTTCGTATATTTTTCAATTTCCATTGGGCATATCTTATTATGGAATGCTGTATCTGTTGTCTGTATCCGAAACTATGTTACTGCTTACATCACCAATACCTTAGGAATTGCGACGTGTACCAATGAGCTTATTCAATTACTCAACAATCATTAATACATAGAATAAATCATCCTATAAACGATGCACTCTGAAAATCTGAGTTGATTTGTCTCAAACAGCCCATGGTATTAGACGTTACAATCCTGCGATGTGTCTTATATATCATAAGAATTAAAGGTTACATAATATTTGGTGTGGTACTTGCATAACTGGTTTTAACAAAACTGGTTTAAAAATAATTAACTTGGTGTTATCGATCTCTTAATATGTTTCATTCCCTATCTTGTAAAATACACCTCAAAATCGGCACTTTTATTACAATCTTGTTATTTCTGAAAAAAATAACGTTCATTCATTGTCATTTCATCATCTGTAAATACAACTTCAAACTCCTAGACTTTTGTCATAACCATGTTTAAAAACTCATCTGTCCTTATATTCAGTCGAGGTAGGGAATAATTGGATGCATGCCTTTCCTACTGCTATGTGAAATGGAAGCAGTCTCTTCAGGATCGGAACTCAAGTCACCATATGCCTTTTCATATATATAATTACTACCAACCCTTCTGCACACAGCAGAGATGTGACCAGCCGATTTCTTAAGCGAGTTTAACGCGTTTTGAATTCAAGTTGTTCCTTCTCCTAGACTGGCTTGACTAACCTGCGTTACAGTTTACCCATAATTGAAAGTAGAGTATTCATACCTTTCTCCAATGTTATTAGCCACTATGTGAAATGCAAACAGCTCGTCTAGGGATTTGAACTCATCGGATCGTGTCTATTCCAACAAACGGTTCAATTGTTCATAGTTTAATACTATCCTACTTCTTTCAGGAAATGTAAAAAACATTTTCAGAAAATCAATACCATCCAGAATTTACATTTCTAAAAGAAGTTGATTACACAAAAATATGATAATGTTAACAATAATTAAAAATCTATAAATATAATACATTGTTTTCTATCAAAAATATCGCTACGAATCCCATATTCGGCATTAAAGGACCCATCGAGGTTGATATGCCGCAAAACAAAACAAAGCAAACCTTACACAGCAACCATTACACCACCCACGCGCCCTCCCTTTTCATTATAAACGATAACCATTGCAATAGCGAGCCCTATGTATATGTGAGGGAATGTCATTGGAATACCTACGAGCTCACCGGCTTATCTGTTGGCTGCATATTCTAATTACATAGCCCTTCTAATTTGCAGCTGTAATCCTCTGATCTGTTGTCACACACACGCATCTTTTCATTTCCCGCCATTACATCTTCTCCCGCCAATTTGTCTTCGTTCCCATTTCGACTATTCTGATAAGAGACGCCCATGTAAAATTGTCTGCAACAGAAATGCTATTATCATTCACTCACAACTAAAAAAAATTTCCTTGTTCAAGTCTTAGTATTGTTAACTATTTGTATTTGTCTTAATACATTTTTATTCTTGAAAATATTCAGAATCTTATCATCTTCATAGAACAATAAAAAAAATCATACGAGTAAAATAGATTTGTCCGATTCCATAAAATGAGAATAAGGAGTGGGGTCGACCTAGCTAAAAAATATTGCCCCGAATGTATTTGTTAAGGTGAATACCCTACAACTAATGGAATGCGCCGACGTTCTATAAGTAACAGGGACAATTATGGCTTGTAGAGTAAACAAATGCGATCAGCTCATAAACTCTATTGTCGGACGTAACTCTTCATTTCTCTGTACTGTAATTGTCTACTCTGTTGTTAATACATTTCCTTAACATTGTACCCGTCGTTTTGTTCTATTTGACCCTTAAACCCCACAATAAATGGCGCCGAGATCGAAGTAACTTACCAGGTTATCTTACAACAACAACACCAGCAAACAAGATTCAAAAGACTGCACGGCAAACTATCGTTTTTTTTAACGACCAAAATTTGGAAGAAGGACGAGTAAGGAATCCCAAAAAGACTCTTAAAAAGAACTTCGTGAAGTAATCGAACCTAAAAAGAAAAAAATATTAAGACTCCTGTGTAGTAAGTCTTAAGGCAGGGTGTTATAGGTGATATACCCATAGACTAATGGAATGCGTCGACGACTATATAACCAGGACCAATTATGGCTTTGTAGAGTAGCCAAGCGAGTCAGCTCATAACTCTATGTCGACTATTTCCCACTTCTCTGTACTTAATTTCTCTCTTTTTAATACAGGTTTCTACATTGTTTACCCGTCGGTTTTCTATTTGACCCCTTAAAACCCCACAAATAACTGGCCACGAGGATTCGAAGAACTTACGCAGTTATCGTTTACAACAAACAACACCAGCGAAACAAGATTCAAAGACTTCACGCACACTAAAGTTTTTTAACGACACAAAACTTGAGAGACGAGTAAGGATCTCCCAAAGACTCTAAAAAGAACTTCGTGGGGGAAAAGTTTTTTTAAAAATCCGAAAACCAAAAAAGGAGAAAAAAATATTAAGACTCTGTGGAGTGAAATCTGTAGGAGGGGCGTGTAAGGCGTATACCCTATAGGAACGAATGGAATGCGCCGACGGTACTATAGTAACAGGGACCAATTTATGGCTTGTAGAGAGTAAGCTAAATGTGAGTCAGCTCATAACTCTATTTGTCGACGTAATCCCACTTCTCTGTACTGCTAATTGTCTACTCTTTGGTAATACATTTTCTACATTGTACCCGTCGTTTTTTCTTATTGACCACCAAAATCCACAACAGTATTTAAGGAAAATTAAATATTCTTTAAACATAAATTCATCTAAAGGTGAATGAGTATCAACATTTTCGGGAAAAACTTTTTTTTAATTACTGTTGATGTAAGCAGGGTGACTAGTTTCGCTACAGACAGAAAGAGACCAAATTCCCATTATTAATGAAGTTGTATTCCTCCTAATTCCAACTTTACCTGTTCTCAGAATGAACGTGTCACAATGAACGTGTAAAGAAAAATAAGTAATTATGATGTTGTTGTTTACTTTGGATTTATTCTTAATATTTCGAGATAAAAATCCCTTCATCAGAAGATTTCTGACAAATCATGTTATTCATTACACGTTCATTGCTGATAATCCTTAACACCACCACCAAACCAATATAAACAAAACAATGCTTCAAGGCAAATTATAAAACTCTTTTAAAAAAGAATGAATGATTCAAAACTTTTTTAGCATAAAATAAACCCAACACATGGTTGACATATCGTAGAATCCAACCAAACCAACTAAATAAACATACAACCAACCCACCTAATTTTAAGCAGGGTCCAGAATATATAATTGTGAATACTCTCGTATATAGGTTCCTCTCTCTAAAAGGCTCTACTGCATTTGACCCGATTACAATAAAAAAACTATGTTTCTTTTTCTAGGAATCCCTGCACAACCATGAGTAAATAGTTTGTAGGGTAAAGGTATAGTTTGTTTGTTTACGGTGCAGACAACCTCAGTGGGTCATTTAATGCAATAAAGTTTTTAAATAAATCAATTATTTATGCGATAAACAATTTTTTTTATATAATACCATTTTCTATTAACCCATATGATGGACTAACAGGTACTACCACTCCGGGTCAGAGTGTACCGGGAGCTATGGTGATGAAGGGGTGCTCCACATTCCCCAAAGCCTCCAAAATTGGAACCTCACCATCAGATTAGAGTTTACCTCATTCCCAAGACATGTAGACCCGCAGCCACAGCCTTCTAGCACCCATATGATCAAAAAGAGGCTGGGCTTGCCATAAGGCAATAGGGTTGGAAAAAGCATATAGGTGCTAGCTTGACGTAACTAGCGATTTGATCGGAGGGGGCTTCTCCGACCGACCGGCTAGCCCAAGATAGGCCAAAGTGGAGTATTTGCATGCATGAATTGCCATCCACCTGGGCTGTATCCTTAAGCATCACGGGTACGCCACCCACCGGCCAAACAGCTGCCCCATGGGAGTCGTAACCCCTCTGCAGAGGTGGAGTCGGTGCATTCTAACGCCCCAGCCGACAGGGCGCCAGTTGTTGTTGCCCTTTGTATGAATAAATCTATTAATTGTTAGGTTTCAAATCAGTATATGGGTATCTTGAAATGTCGGGGATCAAATCTTAGAGCGATTTAGCTGCTTTGAGGAGAGTTCTGAATTGAATGAATAGTGAACTTTGAAATATTTACGCAACTCATTTACCAGATCGAACTCGCTGTTCAGGTAGAAGGGATCTGTGAGACTAGCTTCACGGGTCGTCACCCACGCCAACAGTGGCCCCATTGGGGAGTCTTAACCCTCTGCAGAGTGCAGTTGTGCATTCTAAACGCCCCAGCCGACAGGGTGATGGTTCTGGATTCTAACAGTAATTCTGCAGAATTTGAACTTCGTGTCCCGAATTTATTTTTCTGACGACATAATTCGTTGCAATACGGCGCACCTGATTCTCCTCATCAGCGACCCAATAAATATCTGCCAAGGTAAAGTCATCTTCAAAAGGAAAAAACCGAATCGGAAACTCAATTCCCTCGATCTCTTTTTAACAAATGAGGACAAATAAAATGTGATATGACAATGTACATTAAAATATTGATGGAGATCAAAGAGTCTTTGATGCTGTCAAGCTACGAAGCGGAAACTTTGATTCATTCTAACTCGTTATCTTTTCTTTTTATTATTATTCATTTAGATTGTTATGTCCCGGCGCTTAAGAAAAAGAAAGAAAGGAAAAAGAATCAGAATGAGAAAAACGAAAAATCTATCTTCGATACGTATCAAGATTATATCTCCATTTAACAAGACAGAAATAAACAATGAGCGAAAAAGATCCCCCCACACCACACACACACAAAAACAACCTCCCTTTGGCGTTCGAAAGTTACTAATTCCTGGGTGCTTCCCATTGATCACAGCACCTCTTAAGCTTCTCTTTTCATATGCTTTTTATAGAAATAGAAAAGATATTATGATATTTTCTAATAATTTAATGATAAATTTTTCACCCACCCCCACTTCCCTCCCGACTTCGCTGCTACGCCATGCAGTCATTTTTGCATTGAGCTAGGAATAATTGAATGTCATTAAGTCCTCTGCATCCATTCACTCGATTTCAGCTTTATAAAAATACATAATAGCGTAGCCATGAAACTGACATGAGATGGGAAAACATTTATCAATCTCTCTCTTCTCTCTCTCTCTCTCTCTCTCTCTCTCGCTCTCTCTATATATATATATATATATATATATATATATATATGTAAATAAATGCGAAATAATCCGACAGAATGAATTAACATTGTTTTTTTCAAAAATGTAAAATTCATTTAAATTATATATATATATAAGAGGATGCACAAGGCCGCATTCCAAAGACCTACTGTATGGCGAATTATAATATAGATATATATCAATAATATATACACATATACGCCCACGAGCACACATATCTTATTATAATGGAGATTCGGTGTCTGTCTGGTCGTAATGTAATCGTTTTATATGCGTCTTATTTAATTAATACTCTTTAATTTAATATATTCTACATTAAAACTTAAAATACTTACCCTGTAGTGCGTATTCTATCTAGTATATATATATATATTATATATAATATATATATATTATACACTATATATATAAATTATATATATATATATATATAATATATTAAAAGTCAGACGCCTCGGACGATCGAATAACACGAAAAAGTGTTATTCAGAAACCAAGGAGGAACCGGACTTTTCATTTGTATTATAATTATAAATAATAAATAAATAAAATAAATATATATATAATATATTATATAATATATATATATATATATTAGTCGATGAGTTTTCTTTTGTAATTTAGCCTGACTTTTTAACGCATCATTGTATTACAAATTGTATGAATATATTTTATTTTACCCATCCCAATAATTCGGTATCATAGTAATGGATCTGCGGACTGCCTGCTAACAATTGCACCATTGTATTAAGTATTTATAAATAATAAATAAATTCATAACTCCTAAAACATACGCTTCCTTTATATGAGTATATATATAATATATATATATATATAATATATATATATATATATATATATTAATTAGACATTGAAGGCAATTACAATGCGTATAAAAATAAAACAAAAGAGATGTATTTTTGTCTTATCGATTTCGAAGTATCAAACTTCATCATCAGAGGTTCATATCAGAAATGATGATGAAGTTTATACTCGAAATCGATAAGACAAAAATAACATCTTTTTGTTTTTATTTTATAGGCATTGTAATTGCGGCCTCAAATGATAACATACTTAACAAGCTCAAGCAAATTCCAATTACTTTATATATATATATATATATATATAATATATATATATATATATATATATGTGGGGGGTGAAGAGAAAAATGGAAGTGAATCCGACGGTATGTAATATATGAAAAATTGGAAAAACACAGTTCAAATAAATGAGTGATATTTATTCAGCCAACGCTGCAGTGTTTCAATCTGTTTAGTAGATCTTCTTCGGGCCTTTTAACCCCTCTACAAGAAGCAGGATATTGACACAAAGTCAATTTATTAAGCGAACTTCAACCGTGGTTTGAATTCAGAGTTTTCTTTCTCTTAGTCTGATTGCCAAACTAAAGTTAAAGAACCCAGTCTGTCCTACTATAGAGGACGGAGAGTAGTTGATTCATACATTTTCCAGGACATTAGCGCTATGTGTAATGTAACCAGCCTCCTCCAGAATTTGAACTCGGATCGCCGAGTCCAATTCCAACGACTGTAACCATACACCACACACCTACTTAGACTGGTATATGTATTTACCTAACCCCTCCCCTGCAGAATTCCAAAGGAAAAGTCCTATCCTTGTCTGCCGAGAATGTTCAGCATTTCATTAGTGTCCTATATAACAGCCATCTAATATCAATACTGCTGTTCCTAATCTTCCGATCGGTATCATCTTGCAACACCTCCAGTTAAGACCGTCACAATCGTCCAAGATGTAATGCAAAAATGTAAATCCTATTTATCTGTGTTGATTCATAATCCGAATTCTTATTTCTGATGAGTGTCGTCACCTCAGCTAAATAATGGACCATTACCGTTTTTATTATAAGAAAGGGAAGAAAAAAGGACCATCGTACACAGAAAAATATAATAAGAAAGAAAAGAAATTGAGTAGTAAGTAAAAATATAGAGAGAGGTGGGTGCGTAGCGATAACGTTAATGTGTTTCAATCGAACATAATGACAAGATGAAAAGAAGGAAAGAAAGAACAAAAAAAGAATGAGTTAAATCAAGATATTATTACTTTTTACATATTGAAGTATTTAGCAATAGCTCTTAAGTAACATCAACGTGTAGTAATTAAATTTACATACTGTGGCATATCCACAGTTTCTGCTAGTCTATTCATATTTTCAAAAGGTCTTGAAGTTAGTCTATAAAAACAATTCTGTGAGTAAGGGAAAGCTTGGAAATCGGGTAATTGTTAATTTAAGTAGGTTTTTTTTTTGGTTTTTTTTACTTGGAGCGTTAATTAAAAGGGGGCAATTTTCAAATATCAATGTTTAAAATTGTCGTAATGTCAAATAACTTACTGTTGTGGGCGTCAATATATATATATATATATATATATATATATATATATATATTATATATATGTATGTATGTTGTGTGTGTACTGTGTGTGTGTGTGTGTGTATGCGTAAATTCATGCACAATATATTAATAGATATATTTATATATTCATATATATTTACGTATTTATATAAATATATTCAATATATTTATATATATACATATACCATGTTATATATTACTGTATATATATATATATATATATGTGTGGTGTGTGTTGTGTGTGTGTGGTGTGTTGTGTGTGTGTGTGCGGATTTATGCACATATATGTTATTAGATTATTATATAAATGTATTACATATTTATTATACATATTACAATATATACATATATATTACATATATATATATATATCATATAATATTCATATATGTTTACGTATTTTAATAAATATATATCTATATATTTATTAAAGGATGTTCACGGTAGTTGGGTTCTGACGCTATACAGTTAAAAAGAAAATAATTCCTAATGATTGTCAGAATTTCGTGTCATTAAAACAATTTTGTATATGTCACCAATTTATTCATTCAATTATCAACGGTAATTCCATTTGAATTCCAGAATCTTAACTGTACATTATAAATTATTAAATGTTAGATTTTTTATAGCGTCGTTAACTTCATTACAATCATTAGAATAAGGAAATTATATATATATATATATAATATAATATATATATATATATATATCAGGAATGTGATTGCGCAAATTGAATAGAAAAAAACACTTGGAGCTTTTATTTAAAAGGGGCAATTTCAAATATCAATTGTTAAAATTGTCGTAATGTCAAATAATTACTGTTGGGCATTAAAAATTATATATATATATAATATATATATATATATATGTGTGTATGTGTGCGTGTGTGTTGTGTGTGTGTGTGTGTGTGTGTGTATTGATTCACATATATATTAATAGATATATTAATATATTCACATATGTTACGTATTTATATAATTATGTATCTATATATTTATATATTTATATACATATTAATGTGTATATATAGGATTAATATATATATATATATATATATATATATGTGGGTGTGTGGTGTGTTGGGTGTTGTGTGTGTATGCGTATTCATTCACATATATATTAAGTAAGATATATCTAATATATTCATATTATTACGTATTTATATAATATGTATCTATAATTTATATTACACTAGCAAATTATATGCCCCCTCCGGTGCAAGTATTAAGTTTTAATATAAAAAATATCATATTAAATTAGAAAGGCTAATGAAACTGAATTAAGAATACAGATAAAAAGATTTGGAACAGAGGGGGTATGATTGAAAAATAGAACAACTTTGAAACTAACTCTTCCATCATTTTCCGTTACTCCCGTCTTTCATTGGGAAATTTTACTTAATTAAACTTTTAGTAAGAATAGAAGTAAAAATTATATTACAGTTATTTCTTCTCTTAGTGATTCTTTTAAGCATTTATTGAAGAGATTTTTGCTCTTATTCAATAAGATAAAACCAAACAATTAGAAATCAATAATACTAAGCACATATTTATTCAAATCAAATGTTTCATATTAATATGCAAATTAGCCTTCCCATTCACACTGTAAACTGCTATTTTGTTGTATATATAAATACAATTACATGTTATTAGTATGTAGATATGGTCAACAGTATTAATAATGTAAAACATTTTATAATAATTGAGTTTAAATAAAAATAAAATCATGGAGAATGTGATTTAAAAACAAAGGAATTGTGACTTGAGTAGTGATATTAGTTTCGTTACAGACAGACAAACCCACAATCTCCATTATAATAAGATATACATGTATATATAGGTAATATATATATATGTTGTGTTTGTGTTTGGGTGAATGCGGATTTATGCACTAGTATTATAGATATATTTATATAAATATGTATCTATATATTTATCATATATTTATATTTCATGTGTGTTTGCGTATTTATAAAACATATTATCTACATATGTATATATACATATATTTCAGTAATTTACTATTTATATAAATATAGATCTATTATATTTATATATACCATATATATATATGTTTTGATTTTCTTTTCTCGTCCTTCCTTGTGCAAGTAAGACCCAAGCACTCACTATTCTTATTAGGTGAGGGCTTGGTTGTGTGACTTGATGGCTTTCACAATTTTTATTTCGCTCCCCTTTCTGTCTAACCTATTCCATATCCATTCCCGACTTATATAATTACTATTTGACATTTAATTGTTCGTGTGTAAAACTTGAAAGCACCGACGAAAGGGCCCTTATTTTATCAATAAACAACGTTTTAACTCCCTTCCTCCTTTTAAGTCTTCCATTCAGTTATCACTGTGTGATCGCCTATATTGCTATACATTATACCGTTAACATATTATATTAAACACCCAACAATTTGTGTGTAATATAATATATAATATATATATATATATATATATATATATAATATATATATATATATATAATAAATAAGTTATTCCACATCGCAAATTTATCCTCAATATCCCTACAATGAAAACCTGGATAGTTAATTTCTATCACCGATTTAGTTCTAAACCAACTGTTAAAGTCTTAGCACTTTCCCACTATTTATTATCTCGACTCGTCGGTGTTTTTTTTTTTCTTTTTTTTTTTTTTCTTTTTCTACAGTCAAAATTGTAACTCGTTCAGTTTTCTTCTTTTTTCATTCCATCGAGTTCCTCCCAAATCTACTAAAGCGTAGTCTCCCGCTCGATCAACGAAGTTAAGCAACGGGAGCCGGTTCAATCTTAAATTAGGGACCATTTAAACAACCAGCAGTCAGTTTAATGCCTGTTCCAGAATATTTTAACAATCTGATTTTCTTTGGCATTCTTCTCTTTAATATTCGCCTTTTGTTCACGATCGTTGATTGCCCAATGGTGGAGTGTGGTCAAAAACCATATCGATCACAATAATTAATGGGATAATAAAAAAAAAAGAAAATAGAAAAAAGAAAAACAACGATTAGGTCACTTATTTCAAAAGTAAAGTTTGACATTAAGGACTATTAAGGATCTTAATTGGTTTGGCTGAGATAAAAAATGAAAGGATATACTTGAGAATAATTTTTCTTTCTTTGTGTTTACATCGGGCTGAAAACAATATACGACATTTCTGGGGTGGTTCGATAATCCTGAGGTTTTTTGTTGTAATATTGATGGATAAATTTCTATGTGAATAACTTATTTATTATAATATATCATATATATAATATATAATTATATATATATATATATATATTATATATACACACAAAATTGTTGTGCAGGCAAGATTTATATAATATGTTAACGGCATCATGATTATAGCAATATAGCGATCTACACAGTGATACTGAATGGGAAGACTTAAAAAGGAGGAAGGAGTTTAAAAACGTTGTTTTATTGATTAAATAAGGGCCCTTTCGCCGGGCGTTCAAGTTTTACCACACGAAACAATTAAATCAAATAGTAAATATATAAGTCGGAATGATATGAATAGTTAGACAAGAAAGGGGAGCAAATAGAAATTGTGCCAAAAGCCCCATCAAGTCCACCACCCAAAACCAAGCCCCTCACCTAATAAGAATAGTGAGTGCTTTGGGTCCTTACTGCACAAGAAGACGAGAAAAGAAAATCAAAAACATATATATAATGTTATATATAAAAAAATATATAGATCATATTTATATAAATACGTAAAAATTACTGAATATAGTATATATTACAATATGTAGATATATATGATAAAATACGCAAACACACATGAATATAAATATATGATAAATATATAGATACAGATATAAATATATCTAATAATACATATGTGATAAATCCCGCATTCACCACACACACACACACACTATATATATTATACACTTATATAACACATGATATATCCTTATTATAATGAGATTGTGGGTTTGTCTGTCTGTTACCGAACTATATCCACTACTCAATCACAATTCCCTTTGTTATTTAAATTCACATTCTCCATGATTTTATTTTATTAAAACCTCAATATTAATAAAATAGTTTTACATTATTAATACTGTGACCATAGTCTACATACTTAGATAACATGTAATTGTATTTATAATACAACAAAATAGCATCACATGTGAATGAAGCTAATTGGCATATTAAGATGAAAAACATTGGATGTGAATTTCAAATATGTGCTTAGTATTATTGATGTTCTAATTGTTTGGTTTTCTTATGAATAAGAGCAAAAATCTCTTCAATAAATCTTAAAAGAAAATCCACGTAAAGAAGATAATAACGTATATAAATCTACCTTCCTATTTTAACTAAACAGATTTTAATTAGAAATTTACCAATGAAAGACGGAGTAACGGAAAATTATGGAAGAGTTAGTTTCCAAAGTTGTTCTATTTTTCAATCATACCCCTCTTTCCAAATCTTTTTATCTGTATTTCTTATTCAGTTTATAGCCTTCTAATTTAATTATATTTATTATATTAAAACTTAAATACTTGCACCCGGAGGGGCATATATTTTGCTAGTGTATATAAATATATAGATACATATTTTATAAAATACGTAAACATATATGAATATATAATATATCTTATTAATATATATGTGATGAATACGCATACACCACACACACACACACACACACACACACACAACATATATAATATATATAAATATAAATATTACACTATATATACACATGTATATGTATATAAAATATAAATATTATAATACATATATATATAATTACGTAAACATATTAATATAGAAATATATCATAAAATATGAATCAAACACACACACACACGCACACACACACACAGCACACACACGCAACACATACACACATATATATATATATATATAATATATATTATATATATATTTTAATGCCACAACAGAAAATTATTAACATTACACAATTAACCAATTGAATTTGAAATTGCCCCCTTTAAATAAAGCTCCAGTGTTTTTTCTATTCAATTTGCGCAATCACATTCCTGAATATATATATATTATATATATATATATCATATATATATATATATAATTTCCTTATTCTAATGATTTAATGAAGCTTAACGACGCTATAAAAAATCTAACATTATTAATTGATAATGTACAGCTTAAAGATTCTGAATTTTCAAATGATATTACCTTGATAAATTGAATGAAATAAATTGTGACATAATACAAAAATATGTGTAATGACACCGAAATTCTGACAATCATTAGGAATATTTTCTTTTAACTGTATTAGCGTCAGAACCCCAACTACCAGTGAACATCCGTAAAAATATATAGAGAATTTATATAAATACGTTAAACATATATGAATATATATATGAATATTATATATATATATGTATATATATTGTATATATATGGTATATGTATAATAAAATAGTACTACATTTATAGTAAATATATCTAATAACATATATGTGCATAAATCCGCACACACACACACACACACACACACACACACACCACACAACACACACAGCATATATATATATATATATATACAAGATATATTACACATTAATGTATATATATAAATATTGATATATAATATTAAATACAAATATATAGAATATATAAATATATCTATTAATATATATGTGCAGAATACGCATACACCACACACACACCACACACCACACACACACTACATAATAATATATTAAATAGTATAATAATATAATATATATATATATATTGAGCCCACAACAGTAAGTTATTTGACATTACGACAATTTAACAATTGATAAAATTTGAAATGCCCCCTTTAATTAAAAAGCCTCCAAGTAAAAAAAACCAAAAAAAAAAAACCTACTTAAATTACAATCTACCCCGATTTCCCAGCTTTCTTACTCACAGAATTGTTTTTAGACTACTTTCAAGACCTTTTGAAATATGAATAGACTAGCAGAAACTGTGGATATGCCACAGTATGTAAATTTAATTACTACACCGTTATGTTTACTTAAAGCTATGCTAAATACTTCAATATGTAAAAAAAGTATAATAATCTTGATTAACTCATTCTTTTTGTTCTTTCTTTCCTTCTTTTCATCTTGTCATTATGTTCGATTGAAACACATTAACGTTATCGCTTCCACGCACCCAACCCCTCCTCTCTATATTTTTACCTACTCAATTTCTTTCTTTCTTATTATATTTTCTGTGTAGAATGTCCTTTTTCTTCCCTTTCTTTCTTAATGGTCCATTATTTAGCTGAGGTGACGACACTCATCAGAAATAAGAATTCGGATTATGATCAACACCAGATAAATAGGATTTACATTTTTGCATTACATCTTGGACGATTTGACGGTCTTAACCTGGAGGGTGTTGCAAGATGATACCGATCGGAAGATTAAGGAACAGCAGTATTGATATATAGATGGCCATGTTATATATAGGACACTATGAAATGCTGAAAACAATTCTCGGCCAGACCAAGGAAGACTTTTCCCTTTGGAATTTCTGCAGGAGGGGTTAGGTAAATACATATACCAGGTCTAAGTAGTGTGTGTAATGGTTACAGTCGTTGGAATTGGACTCGGCGATCCGAGTTCAAATTCTGGAGGAGGCTGGGTTACATTACACATAGCGCTAATGTCCTTGGAAAAATG
Source organism: Doryteuthis pealeii (assembly GCA_023376005.1). Classification (NCBI taxonomy): domain Eukaryota; kingdom Metazoa; phylum Mollusca; class Cephalopoda; order Myopsida; family Loliginidae; genus Doryteuthis; species Doryteuthis pealeii. The sequence goes on from CM042165.1 coordinate 66,421,982, forward strand.
ATGAACCAACTACTCTCCGTCCCATCTATAGTAGGGACAGACTGGCGTTCTTTAACTATTTGGCAATCAACTAAGAGAAAGAAAAACTCTGAATTCAAAACACGTGAAAGTTCGCTTAATAAATTGCTTTGTGTCATATCCTGCTCTTGTAGAGGGTTAAAAGGCCCCGAAGAAGATCTACTAAACAGATTGAAACCACTGCAGCGTTGCTGAATAAAATCACTCTTTTTATTTGAACCTGTGTTTTTTCAATTTTTTCACTAATTACATTTACCGTCGGAATTCACTTCCATTTTTTCTCTTCACCCCCCCCCACATATATATATATATATATAATATATATATAATATATATATTATAATAGAAAGTAATTGGTAATTTGCTTGGAGCATTGTTAAGTATGTTATCATTTGAAGGCAATTACAATGCGATAAAAAAATAAAAAAACAAAAAGATGTATTTTTTGTCTTATCGATTTCGAAGTATAAACTTCATCATCATTTCTGATATGAACCTCGATGATTGAAGTTATACTTCGAAATCATAAGACAAAAAAACATCTTTTTGTTTTATTTTATACGCATGTAATTGCCTTCAAAGATAATTATATATATATATATAATAATATTATATATATATATTATATATATATATTATAGATATATAATAAAGGAATCATGTATGTTTTAGGAGTTATGAATTTTATTATTATTTATAAATACATTAATACAATGGGGCAAATTTGTTAGCAGGCTAGTCCCGCAGATCCATTACTAATGATACCGAATTTATTGGGATGGGTAAATAAATATATTCATACAATTCATGTAATACAAATTGATGCGTTAAAGATCCAGGCTTAAATTACAAAGAAAAAACTCATCGACTAATATATATATATATATATATATATATATATATATATATTTATTTATTATTTATTTATTTATAATTAAAATAACAAATGAAAAGTCGTCCTACCATTGGTTTCTGAATAAACACTTTCGGTGTTATTCGTCGTCAGAGGCGTTGACTTTAAATATATGATATATATATATATATATATATTATATATAATATAGTGTATATATATAATATATATATATATATATATATATTAATATATATACTAGATAGAATTACGCACCCTACAGGCGTAAGTATTTAAAGTTTTATGTAATGCAATATATTAAATTAAAAAGAGTATTAAAAATTAAATAAGAACGCATATAAAACCGATTACATATACGACACCAGACAGACACCGAATCTCCATTATAATAAGATATGTGTGCTCGTGGGCTATATGTGTATATAATATTGATATATATATATATATACTAATCGCCAATACAGTAGGTCTTTGGGAATGCGGCCTTTGGCCATCCTCCTGATATAATATATATATATATGAATTTAACATTTTGGAAAAAACAATGTTAAATTCATTCTGCGGATTAATTTCCATTTATTTACATATATTATATATATATATATATATATATATATATAAGAGAGAGAGAGAAGAGAGAGAGGGAGAGAAGAGAGAGAGAGATGATAAATGTTTTCCCTCTCATGTCAGTTTCATGGCTACGGCTATTATGTATTTTTAATAAACGAAATCGAGGTGAATGGATGCAGAGGACTTAATAGGACATTCAATATTCCTAGCTCAATGCCAAAAATGACTGCATGGCGTAGCAGCGGAAGTCGGGAGCGGAAGGTGGGGGTGGGTGAAAACATTTATCATTAAATTATTTAGAAAAATATCCATAATATCTATTCTATTTCTAATAAAAAGCATATGAAAAGAGAAGCTTAAGAGGTGCTGTGAAATCAATGGAAACACCCAGAATATTACTTCGAACGCCAAAGGAGTTGTTTTTGTGTGTGTGTGTGGGGGGGGAATCTTTTCGCTCATTGTTTATTTCTTTCTTGTTAAATGGAGATATAATCCTTGATACGTATCGAAGATAGATTTTCGTTTTTCTCATTCTGATTCTTTTTCTTTCTTTCCTTTTCTTAAGCCCGGACATAACAATCTAAAATGAATAATAATAAAAAAGAAAAGATAAAGATTAGAATGAATTCAAAGTTTCCGCTTCGTAGCTGACAGCATCAAAGACTCTTTGATCTACAAAATCAATATTTTAATGTACATTGTAATATCACATTTTATTTTCCTCATTTGTAAAAGAGAATCGAGGAATTGAGTTTCGATTCGGTTTTTTTCCTTTGAAGATGACTTTACCTTTTGGCAGATATTTATTGGTCGCTGATGAGGAGAAATCACGGATTCGCCCGTATTGGCAACGATTATCGTCGTAGAAAAATAATTCGGCGACACGAGTTCAAATTCTGGTCAGAATTACTGTTAGAATCCAGAAACCCACTCACCCTGTCGGCTGGGCGTTAGATATGCACCAACTGCACCCTGCAGAGGTTAAGACTCCCCCCAATTGGCCACCTGTTGGCCGTGGTGACGACCCGTGAAGCCTAGTCTCACAGATCCCTTACTACTGAACAGCGAGTTCGATCTGGTAAATCGAGTTGCGTAAATATTTCAAAGTTCACTATTCATTCAATTCAGAACTCTCCGCAGCCTAAATCGCTCTAGATTTGATCCCGACAATTTCAAATACCATATACTGCATTTGAAACCTAAAATTAATAGATTACTTCATTACAAAATCGGCAACAACACTGACCGCCCTGTCGGCTGGCGTTAGAATGCACCGACCCACCTCTGCAGAGGGGTAAGACTCCCCCCATGGGGCCACCTGTTCGCCGTGGGTGGCGACCCGTGATGCTTAAGGATACAGCCCAGGTGGATGAGCAATTCATGACATGCAATACTCCACTTTGGCCCATCTTGGGCTAACCGGTCGTCGGAGAAGCCCCCTCCGATCAATCGGCTAGTTACGTCAACCCTAGCACCTATATGATTTTCCCAACCCTATTGCCCTTATGCAAGCCCCAGCCTCTTTTGATCATATGGTGCTAGAAGGCTGTGGCTGCGGGTCTACAGTCTTGGGAATGACGGTAAACTCTATCTGATGGTGAGTTCCAATTTTGGAGGCCTTGGGAATGTGGAGCACCCCCTTCATCACCATAGCTCCCCGGTACACTCTGACCCGGAGTGGTAGTACCTGTTAGGGTCCCATCTATGGTTAAATAGAAAAATGTATTTAAAAAAATTGTATTATCATAAATAATTGATTTATTTCAAAACTTTATTGCATTAAAAGACCCACTGAGGTTTGATACCGTAAAACAAAACAAACCTAAACCTATTACCCTACAAACATATTTACTGCCATGGTTGTGCAGAGGATTCCTAGAAAAAGAAAACATAGTATTATTATTGTATTCGAGGTCAAATGCAGTAGAGCCTTTTAGAAGCAGAGACCACCTATATAAGAGAGTATTCACAATATATATTCTGGACCCTGCTAAAAATTATGTTGGTTGTATGTTTATTTAGTTAGGTTGGTTGGATTCTACGATATGTTCAAACCATTGATGGTTATTTTATGCTAAAAAAAAGTTTGAATCATTCATTCTTTTTTAAAAGAGTTTTATAATTTGCTTGAAGCATTGTGTTTATATTGGTTTGGTGGTTGGTGTTGAAGATTATCACAATGCAAGTGAATGAATAACATGATTTTCAGAAATCTTCTGATGAAGGATTTTTATCGCGAAATATTAAGAATAAATCAAAGGTAAACAAACAACATCATAATTACCTTATTTTCTTTACACTTCATTGTGACACGTTCATTCTGAAAACAGGTAAGTCTGGATTAGGAAAGGAATACACTTCTATTAATAATGAGATTTGTCTCTTTCTGTCTGTAAGCGAAACTACGTCACTGCTTACATCACAGTAATTAAAAAAAAGTTTCCCGAAAATTTGATACTCATTCACCTTTAGATGAATTTATGTTTAAGATATTTTATTTCCTTAAATACTGTTGTGGATTTTAGGTGGTCAAATAAGAACAAAACGACGGTAACAAATGTAGGAAAATGTAATTAACAAAGAGTAGACAATTACAGTACAGAGAAGTGGGAATTACGTCCGACAAATAGAGTTATGAGCTGACTCACATTAGCTTACTCTACAAGCCATAATTGTCCCTGTTACTTATAGTAACCGTCGGCGCATCCATTAGTCTATAGGTTATACCGCCTATAACACCCCCCCTCCTAAGATTTCACTCCACAGGAGTCTTAATATTTTTTTCTCTTTTTAGGTTCGATTACTTCACGAAGTTCTTTTTAGAGTCTTTTGGAGATCCTTACTCGTCTCTTCCAATTTTGTTCGTTAAAAAAACTTTAGTTGTGCGTGAAGTCTTTTGAATCTTGTTTCCTGGTGTTGTTGTTGTAAACGATAACCTGCGTAAGTTACTTCGAATCCTCGGTCGCCAGTTATTGTGGGTTTAAGGGGTCAAATAAGAACAAAACGACGGGTAACAAATGTAGGAAAACTGTATTAACAAAAGAGTAGACAATTACAGTACAGAGAAGTGAAATACGTCCGACAATAGAGTTATGAGCTGACTCGCATTGGCTTACTCTACAAGCCATAATTTCCCTGTTACTTATAGTAACCGTCGACGCATTCCATTAGTTTAGGGTATATCACCTATAACACCCCTCCTAAGACTTCACTACACAGGAGTCTTAATATTTTTTTCTCTTTTTTTAGGTTCGATTACTTCACGAAGTTCTTTTTAGAGTCTTTTGGGATATCCTTACTCGTCTCTTCCAAGTTTTGTGTCGTTAAAAAAACGATAGTTGTGCGTGAAGTCTTTTGAATCTTGTTTCGCTGGTGTTGGTTGTAAACGATAACCTGCGTAAGTTACTCGAATCCTCGGTCGCCAGTTATTGTGGTTTTAAGGGTCAAATAAGAACAAACGACGGGTAACAAATGTAGGAAACTGTATTAACAAAAAGAGTAGACAATTACAGTACAGAGAAATGAGAATTACGTCCGACAATAGAGTTATGAGCTGACTCGCATTGTTTACTCTACAAGCCATAATTGTCCCTGTTACTTATAGTAACCGTCGGCGCATTCCATTAGTTTGTAGGGTATATCACCTTTAACAAATACATTCGGGGAAATATTTTTTACTAGGTCGACCCCACCCCTTATTTCATTTTATGGAATCCGAACAAAATATATTTTACTCGTATGATTTTTTTTATTGTTCTATGAAGATAAGATTCTGAATATTTTCAGAATTAAAAAATGATTAAGAAAATAACAAATAGTTAACAATACTAAGACTTGAACCAAGGACACATTTTTTTAGTTGTGAGTGATGATAATAGCAATTTCTGTTGCAGACAATTTACATGGCGTCCTTATCAGAATAGTCGAAATGGGAACGAAGACAAATTGCGAGAAGACTGTAATGGCGGAAATGAAAAGATGCTGTGTGTGACAACAGATCAGAGATTACCAGCTGGCAAATTCAGAAAGGCTATGTATTAGAATATGCAGCCAACAGATAAAGCCGGTGAGCTCGTAGGTATTCCAATGAACATCTCCCTCACAATATACATAGGCGCTCGTATTGCAATGGTTATCGTTATATGAAAAGGGAGGCGCGTGGTGGTGTAATGGTTGCTGTCGTAGGTTTGCTTTGTTTTGTTTTGCGGCATATCAACCTCGATGGGTCATTTAATGCCGAATATGGATTCGTAGCGATATTTTGATAGAAAACAAATGTATTTATTTATAGATTTTAATTATTGTTAAATTACTCATATTTTTGTGTACAATACAACTTCTTTTAGGAAATGTAAAATTCTGGATGGTATTATTTTCCTGAAAATGTTTTTACATTTCCTGAAAGAAGTAGGATAGTATTAAAACTATGAACAATTGAACCGTTGTTGGAAATAGACACGACCAGATGAGTTCAAATCCTAGACGAAGCTGTTTGCATTTCACATAGTGCTAATAACATTGAGAAAGGTATGAACTACTCTACCTTTCAATTATGGGTAAACTGTAACGCAGGTTAGTCAGCCAGTCTAGGAGAAGGACAACTCTGAATTCAAAACCGTTAAACTCCGCTTAAGAAATCGGCCTTGAGTCACATCTTGCTTGTGCAGAAGGGTTGGTAAATATATATATGAAAAGGCATATGGTGACTTGAAGTTCAGATCCTGAACGAGACTGCTTCCATTTCACATAGCGTAGAAAGGCATGCATCCAATTATTACCCTACAGCTACGACTGAATAATAGACAGACTGAGTTCTTTAAACATGGTTATGACAACCAGTCTCAGGAGTTTGAAGTCGTATTACCAAGATAGAAATGACAATGAATGAAACGTTAATTTTTTCAGAATACAAGATGTCATAAAAGTGCCGATTTTGAAGGTGTATTTACCAAGATAGAAATGAAACAATATTAGAGATCGATAACACCAAGTAATTATTTATTAAACCCAGTTTTGTTAAAACCAGTATGCAAAGTAACCACACCATATATTATGTAAACCTTTATTTCTTAATGATATATAAGACACATCGCAGGATTGTAAACGCTCTAATAACATGGGCTGTTTTGAGACAAATCAAACTCAGATTTTCAGAGTGACATCGTTAATAGATAAGATTTATTCTATGTATTAATGATGTTGAGTAATTGAATACTCATTGGTAAACGTACGCAATTCCTAAGGGTATTGGGATGTAAGCAGTAACATAGTTTCGGATACAGACCAACAGATACCGCATCTCCATAATAAGATATGCAATGGAACATTGAAAATATACGAGGGGGATTAAAAAATGATTCGCACTTTTATTTTATCGTGGATGATTTGATAGGCTGAATATGAATGTCAAGGAGCGAGTGGAGTTTGAACTCAGTTATCATGAATTCGCAGTCCAGTAAGTTAGTCACGACGCCACGATGACTGTGTGTGTGTCTACATATATGTGTACAAGGTGTGCCATAAAAGTATCGAGATTGAAGCTGTATTTACCAAGATAGAAAGGAACAATGAATGGAACGTTGATTTTTTCAGAATACAAGGTGTGTCATAAAAGTGCCGATTTAGGTGTATTTACCAAGATAAAATTAAAAATGAAAGGAAAGTTAATTTATTTTAAGAATACAAGATGTGTCATAAAAGTGTCGAATTTGAAGCTGTATTGACCAAGATAGAAATGAACAATGAATGGAACGTTAATTTTTTCCCAGAATACAAGATGTCATAAAAGTGTCGAATTTGAAGCTGTATTTACTAAGATAGAAATGAACAATGAATAGAACGTTCATTTTTTAAAGGTGTGTCATAAAATGCCGATTTTGAAGGTGTATTTACCAGGATAGAAATGAACAATGAATGGAACGTTAATTTTTTTTAATTACTAGGTGTGTCATAAAAGTGCCGAGTTTGAAGCTGTATTTATCAAGATAAAAATGATCAAAAAATGGAACGTTAATCTTCAGAATACAAGTACAAAAAATCTCGATACTTTTTTGACAGACTTTGTATGGGTGTGCAAGAGTAGTTTTCTTTTGAGAAATTTAATTGAAGTTCATGAATTTTTTTAGTGGCCTATTTAGATCTCGACAATTTAGTCTTACTTTAGAATTTACTATTGGGAAAAAAATATTAAAAAATAAAAATAAAAAAGATATAAAAATCGAGTCTGATTTCATATTCTAATTTTAACCCAAGACAAAACGAAATGTTTCGTTTTGTATAGAATAGCTTAGCAATACAAAACTCTCTATAAAAATTTAGAATATAAATCTATATGCAAAAAAAAAGTATAAAATAAAAATAAAATAGAATAAAAAAAAAACCAAAACAAACAAACTAAATAAATTTGTGCTTTTATACGCCAAGAGAAGACGTAATTCATATGTTATGTATATTTCCTTGGCGTTTTGTATATCGAAATGTATTATAAGAAAAAAAGAAAAAAAAAACAGGTTCATTGTTTGGAATAAAATTTGATATTGTGTTATACAAAAAAATCTTTTCAGTTTCCGTGTTTGATATAAACATTTGTATGACGCGAGGGAAAAAATAGATAAAAGAAATTAAAATAAAAAAAGAGATATTGTCAAATCGGAAGAAATGGGGAATGGCGAAAAGGCAATTTATAAACATCGATGTTTTTACGAAATTAAATAAATCTATAAATAATCAAATTTTGAAATGTTGTTTCTGAAACGAGGAATTACTTAAGACCGCTATTTGTCTATAAGTCATATAGAGATAATTATGAACACGCTAGCGGGACCTGTGGACATACCGCAGTATGATAATATAACTATTACAACGTTTCGTATGTTTACTTAAGAGCTATTACCAAAATAGTTCAATATGTAAAAAGTATGATAATCTAATTATTACAACGTTTGATATGTTTACTTAAGAGCTATTACAAAATAGTTCAATATGTAAAGTATGATAATCTAATTATTACAACGTTTGATATGTTTACTTAAGAGCTATTACCAAAATAGTTCAATATGTAAAAAGTATAATAATCTAATTATTACAACGTTGATATGTTTACTTAAGAGCTATTACCAAAATAGTTCAATATGTAAAAAGTATAATATCTAATTATTACAACATTTGATATGTTACTTAAGAGCTATTACCAAAATAGTTCAATATGTAAAAAGTATGATAATCTAATTATTACAACATTTGATATGTTTACTTAAGAGCTATTACCAAAATAGTTTCAATATGTAAAAAGTATGATAATCTAATTATTACAACAACGTTTGATATGTTTATTAAGAGCTATTACCAAAATAGTTCAATATGTAAAAAGTATGATAATCTAATTATTACGTTTGAATATGTTTACTTAAGAGCTATTACCAAAATAGTCAATATGTAAAAGTATGATAATCTAATTATTACAACGTTTGATATGTTTACTTAAGAGCTATTACCAAAATAGTTCAATATGTAAAAAGTATGATAATCTAATTATTACAACGTTTGATATGTTTACTTAAGAGCTATTAATAGTTCAATATGTAAAAGTATGATAATCTAATTATTACAACGTTTGATATGTTTACTTAAGAGCTATTAACAAATAGTTCAATATGTAAAAAGTATGATAATCTAATTATTACAACGTTTGATATGTTTACTTAAGAGCTATTGCTAAATAGTTCAATATGTAAAAAAGTATAATAATCTTCATTTAACTCTTTTTCTTTTACTTTATTTCCTTCTTTTCTCCCTTTCATTATGTTCGATTGAAACACATTAGCATTATCGCTTCCGCGCGCCCACCCCCTATTTCTATGTTTACCCAACTCTCTTTTTTCTTTCTTATTATATTTTTTCTGTGTAACATGTCCTTTCTCCCCTTTCTTTCTTTATAATAAAAACGGAATGGACCATAATTTAGTTGAGGTGACGACACTCATAAGATATAAGAATTCGGCGGATAAACAACACGAGATAATCAGGATTTATTTTTTTTTCTTTTTATCTTGTACAATTTGGAAGGTCTCATTTTTAACCAGAGGGTGTTGCAAGATGATAACGGTCGGACACGAGTATTAATATTTACATGATATACAAGGGAGATTTAAAAATTATCTGCACACTTGTTTTATGGATGCCGAGCTCATCGTGGATAATTTGATATGCAGAACCATAACTAATCTGCAGAGAAGAAGCTGCCTTATCCTTGATAACTCACCGCTTCGCCATACCATCTTTTGAGCTTGCTGAATCTTCTCATCAGTAGTGGAGGTTGGCGGATGTCCTGCTCCTTCTTCGTGCATCACGCTTGTCCCGTTACTTTTTAACTTCTCTATCCATTCGTATACGCTTCTATACAGTAATGAACTGTCCATTTTTTCTGCTTTTCAATAATTCTTTTCTGCTTTTCAATAATCAATATTAATAAATCCAGATTAGATTGAAAGTTTATGAAGACGAGAAAAAAATAATAATTGAGCGAAGATAATAAAACTTTTTCATTTTCCCAGAAAAATCCAGTTTCATTTTCGTTCGTTTTCTGCTGAAGTCAAAACGAATGTAAAATGAATAAATAAATAAAAAAAAACAAAACAAGTTACTGAATAGAAAATTGTTTCATTTTTTAACATCCTTAATTTTTTTGTTGTTTCTCTTTATAAACATACGAAGAAAAAAATAGAAAAAAACTATAGGATTTCATCAGAATAAATTTGTATAAAGCCTTCGTTGAATTTCGGCGTCTGACATTCCTTCCACTAAGTGAAATCGGGCCACGTCCTTAGTGCATATAGCTAGTGAAGTGGCCATGTATCTACTGTAAAGACGGCAAACAAAATGACGTGATCAGGCTCAAACTTCGATCACGTGAGCATAAACAGTGCCAAACTATAAGCACCCACATGCAAAAACGCAGTGTGTCATAATACATATATGTATGGTGAAAGTACGGATATTTTTTAATTCTCCCTCCGATATATATATATATATATATATATATATATATATATATATATATATATATATATATATATGTGTGTGTGTGTGGTGTGTGTGTGTGTGTGTGTGTGTGCTTGGGCAGCATTCTTTCATTTATGCATGTTGAATTAAAGAAAAGACACATCTCCTGTTTAACAATTTTATTTGTAATTTTTTCGAGTTTTCTGGCCAACTTTTTAATATTTGGGTGGAATTCATGGATTAGTCCGCCAAAGTTCCTGTCCCGAGTAATTTCGGCACTTCGAAGTGCCATCATCAGGGGGGATGTGTTCCAGTTTTTCAAATTATATTAATGGATGTGGAGGCTGGAAGGAGGAGAATTGATGGGAAAGGTGCTATAGGCATTTTTAAAATGTGTGTACTGCATATATATATATATATATATATATATATATATATATATATATATATATATATATATATTAATTATTTATTTATTTAAGTCACCATAACAAAGTTCGTCTTAAATAAATAAATAAATACAGCTCTTAAAGAAATAATTGAGCCCTTTATAATCATTTCTCCAAGATTAATAACAAAAATTATATATATATATATATATATATATATATATATATATATATATATATATATATATATATATATTATCTTTCTTAATGTTTTTTATACAATAATAATACAGTGCTATTTTTTTATTTAAAAACGTAACAACAAAAATTAGGTTTTTTTTCGGAGGGGGTAGGGGGCGTGGAACGGATTAATGGCGTTTCAATTTAGTTCAATCAGAAAAATTGGTTTGATATACGAGGAACGAATTATAATCGTCAGTCAAGGTATCACTGTATTGTAAAACTTTTGGCTTGCACTGTTATTATGTGAATTGCTGTTATATTCAAGTTCCGAAAAGCTAAGACTTCAATATCTTTTTTATTTCTTCTTTTATATAAAATATCGCCTGGTTTGAAATTATCAGCGAAACAAAGGGGAAATAACTCTTTCTTGCTTTTTTTTCTTCTTCTCGTTTTAAAGCGGCAGCGATTTTCCTAATATTTTAGAATATTTTTCTTTTTCGCCCGGAGGGAAATATGGCAAATCGAAATTCAGAAAGCATCCAAGCGGAAAGAAAAGATTTAATAAGTGATGAGGAACTGAGAAATTTTTGGATGGACTTTTTTCTTTCTTCTTTTAAGAAGAGAAATAGGGGGGAAATTTTGCACTCAACTGGGCACTTTCACTTCCGTTAAATAAGTCGGTGTGTGAAGATTAACGCCATAATCCAGGGTCTGAGATTTCGGGGGAAGAGGGCGAGGGGAATTCGTGCATGACGAAAAATGATTAGTTAACAATCATTCAGTGGTTATCGACCTGTCTGTCTATTTATTTGTGATATATGCACTTCTCATATATATATAATATATATATATATATATATATATATATATATATATATATATATATATATATAATTCTATTTGGAATCCTCAGTATCTCCAGTACACCCACAATGCATGCACATGTTGATGCAAACTTATAGATTTATACAAAGATTTTTATAAATCCCCAGAGAGCTCAATTAATAAATTAATTATATGCCGAGCAATATTTACACTTTCAATAAGAAAAAAACGCCATTTGGCTACTATAGATTTATTTCGACCAGAATTCAATAAATGAGCTTAGTCTCATCAGCCATATATATATATATATATATATATATATATATATATATATATATATGGGTTGTAAATAGGCATTATAAATACGACAGTATGTAGAAAAAACAAAAATAAATTAGTTAACATTCATTAGTGGTTATCGACCTGTCTGTCTGTCTATCTATCTGTGAATATATGCACACCTATAATATATATATAATATATATATATATATATATATATATATATATATATATATATATATATGTTTTTGATAAGGTATCGGACTACCGTGCAGTCAGTCTGAGTTCGACCCTAGCCAAGGATAGCTGTGTTTACTCACACTGAAGAGGCCTGAACACCGAACACGTGTCCTGTGGATGACTTATTAATTAATATATATATATATATTATATATAATATATATATAATATATATGTGTGTGTGTGTGTGTGTGTCTGTGTGGTGTGTGTTACGGTAGCGTGGACATGGAGTTAACACTGGCTTTTATTTTTCGCACCTATGCGATCTTCAGATCAAATGATGAAATTTGTTTATTGCTTTTGCTTATATACCCCTTGGTTTGGTCCTTCACCTGTGGTGGACCAAACTAGGAGGTATTTAAGCAAAAATTTCCCAAGAATTAAAACGTGGTTTCTGAGTTTCAATTCTAACCACTTACTCATTCCTTATTCTTGGCAAATGATCTGAGGATGACTTATTTTAAGGTAATTTAAAAAAAAAAACCATCTGAACAGAACCCGAGGTTACTCTGACCTGAACATTGGGTTTATTCACAATAAAGATGAGAACAACAGTCCAAAATATGCAAATTGTTCATATCAAGCCTCATTTCATAAATACATATAAGTATAAGTATCCCAAAAAGATATCCAAATAAACAAAACACTGGAATATTCACCTAGAAAGAAAATAGCTATAGTCACTTTCCAGGAAAACAAACAAACAAAATTCGAAATAAAAAATCAGAACTTATATCCAAATGTAGACATGAAAATCAATACCTATCAACAACTTAAAAACTGTCAACTCCAAAGATTAATAAAAATAAATTAATAAAATTGATAAATAAGAATAAAATACTACTACTACTAATAATAATAATAATACACCGAAGAATAGCAAATGTGGACAAGGTGATGATACAAATGAAATGGATGATCAGATAATAACAAAATGTAACAAACTTGCACAAAAGGAATACAAGACTTGGCATTACTGAGTTGGAAAAGTGATCAACTTTCAATTGTGCACTCGCTACTCAGATTGTCACGTACCCGATCTTCAGGAGAGCTTGTATCATGACAACCGAAGTCAGTTTTGAGCAGGCTCGCATAAAGATCGAATACGTTAAACTAAGAGCCTTAAGTGATTTCGTCCTGTTTTAATTCAATTAAGCAAAAAGTAGACATTTTCAAGCTGACCTTATAGCGTTTTGGTTTTTATTTAAACCATCTACGGGGCTATTAATCATTAATCATATTAAAGAAAAACTGTAAGAAAAAGATTGCAAGCCTCTGTTTTCGACAATTCTTATACATCTACACTGTTGGATTTGTATCCATTTCCTTGATATATATATATATATATATATATATATTATATAATATATAAATAATATTACATATGTAATTTATTTTTAATACATTTTAAACAATTAAATTCTACTAAAAAATGTCCAGTGAAGATTTATGATGCACTCAAAAACAAGCCATTTATAACTGTAAACTTTTAAAATTCTTCTTAGAAATCAATAACAAAAAACATTAAATACAATACACTATGTACAGAAATTATTAAATTGGATGAGATTTATCTAAAATATATTTTTTATGTTCCAAACATGCAGTGCGTAATTATATATATATATTATAATATATATATATATATATATATATATATGCATTAAAATTACCATGCGTGATGAGGCTAGACTATTTTTTAGTTCTGGTCGAAATAAAAATATAACGGGATGACGGTTTATTAAGTTTTTTCTTTCCTTGGAAGTTAAATATTTTTTTGCATATAATTTAGTTCATTAATTATTATACATTGAGCTCTTTTAGGGATTTCTAAAAATCTTTTGATGAATATATATGCTTGCACCTACAAGATCATACAGTATGGTTGTACAGTGAGATTTTGATGATCACAAATAGAATAAACCCTTATCTTCAAGTCAT
>CM042165.1:66438802-66442313 GCA_023376005.1 Doryteuthis pealeii
ACAAAGAAAATTGCACACTCCTTTCAACTCTCGACTGAAACTATACTAATATTTTACAACCTGGGTTCACATAATATGATGGGGAGAGAAGCTGCCAGGTTCTTTCTTTGAAGGCCTTACTTGAAACTAATAAGTTCAAGGATATTATATATATATATATATTTATATATATATATATATATATATATATATATTATATATATATATAAAGCAAAAACTTTTATTTGTTTTGATTTCTCATTGAACTATCAACGCTCTATCACAGATATTGAGCACTCTTCTAATAACACTGTACGTTGGATTACTATTACTTTTTCTAGTATATAGTGCCAACCATACACATTAAATATATATATATATATATATATATATATATGTGTGTGTGTGTGTGTGTGTGTGTTGTGTGAATACATTTTGGTACAGGAAAACTTAATATAATCCTAAATTGGAGGAATCATATGTATGTAGGGAGATCATACAATTATAAGATGGTAATATTTTATTATAAAATAAAATATAAAATGTGGGGAATTTTATAATAAAATATTACAATCTTATAATTGTATGATCTCCCTACATACATATGATTCCTCTCATTTTAGTATAATATATATATATATATATATATATATATATATATATATATACTATCAAGTCATCCACAGACACGTGTTTCGGCGTTTCACGCCTGCTCAGTGAGGCTAGACAACAACTATTCCTGGCTAGAAGCGAACTCAGACTGACTACTTGCCAGCCTGATTTCTCAACCTTTAGGGAGGGCTATAAGGCATTTAAATAAATGGAAAGTCGTAGGAAATAGACTTGTCGACAAGAGTTCAAATCCTTGACGAGGCTGTTTGCATTTCACATAGGCGCTAAAAGCCTTGTGAAAGGTATGCATCCAACTACATTCCCTCCAGCTATGGCTAAATAGTGGGGCAGACTGGACTCTTTACCATGGGTGACGTAAACCAGTCTAAGAGAAGGAAAACTGTGAATTGAAACCTGATAAACTCCGTTTAAGAAATTGACCTCGTGTCACATCCTGCTCGTGTAGAGAGGTTGGTAAATATATATATATGAGCATTTGGAAGCGCGTGGTGTAATGGTTAAAGTCATGGGAAATGGACTCGTCGCCCCGAGTTCAAATCCTGTACGTGGTAATTGCATTTCACTTAACGCTATTACCCTTTGGAAAGGTATGAATCTTACTCTCCCTCCAGCCATGGGTAAATAGCGGGGCAGACTAGACTCTTTAACATTGGTTAGGCAACCGATCTAGAAGAAGGAAAACTCTAAATTCAAACCTGTTAAACTCCGCTTAAGAAATTGACCTTGTGTCGCATCTTGCTCGTGCGGAGGGGTTGGTAAATATATATATATAAGCCATTTAAACGTTGATGTGAGAAGATATAAAAAATGGGAGATGCCCAAGGAGGAATTGACAAACAAATAAATAAAGTACATACATGCATGCATGCGTTTAAGTAGATTTTATTAAAGACCAAATAGTCTGCTTTAATAATCTTATAGTAATTTTCTCTTGTTTTTGTTCAAGATTATAAATTTTTGGTTCAAGTTTGTATAGAAAATGCCCAAATGAATCTTCCCAAGTACTTTCAGCTATCATTGATCACTTTCAAAAGTGAAAATTGAATGTTACTGTTTTTGAATTCAGAAAAAAAAAATCATTTCTATTTCTGTCTTTTGATCATGGCATTTTTTAATTTAAAAAAATTCAGTTTTTACATTATCACTTTAAATATTAAACAAAACGAAACAAAAATATATACATCATATATATACATCATATATATACATATGTCAGAGGCAGTCTCGATTTTTAACCATCTCCGCCATGCAAAGCGCTCATGAGATGTGCTCCAGTGGACTGAGGTTGACAAAATAGTGAGAAAACTCTAAAGACATTCTTAATATTTTTCAATCATTGTGATGATAGTGTTTTTTTTTGATAGTGTTGAAAACTTTGGATAGTGTTGAACACTTTTAATAGTGTTGAAAACTTTGGATAGTGTTGAACACTTTTAATAGTGTTGAAAACTTTGGATAGTGTTGAAAACTTTGGATAATGTTGTGATGTTAATCCAACAGTAAAAAAGAAGTCAAGTCGAGATAGGGTAAAATAAGACAAGTGTTTTTACAATAATGATACAGGAACGACTAGCTTGTCGTTAACGGTAACAGTCCAACCTTTTCACTCGGTGTCTCACTATTTATAGTGATAACCGGTGTATATTCTCCACTGTAGGAACGGCCGGTACAGCAAATAGTGTTGAAAACTTTTAGATCATTTGAACAAGTCGATAGAATTTAAAACAGAAACTTTGCTCAGAATATATTGCATTGAAAGAAGTTATAAATAACCTTAAAGAAAAAGATTTAATATTTTATCCATTGAGATAATTCCCCTAGGGATTTTCTTATATGAAGTTTGAATTATTTCTAACATCTCCGTAAGCCTTTTAAATGTAAGAAATGAAAATGAATATATGTTTTTAGTCGTCTCTCTTCCTCCTTGCTTATATATATATTATATATATATATATATATATATATATATATTATATATATATTGCTGTTCTGTTGTTTCTTCATTTTTCTTGTTTCTTTCTTTTCTATTTCTGTTTTCTTTTTGTTTTTAATTTCTTTTTGTATACATATTTATTTCAATATTTTAAATTATTCCATTTCTTTCTTTCTTTCTTTCTTTTTTCTTTCTTTCTTTCTTTCTTTCCTTCTTTCCTTCTTTCTTATTGTTATTTTCTTTTTCTTTTATTTTGCTTGTTTGTTTGTTTGCTATCTTTTTTTCTTTCTCTCTTTCTTTCTGTAGTGATTTTATTTACTTTTTTTTTTCTCTCTCTTAAATCGATTTCAGTTTTCCCTTCCTTCTTTTTCTTTTTCTTTCTTTCTTTTTCTTCTTTCTTTCTTTCTCCCTTTTCTTTCCTTTCGTCCCCTTTCCTTCCCCGTTTCTTTCTTTCTTTCTTTCTTTCTTCTTTCTTTTCTTTCTTTCTTTCTTTCTTTCATTCTTTCTTTATCCTTTTCTTTCTTTATTTCGTTCCGGGCGAACTTTTTCTCTTTCCTTAAATCGATTTCAGTTTCTTTCTTTCTTTTCTTTTCCTTTCTTTCTTTTCTTTCCTTTTCTTTCTTCCAAGATGATTGTTTGATTTTTAATAGCAACATTTCTCTCTATACTATCTTATTATTAATTCTTTTGCACTTTTACCATTTTCTTTTTCCTTTCTTTCTTTCTTTCTTTCTTTTTCCCTCTTATTTCTTTTTTTATTTTTCATTTTTTGGTATTCTTTTCTCTTTCTCCTCGGAGTTTCTCTTTTTTCTTTCTTTTTTTCTTTCTTTCTTCTTTCTTATCATTTTGTTGAATGCCTACTTTTAACTTTTACCTTGTTCTGCTTCTTCATTTTATTCTTTTTTCCTATCTTCTTTTAACCTTTCTTTCTTTCTTTCTTTCTTTCTTTCTTTCTTCTGTTGTCTT
>CM042165.1:66442413-66444913 GCA_023376005.1 Doryteuthis pealeii
AAAGAGGAGATACAAATCTTGGTCTCCACAATCGAATACCACCCCACAATCCCCACAATCTATGGTCTACCTAAGACACACAAACCCGGTTTCCCACTAAGACCAATAATTTCTGGTATCGGTACGGCTCCCCACAACATAGCGAAATCTATAACCAAATTACTAACCCCACTTTTAGGCACCATTAGCAATTCCCATATTAGAAACTCAAACGATCTATTAAACAAAATCAGCAACATAAACATGCATAACAAACTTTTAAGTAGTCTTGACATCAAATCATTATACACCAATTATATATATATATATATATATATATATATATATATATATATATATATTTGAGGTGAATATTAGTATTTGTATCCGTTGTAGGAGATACTTATACCAGGTTTGGGCTTAGGTGTGAAGCATTAACGTACTTATTATGCTAATATTGTTAGCGTAATATGTTAGTTGAGGAATAAATATCTGAAGACTGTGGTTTGTTTGGAGTTTCATTTATTTAGCTATATATATATATATATATATATATATATATATATATATATATATATATATATATATATATATATATAGAGAGAGAGAGAGAGAGAGAGAGAGATAGAAGGGACCGGGATAGCTCAGTCGGTAGAGCGTTCGGCTAGAAACCACAAGGTTCCTAGTTCGATACCGGTCCTCGCCAACTCAGCGTATGAGTAGCACAGGGATCTGTGCGATAAAGTAAGGAGCTGATGGTAGCTGTGGCGCTCCACCTCAGACACCAAACAATTTCGTTGGTCTAGCGCTAGTGAATAGGGGATAGACTCCCTCGCTGTCTGGCTGATACCGACTTTAGGCTGCCCCGACGACTTCTTATATATATATATATATATATATATATATATATGTGTGTGTGTGTGTGTGAGAGAGAGAGAGAGAGAGAGAGAGAGAGCGAAAGCCAGAGAGAGAGAGAGAGAGAGAGAGAGAGAGAGAGAGAGAGAGAGAGAGAGAGAGAGAAAATATAGAGATATTATAGTCCTTCTCTCACACATATCATACTACTCTCTGTTGGAATATTTTGTAGTATATAAGCCGTGCTACAATCCACCACTTAAATTTATAGACGAGGCGAGGTCACATGGTTAAAACTCAGCCAATCAACAGCCCGAATACGTGGTTGGTTAACTACTTAATCGGCTGATATTGACAGACGTTCATTTGCATTCATTGACGAACGACCTGCAATACTGAGGAGCACCAAGGAACAACCAAAGGATCATACCCAATATTAAAGGACACCAAGGAGGAAGGCAACGATTCTTCACTTAGGATCGTCCAAGAGAATAAAACTTTGGATTCATAACCTGTGTCTTGGTATGTAAACCGGTATTTGAATTCTATCCAAACGCACCCGTACACATATGTGGGGTAACAGAGGTTTCATGTTTTAGGTTATAAGGTAGCTAGTTATTCTTAGTGCGTGTTCACTGGGTTTGCTTTTTAACCCCGTCTTATTTGGTGGGCGCGCTGAAAAGGAAAGAAAGGAAAGAAAGGAAGAGACAAAGACAAAAGGTAGTTTTGAGATTTAGGCTTTATTCATGGGTCATAACCACCTTGGACAAGGAAATTTCTCCCTGGCTTGTGGTGACTTGTCCCAGACAAGGCCTAAGTCTGAATGGCCGAATGATGCTCTTTGGGGTCGGAAGTGGGTCCTTTTTCCCACACATACGCAGAGGGTTCTTCCGGTGAAGGCTCATGGGAGTTTGTTATTTAAATTGATTTAAATTTTTAATCCTCACACACATACACACACATTTATTAGAGAAGAAGGAATCAGATGTTTTTCTTATTTTTTTAATATATATTCACTGTTACTGTTTAATTAATGAGGTAAAACATTTCAGAGCCGTCACTGATAAAAAAGTGGGAGGGGTCATATTTTCCTTTGAAATTTTAGTTCATTTCATTTCATTTTGAAAAAAAATAAAATGACATTCCCTGCTTTAGATATTTAAATTGTTAGATTTGTAGATCAATTTTTTGGCTAAATATTGCAAAACCGAGGATTTTTCAGTGCATTTTTGTCTACGATTATTTATGCCATTTCCTCAAGAATTGGTACAAGGAGCAAGATCAAATTTTTGGTATCACCACTTAATAGACCAATGCACATCTTGGTTCCCTGTAAAACAAGTGAAAATCGACCTACCCTAATAAACATGTGCATACACATCTAAAGTTGCAATTTCCAATTGTATTCCGTTTAAGAAACTGATTTTTGTCCAATTCTGCTTGTGGTGGAGAGTTTGGGTAAACACACACACACACACACACACACGCACACACACACACTTACTCATATGCACACACACACTCACACATTCATGGTATGTCAAAAAAGTAACGAGATTTTTTGTACTTTTTCACACGCCTTGTGATCTGTACAAAAATAACGTTCCATCCATTAATTTTTATTCGGAATACAAGGTGTGTCAAAAAAGTACCAAGTTTAAAGCTG
>CM042165.1:66447413-66457413 GCA_023376005.1 Doryteuthis pealeii
TATATATTCACACATACACACACACACACACACACACACACATAACACACACACAACACATACACACACACACACACACACACACATATATATATATATATATATATATATAATTTTGAAGAGAAGTATCTTGCCGTTATTTTGAAAGAAAGAAAATATGTCTATTTTTGCCGTATTCTTCATTAAGACTGTTACCATGGCAACTCGTAATGGCAAACGAACGATATTAATCAATTCGTGCTGAGCGGGTTCTAGAAGTAATTAAGCTTGATCCAAACTCTAGAATTAACTGATATTAGCGACATCAGATTTTGCTCCCAATGATCCAGATCCAGATACTGCGTTACATAATCTAGGGAAACATAGAACAAAAAACGTAGTTTACTGTTTTTATTGTGGAAAATGCTCTTTCTATTTTTTGAAAACCAATTAATCAAATTTACTCTGTTGAATGAAATTATATATATAAGGTGTGCTGTAGCCCACCATTTAAACCTATAGACTCTGCGTGGCTGCGTGGATTAAAGCCAGTCAATCAACACGCTCGAATACGTTGTTAGTTAACTATTTAATTGCCGATCTTGAAAGCCATTCAGTTGCTGGTATTTGACTCGGACGAATGGATCAACAACCCACAAAGATTCTTCACTAAGAAACAACTAAGGATTCTTCATTAAGGAACAACCAAGGATTCTGCCTAACACTAAGGAACAACCAAGGATTCTGCCTAACACTAAGGAACAACCAAGGATTCTGCCTAACACTAAGGAACAACAAAGGATTCTGCCTAACACTAAAGAACAACCAAGGATTCTGCCTAACACTAAGGAACACAAGGGATCTCCATTATAAAGTGCTCTCACCTGCAGCCTAAAAATCGCCACAGATTATGGGCCAAAGTACGCAAGGATTTTCATAACATACACTAGCATAACATTTTACTTTTATTCTATGTCGTTTATACTACTTTAAAAAGTGCTCACTCACTTCCCCGGGTCTCACCTAAATGCCTAGCGTCGCACCTTCCTACCTTACCAAGCCAAAACACGCCCCCTTAAATAGATATTTAAACCTCGAAATCCGGAAAATTTTCAGTAACAACCATTTGCTGACGATGTTACATTTTGCAGTTGAAATAGCAAATTTAAAAGTCTTCCTTCATTTATTCACTATATATATATATATATATATATATATATACATTTATATATATACATATATATATGCATCCCCTTTTCAATAGCGCTAGACCAAAGAGATTGTTTTAGCATCTGAGGTGGAGCGCCACACCAACCATCAGCTCCTCACTTTACCGCACATATCCCTATGCTACTCATACGCTGAGTTGGCAAGGAACGGTATCGAACTAGGAACCTTGTGGTTTCTAGCCAAACGCTAGGAGTTAGATTACAATAATGATAGAACTTTATTTGAATAGAATTAGTTCTGAGGTGAATAGATAGGGAACTTTGAAATATCTCATCATGCAGGTAAAAAATACCAAGAAAATTTGATACACCACTCTCTCTCTCTCTCTCTCTCTATCTATCTATCTATCTATCTCAGTCTATCTCTATCTTTCTCTCTCTCAGTCTATCTCTCTCTCTCTCTCTCTCTCTCAATCTATCTATGTCAGTCTATTCATTTTTTTCTATGTGAATCTGTTCATCTCCCTATCTCTGTCTGTCTATTAATCTATCCACAGACCAGTCTATTCATCTCTCTCTCTCTCTCACTCTCTGTCTTTGTCTCTCTCTCTCTGTCTCTCTCTCAATCTATGTCAATCTGAGGATCTATCTATCTATCTATCTATCTATCTATCTGTCTCAGTCTTTTCATATTTATCTTCCCTCGCTCTCTCAGTCTGTTCATATCACTCTCTACCCCCCTATCTCTCTCTCTCTCAGTCTCTTCATCTTCTCTCTCTCTCTCTCTCTCTCTCTCTCTGGCAATATCTATCTATCTATCTCAGTTAATTTCTTTCACTTTCGTTCTCTCTCCCCCTCTCTCTCTCTATTTATTTATCTCAGTCTGCCCTATCTCTCTTTCTCTCTCTCCCTCTCTCTCTCTCTCCTCTCTCTATCTATCTATCTCAGTCTGTTAACCTTTCTCTCTCTCTCTCTCTCACTCAATCTCTTTCTCTCAATGTATCTTTGTCAGTATATTTATTTATTTCTCTCTCAATGTCAACCTGTTCATCTCTCTCTGTCTCTGTCTCCTGTCTCCTCTCTTGATAATATTATAAAAACAAAGGATGAGAATAAACGTTTACTGAAATTCGGTTTCGCTGCTTGGATTTTCTCTTCATCTTTTTTTCCTCCTTCAACATTGCTTCCGCGATTTTTCCCCCTTCTTTTCAAACCAGAATCAGCTTACAAGGCTGTCGCCATGTTTTCCTATCAGCAGTTTACGTTGTTCACGCGTTGGTGATGGGAGGGGGGTAGTTTATGCCACAGGAATGGGGGGTGGGGGTGGGCAGGTTGTTGGAAGGTTTTACTCTAATGAGTTGTTGTGCCTCGTCCGTGGCGTTCCCATGTCTCGATGTCTTGTAGACAGTTCGCCGAACAGGGAAACCTTTGATAGTTAATGGTCATCTATCATCAAAACGTGACCTTCCTTCGGCCGCCGAGATATATCAAAACCTCGGTGAGTATGACCTCTTTGATGGTACAATTTTGAAACTATGCAATTTGTAAATCTAATGAAGTAATTCCTATGCAGAGCGTGGGGGTGTGTGTGTGGAGAACCGGGCCGAATCAGCGCCAGCGACCAACTTCAAAAATAAAAATAAAAATAAATAAATAAATAAAATTTAAAAAATAAAAAATAAAAATAGCGCCGCTCGGTGGTCAAGTCAGATTAGTAGGCGACTTCACCTACTTTACACCCCTCAAAGCGACTCTCCCACGTATCGTAGGCAAAGTACAAAAACTGATGGTTTGTTCATTATGGTTGACTGGTTGTTTGGTGGGTTGTTTTGTTTTGTATAAACATATATACATTTATATATATATATATATATATATATATATATATATATAATCCAAAAGTCCAGAGAAAAAATCTTCCTTACGACATAGGTATTTTTAAAACAACTTGTCGCAGTTTGAGAGCTCAATGTGTGTTCTTATTTTTAGAGTCACAGAGCAAATTTATAATTAAAGAAATAACAAAAGACTTAGAGATCCTGCATTATATAGAAATAGTCTATAATGCAGGATCTCTAAGTCTTTTGTTATTTCTTTAATTATATATATATATATATATATATATATATATATATATATATATAAAATTGTAAAATAGGGAAAGGAATCTGCCAATATATAGAAACGAGAAACAAAATGTCCTAAATTTTTATGTTGACTTTCGCGCTTACCAATTACGTCATGAACTTTTAAATTAAAGCTGATTGATAAAGGGTTTGAGTCTTTTTCTCCATATACATTTCCAACGGAAGTCATTTAAAAGCATCTATGACCGTTTGACCAAAAATTTTCTTTTTCCTCTTCTATTATATTGTCCCGAAGAAGGTTTAACATAAACCGAAATGATTAAGCGTCTGCATCAACATCAAAATAAATTCATCTTTACTTTGGAACATTTTGTTTTTCTAATTTCTCTCTTTCTCTCCCTCACCCCTCTCTCCCACCTATCGTAGGCAAAGTACAAAAACTGATGGTTTGTTCATTATGATTGACTGGTTGTTTTGGTGGGTTGTTTTGTTTTACGGCATATCAATCCCTTTCGGGTCATTTAATGCCGAATCAAGTCAAATTGATATCTGGTTTGCTCGCTTACAGTATCAGTTTAAGTGGTCACCAATCTAAATCTTTGAACAGGCTCGTCACAGCTTTACTTCTGGTTGTTTACAGTACCAGCTGTTGCTTAAGTGTTCACCAAGTATTGAAGAGGCTCATCGCTACTTAACTTCAGTGATCTATCCGGAACCGGTGCTTTCAACATGGTTTTACCGTAAGCATTATAATTGAGCAAAAAGAATCTATGGTAGGCTCCAGCGGAACGAAAAGAGATGTCTTTCGTAATACTGTCGTTTCCTCGCTCACCCGGTGAAAAAGGGGACGGGTCGCTCGGCGGCCCTCTTGCTAGCACCAAGGGCTTGCGGGCTGCCCCCGATTGGAGGCCCGCGCTCGACCCTTAGCCGGGGACCGTGCCGGGCGGGAAGTTTGACTGGGGCGGTACGTCTGTCAAACGGTAACGCAGGTGTCCCAAGGCGAGCTCAACGAGGACGGAAACCTCGCGTGGAGCAAAAGGGCAAAAGCTCGCCGATCTCGATTTTCAGTACGAATACGGACCGCGAAAGCGTGACCCATCGATCCTTAATAAGGATATGACTATATTTGAATAGAATAAGTTCTGATGTTCGTTTGTTTATTGATTTTAACGGCATATCAACCCGTCTGGGGTTATATCATGCCTAACGGTTAGGAAGTTATACATATCGTGTATTTATATTTATACTTGTGAGTAATTGGTTTTAAAATGTGTTAGCATTAGTGGGAATTATGTTGTATGGTATTGATTTGTTTCGTGTCTATATTCTATATAATAATTTTATTTCCCTCAAAAAAGAGAGAATATCCTCCATGTTGACATTTTCAAACAGATCTTTCATATTGTTTGCTTTAAAATAACGGTTTCTGATGTGAGCAAAAAACCTGCATTCCATGAATAAGTGTTTAACTGTCAAAGGTGTTTGACATGTTCCACATTGTGGTTGTTGTTCTTGTTTGAGTATATAGGAGTGCGTTAGTTTTGTATGACCAATGCGTAATCGGGACACAGTGACTTGTTCCTTTCTAGACTTCCTTAAAGTTGATCTCCAGACTCCCAAAGTGGGTTTGATTATGAAGAGTTTATTGTGGATGTTGTTATTCCAGTGTTGTTGCCATTTTGTATGAAGGAATCTATTAATTTTAGGTTTCAAATCAGTATATGGTATCTTGAAATTGTCGGGGATCAAATCTAGAGCCGATTTAGCTGCGGAGAGTTCTGAATTGAATAAATAGAGAACTTTGAAATATTTACGCATCTCGATTTACCAGATCGAACTCGCTGTTCAGTAGTAAGGGATATGTGAGACTAGCTTGCAAACCATTACACCACGATGGGAGCCCTTATTTATTCAACCCGTTCATCATTGGGTAGTATGGGACGATGATCGAACTCGCTATTCAGTTGTACTAGATCAGCGAGACAGCATGTTAACCATTAAACCAGGATGAGACACACTAAATATTTACCCAATCCGCCCGGTACGGGTAGGATGTTATACATAGCAAGTATGGAGCACAGAGGTAGTGTATCTGCGTGACTACCTTGCTAACCATTACATCACGATGGAACGCCCTAAGTATGCATTTATCCAAACTGTTTGTCTTGAGGATGATGTGACACAAGTGTGGCATACATCGAGGACTGAACTGGCAAATCAGTAGTAATGGATCTGCGAGACTAGCTGCTAACCATGACACCAGAATGGGACACCCATAGTCGAGAGAGTAGTAAGCAAAAGACCCCCCCCCCAAAAAAAAATACAATGGTTATATTTTGAGTGGTGAGTTGACATGAATATATAGATCAAAGGCTTCTTTTAAAATCTTTCTATCGAATTATAGAAACACGCATTTTTGAAGAAACACAAATAGTGTGTCCACAGGCAAAATCCTTGTTAATATTACAAATATTGTAGCCCTCAAGAAAAACACGAAAGTAAACTAAAAAGAAAAAAAAAGAATTCTTTTTTATTTTTCCAGACAAATATTTTTCAATTTCTCCTCTTTTCTCTCTCTCTCTCTCTCTCTCTCTACACACACACATATATATATATATATGTATAATATATATATATATATATATATATATATAAAATAAAGTTTGTTTCTTTATAGTATCTTTGAAGCCTTGTGTGTATGTGTAATATAAAGATTTTGAAGGCAATTTACAATGCAATATGTGTTGAATTTATTTAACTTTTTTTTTTTTTCTTTTTTTAAATAAATTCAACACATATTGCATTGTAAATTGCCTTCAAAATCTTTATATTACACACACACACACACACACACACACACACACACACACACACATTATATATATATATATATATATATATATATATATATATATATATATTTTAATTTTTTTAATTTTATTTATTTTATTATATATTTATATATATATATTAATATTTTATTTTATTAAGTATCTATATTTTATTTTATTCTTAATTTAATTTAGGCCTTTTAATAATAATAACCAAATCACCGAGATTATAATACATCCCCACACGTATACACACATTCTCGTCATATTAATTTCAATTAAAATAAAATAAAATAAATAAATTTGAATAAATAAATTTGAACATATTTTAATAAAACCACATTTAATCACCATACATTGTTCTTTAATTTTTATTCTAAATTTACTTTAGGCCTTTTAATTATAAAAACAAAATCACCGAGATTATAATACATCCCCATACGTATACCCATACTCACTTCATATTAACTTCAATTAAAATAAAATAAAATAAATAGATTTGAACATATTTTAATAAAACCACATTTAATCACCATAACCCATACAATGTTTACATTTTGAACCTTACGAAAACACAATTTCCGCTTTTAGTACCTTTGAATTTGAAACCAGCGTTCTTCATAACGAACCGTTTATCGCGAAGGACACTCACGTGTAATCGACTGCAATTAATCAATATCTTGATTAATTCAGTGGATCTAACCCTGAAGATCCTTATGGTGAAACTCAAGTAGGTTATCTCTTATACCTATATTGTAATATATATATATATATATATATATATATATATATATGAGGTCAGGTAAAAGAAAAAGTGGACAAAAATAAGGACTCAAACAAGTAGAAGTAGGAGAGAAATATTTCGTACTTTTTGACGAGAAGAACATCATCAGTCTAACTTTATTCAAAACAAATTACGCACATTTGTATTTATAGAAAAGAAAGTGAGTTTGTGGTGAAATTGAGGGGTAGGGAAGTTATGGAGGATTAGATTGAACAGAGAATAACATCATATAAAGTGGATGGGGAAAATCAGAAGATGGTAGTTTGTATGGGAAGATGAGATGAGGAGGTTGCTAGGTGCTTGTTGGCAAAGGGGGTGGTAGGGAGGAGTGGGTTAAAATTCTTGGTTAGGAGAGAGTTTGTGATTTATTGCATGTGGATGATATGGAGGATGGAGGTATTGGGTGTCACAAAATTAGGCCGTCAGTTTTATGGTGGGTTTGGATAGGAATTTTGATTCTTTGCGAGTCGAATATATATGGTTGGCACTATTACACTTGAAGAGACAGCAGTGAGCCAATGTACAGTATTTCTAAGAAAGTACTTAATATCTGGGAAGAGCGTTAATAAATGAATAATATAAATTTTAGTATATATTCATTTGTATGGAAGCAAGTCTGCTACCATTGGTTTCATGCTATCCAAGCTTATTTGTTTAAGCGGTGCAATCGTCGGGCAGCAAAAAAATATTGAACGTTTTGGATAGCATGGAACTAATGGTAGCAGACTTAGTTCCCTACAAATATATATATATATTTACAAATAAATATATATTTATTTTGTCGTTAATTGTTTTATTTTCGAAGTTTCCTCCGGACATACATATACACACAACTGCCCTTTATATATGTATAGATTATCACTCCTTGTTAGTTTTTTCACACCAGCGTTAGCTGATGGTATTTCACTGGAGTCGGAGTGACAACAAGTGTCCTCAGATCTCCAGAACTCTTCTGAGTATTCTAGCCGATTGCTGCAATGCAGTAGTCTGGATGGTCTCAATGCTTCCTCTGATTTCAAGATCCTCCAGTTATTTTTCAAAGTTTTTTGGGGCCGTTCCTAGTGCACCAACTACAATTGGTATCCATTTTACCCTCATATTACACAGCTTTTTCAATTCTCGGGCAAGGTCCAGGTATTTGTCTATCTTTTCCTTTTATTTCAGCTTTACCCTGTGATCTGCTGGAACCGCAA
The DNA here is from genome assembly GCA_023376005.1 of Doryteuthis pealeii. NCBI lineage: Eukaryota > Metazoa > Mollusca > Cephalopoda > Myopsida > Loliginidae > Doryteuthis > Doryteuthis pealeii. The sequence goes on from CM042165.1 coordinate 66,455,457, forward strand.
AGTCCACCAGTTGGCACGTTCTCTTTTTTTTTTTTTTGTTAATCAACCCAAGGTCTGGTCTCTTGGCTAGGATCGGGTGATCCGTCTTTATCTCGAAGCCCCAGGGAATTTTATGCGTTTCATTCTCAAGAACAAATTCTGGTTTATGCACATACCATTTTTTTGTATAATTCCCAGTGGACCACCTTCACAACTCAGTCGTGCCTAGTTTTGTATTCCCGTTGTATTAATTTGCTACATTCGCTTAATATATGGTTTACAGTCTCATCTCTGTCACTGCATAGTCTACATTTACTGTTTTGTTGTGTCTAATCAACTTTTGCTTATTATTATTATTATTATTATTATTATTATTATTATTATTATTAATGATATATATTATATTATTAAAAGAAAAAATAATGAAAGTTAAAACAATATGTAGGGGTGGTATGACTTTCAGACCACCCTGTTGAATTGGAGTTAGATCATCTAAGTGCTCTGGATTTTGCAAGCGCAAAACTATCCATGGACACAGGCCCTTTCTTCTGATTTGAAATCAGCTTTGTTCTTACGTGTCAGAGCAACTTTAACTTCTTTCATCTGCTATAATAACAATAAAATAAAACATCAATATTGAATGAATCAGAACTTTAAAGAGAATACGATATGTGTTGTTTAAGGAAAAATATAGATAAACTTTTTATGAGATGATATTCAAATCATTTATTATTATTTTGAATAATCAAAACCTCAAAACAATCGAAGTCTTTGTGTTCGAGACTTTAATAAGAACTCACAAAGGCGGACTTGAAGAGATATACTTACCTCGCCCTCTCGGGGGGGGGGTCCAGTGTGCTTTGGCCACTGGACCGGTCAAGTACAAATAATAGCGTCGATCCTAAGGGGCTTTCCACCCAGGCAACACCTGCCCCCTTGACTTAAAGGGACAGGGCTGGGTTTATTGCCCAGCGCCTAAGGCCGACGGGATCGACGCAATTTTTGTTAGCCCACATAGAAATGAGACCTTGTGTCCAGCCCATACAAGTGGGGTATGAGGCAGATACCTACAACCCGAGACGACGAACGACTCCGATGAAGAGATCCCACCAGTCAGCAGGGACTAATTTGCTTTGAAACTGTCAATAACAAGCTGTTAACTCCATGTCCACGCTAAAAGTTAAGTTGGCGGAATGGCCTATAGTCGGTATCAGCCGGACAGCGAGAGAGTCTATCCCATTTTCGCTAGCGCTATCAGGGATAGGCCTGCACAGCCACTTATGCTGATGCAGATAGTTTTTATTTATTTATATATGTATATCTATTTTTTTTTTGGACACTACGCCATCGTCCTTTGTGGGCGGAAAGGTGCCAACAAATATATACATATATAAAGTAATAATGTGATTTGATATGTCTATGAATAAAATACTCAATATCGGTCATAGAGCATATCTATGTGAAAACCGGAGTGACACCAAGTGAAGTGCTCTTGATCCCATAAGCGAGAACCTGACAGAGCCGTTGAAACTATATTTAATTTAAATCTGTGAGCGCATCCTCATGCGTTTAAGTGCAAGTGCGATTATATATATATATATATATATATATATATATATATATATATTTAAAAAAATGTTTTTTTTAAATTGGGCGTTATTATGAAGCATTAAAAATGCATAAATGAATGAACTCGATATTATGGAGTATTATTATCACTTATTTTTTTAATTATTTTTGTCATAAATTTTCTGGTTCGTTAGATACCCTTTGTCAAATGTTATTACTGTTTAACGGCTTCTTTCTCTCTGTTGTTATCGACAGTGGCAGCGTCTGTGAAATATTTATAATAACGCAGAATTCCGATGTCTGCGTTTAATCCCTTCACGTGCGTTTGTAATTTTAGAATCCATTTAGTTTCTGATTGTTTTCTAGATTGCGTTGTTGGAAATGTGTATTCTAATAAGATGCATTTGAG
>CM042165.1:66459913-66462413 GCA_023376005.1 Doryteuthis pealeii
TTTCAAAAAGTGGTTTTCTTAGTGAAGCCATCAGAATTTTTCTAATTGAAGGATTAATATAGCACATTCTTCCTACCATTATTCTATTTCCGGTTAGGCAGAGAACAATCGAAAAAGGATTGTGGGGGAGGGGAATACAATATTTTGATATAACACTTATATCTCAGACGTTTACTTCGTATTGACATGTTTTAATACTGCATGCTTTAACACAAAAATATCATAAAATGTGTTCTTAATAACAATCAAATTCATTTCAGATAATTTTATGCTAGGAATTTAGCCAACTGTCTTTCACTTTGAAACAAAACGGTAGCCATTTTGAATGTGTCCGTGCGAAATATACAAATCTTAGAATCGTTTCGAAAACAATACAACTGCATGCTTTAACACAGAACTATCATAAAATGTGTTGTTAATAACAATTAAGTTCATTTCAGATAATGCGCACGCACAATTTTATGCTAGGAATTTTAACAACTAAATGTGAAAATTATCAGAAAACATATATCACGGGATCAGACACAACCTTTTCATCTCTCTCTCTCTCTTTCTCTCTCTCTCTCTCTCTCTCTCTCTCTCTTTCTCTCTCGATTTAGTGATACTTTTATTTTTCCCTCAAACTAACGAAAGCCCTGATGAAGATCTATTGAAACAGATCGAAACACTGCAGCGTAGGCGAAATAATAATTACTCGATTATAAACTTGTGTTTTTCAATCTTTTCATAATATATGAGTATATAACACTTTGTCTTACAGAGGGGGATCCATGTTATATAATGAATAACGCGCTGGACTATATCAACCCTTCTTTAGTGGCGGGCAACACTTCGACGCGAGTCGAGAGCGTTTAGTACGGTACAGACTTTCGAAATTAGTACCGTATCTAGCAAGAGTTATTTCCTTTTTATCAATTAAACAAAAAACAACACAAATCATGACCCTTGGTCTTACAGTCCTAATAGTTGGATTTCGTTAGGCTCGGGGTGGGGTGATCAACTATCTACCTAGGTTTCACCTAAAGAATCTTCAGAATAATTCTGACTAGTAGTAATAGTAGAAAAGAGTTAAGGGTCTGCCATGGTTTTGATCTAAATGATCTCATCGGGACCCTACCATATACTTAACTAAGTCGATGTTTCAGTTTAACTAAGGAACAACATCAACTTAGTTAAGCACAAGGTAGGGTCCAGATGAGATCATTTAGATCAAAACCATGGTAGACCCTTAACTCTTTTCCACTATTACGACTATTATTATTGCTCTGTTTTTGCTTTTAATATATAGAGCACTTTTGAATAATTTACTAATTCCCCTGCAATGGAAAAGCTAGAGTGGCAATTGGTTTGGTTTGGTTTGTTTTTGTTTTACGGCACATCAACCACAGTGGGTCATTTAATGCCGATAAAGTTTTGAAATAAATTAATTCTTAATGGATAGTACAATTTTTTTTATAAATACATTTTTCTATTTAACCCATAGATGGGACCCTAACAGGTACTACCATTTCGGGTCAGAGTGGACCAGGGAGCAATGGTGATGAAGGGGTGCTCCACATTCCCCAAACCTCCAAAACTGGAACCTCACCATCAGATAGAGTTTAACGTCATTCCCAGGACATGTAGACCCACAGCCACCGCCTTCTAGCACCCATATGATAAAAAGGGGTTGAGGCTTGCCATAAGGGCAATAGGGCTGGGAATGGCAATTGGATACTATATATAATATATAGTGTTTTGTACATACACAAAAGTGAGTATAAATAGATGTGGTCCATTTTCAACACATATACTATTAGATTCATGCATACTTTTATAATAAGCCACTAATCTAGCCATGGCATATACATATCAGTTGGTATAAAATGTTCCATACGCGGTTATATAATTGTGTATGCGTGTATGGATGAACTTATCTATCTATCTATCTATCTGTTTTATTATAGTTATTAATTTATCTGTCTGTCTGTCTGTCTTTCTCTCTCTCTGTCTCTGTCTCTGTCTCTCTGTCTCTCTCTCTCTCTGTCTCTGTCTCTGTCTGTCTGTGTCTGTCTCTCTCTCTCTATATATATATATATATATAATCTATTTATTTATATCTCCGTTCTCGAAGAGTTATATAATTGTGCATGCGTGTATGGATGAACTTATCTATCTATCTATCTATCTATCTATATATATCTATCTATCTATCTATCAATCTATCTCTCTCTCTCTCTCTCTCTCTCTCTCTATATATATATATATATATATATATATATAAAAATCTATCTATCTATCTATCTATCTATCTATATATATATATATATATATATAAATATATCTATATCTATAGATATGAATAGATTACTCTCTCTCTCTCTCTCTCTCTCTCTCTCTCTCTATATATATATATATATATATATATATATATATGCATGTTTCCTTTACCTCAGATCATATCTATTTGATTTCCGTTGTATTACTGTCTCTAAGACTCCACATATCTATAAGTAATTCT
>CM042165.1:66467413-66469913 GCA_023376005.1 Doryteuthis pealeii
GGAAGCGATAACGCTAATCTGTTTCAATCAAACATAACGAGATGATGAAAAGCGGGAAAGAAGGAAAAAAAGAGTGAGAGGGTTACATCAACATTATTATACTTTTTACGTATTGAGCTATTTTGGAATAACTCTTAAGTAAACATATCAAAAGTTGTAATAGTTAAATGACCATACTATGGTCCTGCTAGTCATTTAATAATCTGTCCGTTAAAACAAAACGTTCTATTCTGTCACATGTGTAATTAGACGATACGTTAAATGCACTTCTGACAGACAAAAAAAATTGGCACCGGTTTTAATGACGGCTGGTCAAAAGATGTTTAAAATACGAAGCCAATTAATTCCATTTTTTGTAAAGAGGAGAACAACCGCTGAATCCTCGTTAGTGATAACTTGAAGAACGCCATATTTAAAATAACGTTTTTTGAAGAGTGACAATCATAACCTGGAAAAATACAAAAAAATAAAACAAAAACAAAAAAAGACATACAAGAATACAAAGAGAAATACAAAAAAAAACATAAAGAAAAAAAAGTAACAGAAATACAAAAAAAAAAAATGCAAAATAACAAACAAAAAATACAAGATAATGCAAACAAAAATTGAAAAAAAAAATACAAACAAAAACAAACGCAAACAAGAAATACAAAAAATACAAACCCCAAAAATACAAATAAGAAATACAAACAAAATATACATAAAATGCAATAAAATATAAAAACAAAAAATACAAGAAAATGCACACAAAAATTAAAAAATACAAACAAAAATACAAATAGAATACAAAAATACAATACAAAAATACAAAAAATAAATAAAACGAAAAAATACAAAAAATAAACAAAAAATAAAAATACAAAAATAAAAAAAAAACAAAATACAAAAAAAAAAAAAATACAAACAAAAAATACAAAAAATACAAACAAAAAATAAAAAATAAAAAACGAAAAAATACAAACAAAAAAATACAAATTAAAAAATACAAACAAAAAATACAAAAAAATACAAACAAAAAACACAAATTTAAAAATTAAAATAAAAATACGAAAAAATACAAACAAAAAATACAAATTATAAAATACAAACAAAAAATTCAAAAAATTAACAATCAAGACATACAAACAAAAACCCTCAGATCGAACCACACCCCAGACATTACGTATATTGTTTTCAGCCCGATGTAAACACAAAGAAAAGAAAAATAATTCTCAAGTATATCCTTTCATTTTTATTCTCAGCCAAACCAATTAAGATCCTTAATAGTCCGTTAATGTCAAACTTACTTTTGAAATAAGTGACCTAATCGTTGTTTTTCTTTTTCTATTTTCTTTTTTCTTTTTATTAATCCCATTAATTATTGTGATCGATATGGTTTTTGACCCACATCCACCATTGCAATCAACGATCGTGAACAAAAGGCGAATTATTAAAGAGAAGAATGCCAAAGAAAAATCAGATTGTTAAAATATTCTGGACAGGCATTAAACTGAACTGCTGTTGGTTAAATGGTCCCCTAATTTAAGAATTGAACCGGCTCCCCGTTGCTTAACTTCGTTGATCGAGCGGGAGACTACGCTTTAGTAGATTTTGGGAGGAACTCGATGGAATGAAAAAAGAAGAAAACTGAACGAGTTACAATTTTGACTGGTAGAAAAAAAGAAAAAAAAAAAAAAGAAAAAAAAAACACCGACGAGTCGAGATAATAAATAGTGGAAAGTGCTAAAGACTTTAACAGTTGGTTTAGAACTAAATCGGTGATAGAAATTAACTATCCAGGTTTCATTGTAAGGATATTGAGGATAAATTTGCGATGTGGAATAACTTATTTATTATATATATATATATATATATATATATATATATATATAATATATATATATATATATATACACAAATTGTTGGTGCAGGCAGATTTATATAATATGTTAACGGCTATCATGTATAGCAATATAGCGATCTACACAGTGATACTGAATGGAAGACTTAAAAGGAGGAAGGGAGTTAAAAACGTTGTTTATTGATAAAATAAGGGCCCTTTCGTCCGGTGCTTTTCAAGTTTTACACACGGAAACAATTAAATGTCAAATAGTAAATTATATAAGTCGGGAATGGATATGGAATAGGTTAGACAAGAAAGGGGAGCGAAATAAAATTGTGAAAAGCCCATCAAGTCACACCCAAACCAAGCCCCTCACCTAATAAGAATAGTGAGTGCTTGGGTCTTACTTGCACAAGGAAGGACGAGAAAAGAAAATCAAAACATATATATATATGTTATATAAAAAATATATAGATCTATTTATATAAATACGTAAAAATTACTGAATATATGTATATATACAATATGTAGATATATATTTATATAAATACGCAAACACACATGAATATAAATATATGATAAATATATAGATACATATTTATATAAATATATCTAATAATACATATGTGCATAAATCCGCATTCACCACACACACACACACATATATATATATACACT
>CM042165.1:66472413-66497413 GCA_023376005.1 Doryteuthis pealeii
CCTGGAGGGTGTTGCAAGATGATACCGATCGGAAGATTAAGGAACAGCAGTATTGATATATAGATGGCCATGTTATATATAGGACACTATGAAATGCTGAAACATTCTCGCCAGACCAAGGAAGGACTTTTCCCTTTGGAATTTCTGCAGGGAGGGGTTAGGTAAATACATATACCAGTCTAAGTAGGTGTGTGGTGTAATGGTTACAGTCGTTGGAATTGGACTCGGCGATCCGAGTTCAAATTCTGGAGGAGGCTGGTTACATTACACATAGCGCTAATGTCCTTGGAAAATGTATGAATCCAACTACTCTCCGTCCATCTATAGTAGGACAGACTGGGTTCTTTAACTTTAGTTTGGCAATCAGACTAAGAGAAAGAAAACTCTGAATTCAAACACGTTGAAGTTCGCTTAATAAATTGACTTTGTGTCATATCCTGCTCTTGTAGAGGGGTTAAAAGGCCCCGAAGAAGATCTACTAAACAGATTGAAACACTGCAGCGTTGGCTGAATAAATATCACTCATTTTATTTGAACCTGTGTTTTTTTCAATTTTTTCACTATATTACATACCGTCGGATTCACTTCCATTTTTCTCTTCACCCCCCCCACATATATATATATATATATATATATATATATATATATATATATATATATATAAAGTAATTGGTAATTTGCTTGGAGCATTGTTAAGTATGTTATCATTTGAAGGCAATTACAATGCGTATAAAAAAAAAAAACAAAAAGATGTTATTTTTGTCTTATCGATTTCGAAGTATAAACTTCATCATCATTTCTGATATGAACCTCTGATGATGAAGTTTATACTTCGAAATCGATAAGACAAAAATAACATCTTTTTGTTTTTATTTTTTATACGCATTGTAATTGCCTTCAAATGAATAATTATATATATATATATATATATATATATATATATATATATATATATATATATATATATATATAAAGGAATCATGGTATGTTTTAGGAGTTATGAATTTATTTATTATTTATAAATACATTAATACAATGGTGCAATTGTTAGCAGGCTAGTCCCGCAGATCCATTACTAATGAATACCGAATTTATTGGGATGGGTAAATAAATATATTCATACAATTCATGTAATACAAATGATGCGTTAAAGAGTCCAGGCTAATTACAAAGAAAACTCATCGACTAATATATATATATATATATATAATATATATTATATTTATTTATTTATTTATTTATTTATAATTAATAATACAAATGAAAAGTCGGTCCTACATTGGTTTCTGAATACACTTTTTCGGTGTTATTCGTCGTCAGAGCGTTGACTTTTAAATATATATATATATATATTATATATATATATATATATATATATATATATATATATATATATATATATATATTATATACTAGATAGAATACGCACCCTACAGGCGTAAGTATTTAAGTTTTAATGTAATGCAATATATTAAATTAAAAAGAGTATTAAAAATTAAATAAGAACGCATATAAAACGATTACATATACGACACAGACAGACACCGAATCTCCATTATAATAAGATATGTGTGCTCGTGGGCGTATATGTGTATATATTATTGATATATATATATATATATATAATACTAATTCGCCATACAGTAGGTCTTTGGGAATGCGGCCTTTGTCCATCCTCCTATATATATATATATATATATATGAATTTAACATTTTGAAAAAACAATGTTAAATTCATTCTGTCGGATTAATTTCCATTATTTACATATATATATATATATATATATATATATATATATAAGAGAGAGAGAGAGAGAGAGAGGGGAGAGAGAGAGAGAGAGAGATTGATAAATGTTTTCCCTCTCATGTCAGTTTCATGGCTACGGCTATTATGTATTTTTAATAAACTGAAATCGAGGTGAATGGATGCAGAGGACTTAATAGACATTCAATATTCCTAGCTCAATGCAAAAATGACTGCATGGCGTAGCAGCGGAAGTCGGGAGGGGAAGGTGGGGTGGTGAAAACATTTATCATTAAATTATTAGAAAATATCCATAATATCTATTCTATTTCTAATAAAAAGCATATGAAAAGAGAAGCTTAAGAGGTGCTGTGATCAATGGGAAACACCCAGGAATTAGTACTTCGAACGCCAAAGGGAGGTGTTTTTGTGTGTGTGTGTGTGGGGGGGAATCTTTTCGCTCATTGTTTATTTCTGTCTTGTTAAATGGAGATATAATCTTGATACGTATCGAAGATAGATTTTCGTTTTTCTCATTCTGATTTCTTTTTCTTTCTTTCTTTTTCTTAAGCGCCGGGACATAACAATCTAAAATGAATAATAATAAAAAAGAAAAGATAAACGAGTTAGAATGAATCAAAGGTTTCCGCTTCGTAGCTGACAGCATCAAAGACTCTTTGATCTACAATCAATATTTTAATGTACATTGTAATATCACATTTTATTTGTCCTCATTTGTTAAAAGAGATCGAGGGAATTGAGTTTCGATTCGGTTTTTTTCCTTTGAAGATGACTTTACCTTTGGGCAGATATTTATTGGGTCGCTGATGAGGAGAAATCACGGATGCGCCCGTATTGCAACGATTATCGTCGTAGAAAAATAAATTCGGCGACACGAGTTCAAATTCTGGTCAGAATTACTGTTAGAATCCAGAACCCACTCACCCTGTCGGCTGGGGCGTTAGAATGCACCAACTGCACCTCTGCAGAGGGTTAAGACTCCCCCAATGGGGCCACCTGTTGGCCGTGGGTGACGACCCGTGAAGCTAGTCTCACAGATCCCTTACTACTGAACAGCGAGTTCGATCTGGTAAATCGAGTTGCGTAAATATTTCAAAGTTCACTATTCATTCAATTCAGAACTCTCCGCAGCTAAATCGGCTCTAGATTTGATCCCCGACAATTTCAAGATACCATATACTGATTTGAAACCTAAAATTAATAGATTACTTCATACAAAATGGCAACAACACTGGACCGCCCTGTCGGCTGGGGCGTTAGAATGCACCGACTCCACCTCTGCAGAGGGGTAAGACTCCCCCATGGGGCCACCTGTTGGCCGTGGGTGGCGACCCGTGATGCTTAAGGATACAGCCCAGGTGGATGAGCAATTCATGACATGCAATACTCCACTTTGGCCCTATCTTGGGCTAGACGGTCGGTCGGAGAAGCCCCCTCCGATCAATCGGCTAGTTACGTCAATCCATAGCACCTATATGATTTTCCCAACCCTATTGCCCTTATGGCAAGCCCCAGCCTCTTTTGATCATATGGGTGCTAGAAGGCTGTGGCTGCGGGTCTACATGTCTTGGGAATGACGGTAAACTCTATCTGATGGTGAGGTTCCAATTTTGGAGGCTTGGGGAATGTGGAGCACCCCTTCATCACCATAGCTCCCCGGTACACTCTGACCCGGAGTGGTAGTACCTGTTAGGGTCCCATCTATGGGTTAAATAGAAAAATGTATTTATAAAAAAATTGTATTATCCATAAATAATTGATTTATTTCAAAACTTTATTGGCATTAAATGACCCACTGAGGTTGATATGCCGTAAAACAAAACAAACCTAAACCTATTACCCTACTAAACATATTTACTGCCATGGTTGTGCAGAGGATTCCTAGAAAAAGAAACATAGTATTTATTATTGTATCGAGGTCAAATGCAGTAGAGCCTTTTAGAGCAGAGGACACCTATATAGAGAGTATTCACAATTATATATTCTGGACCCTGCTTAAAAATTAGGTGGTTGGTTGTATGTTTATTTTAGTTAGGTTGGTTGGATTCTACGATATGTCAACCATTGTTGGGTTATTTTATGCTAAAAAAAGTTTTGAATCATTCATTCTTTTTTAAAAGAGTTTTATAATTTGCTTGAAGCATTGTGTTTATATTGGTTTGGTGGTTGGTGTTGAAGATTATCACAATGCAAGTGTAATGAATAACATGATTTTCAGAAATCTTCTGATGAAGGGATTTTTATCTCGAAATATTAAGAATAAATCAAAGGTAAACAAACAACATCATAATTACCTTATTTTTCTTTACACGTTCATTGTGACACGTTCATTCTGAAGAACAGGGTAAGTCTGGATTAGGAAAGGAATACACTTCTATTAATAATGGAGATTTGGTCTCTTTCTGTCTGTAAGCGAAACTACGTCACTGCTTACATCACAGTAATTAAAAAAAAGTTTCCCGAAAATGTTGATACTCATTCACCTTTAGATGAATTTATGTTTAAGATATTTTATTTTCCTTAAATACTGTTGTGGATTTTAGGTGGTCAAATAAGAACAAAACGACGGGTAACAAATGTAGGAAAATGTATTAACAAAAGAGTAGACAATTACAGTACAGAGAAGTGGGAATTACGTCCGACAAATAGAGTTATGAGCTGACTCACATTAGCTTACTCTACAAGCCATAATTGTCCCTGTTACTTATAGTAACCGTCGGCGCATTCCATTAGTCTATAGGGTATACCGCCTATAACACCCCCCTCCTAAGATTTCACTCCACAGGAGTCTTAATATTTTTTTCTCTTTTTTAGGTTCGATTACTTCACGAAGTTCTTTTTAGAGTCTTTTGGGAGATCCTTACTCGTCTCTTCCAAGTTTTGTGTCGTTAAAAAAACTTTAGTTGTGCGTGAAGTCTTTTGAATCTTGTTTCGCTGGTGTTGTTGTTGTAAACGATAACCTGCGTAAGTTACTTCGAATCCTCGGTCGCCAGTTATTGTGGGGTTTTAAGGGGTCAAATAAGAACAAAACGACGGGTAACAAATGTAGGAAACTGTATTAACAAAAGAGTAGACAATTACAGTACAGAGAAGTGGGAAATACGTCCGACAATAGAGTTATGAGCTGACTCGCATTGGCTTACTCTACAAGCCATAATTGTCCCTGTTACTTATAGTAACCGTCGACGCATTCCATTAGTCTATAGGGTATCACCTATAACACCCCCTCCTAAGACTTCACTACACAGGAGTCTTAATATTTTTTTCTCTTTTTTAGGTTCGATTACTTCACGAAGTTCTTTTTAGAGTCTTTTGGGAGATCCTTACTCGTCTCTTCCAAGTTTTGTGTCGTTAAAAAAACGATAGTTGTGCGTGAAGTCTTTTGAATCTGTTTCGCTGGTGTTGTTGTTGTAAACGATAACCTGCGTAAGTTACTTCGAATCCTCGGTCGCCAGTTGTTGTGGGGTTTTAAGGGGTCAAATAAGAACAAAACGACGGGTAACAAATGTAGGAAACTGTATTAACAAAAGAGTAGACAATTACAGTACAGAGAAATGGAGAATTACGTCCGACAATAGAGTTATGAGCTGACTCGCATTTGTTTACTCTACAAGCCATAATTGTCCCTGTTACTTATAGTAACCGTCGGCGCATTCCATTAGTTTGTAGGGTATATCACCTTTAACAAATACATTCGGGGAAATATTTTTTACTAGGTCGACCCCACCCCTTATTTCATTTTATGGAATCCGAACAAAATATATTTTACTCGTATGATTTTTTTTATTGTTCTATGAAGATAAGATTCTGAATATTTTCAGAATTAAAAAATGATTAAGAAAATAACAAATAGTTAACAATACTAAGACTTGAACCAAGGACACATTTTTTTAGTTGTGAGTGATGATAATAGCAATTTCTGTTGCAGACAATTTACATGGCGTCCTTATCAGAATAGTCGAAATGGGAACGAAGACAAATTGGCGGGAGAAGACTGTAATGGCGGGAAATGAAAAGATGCTGTGTGTGACAACAGATCAGAGATTACCAGCTGGCAAATTCAGAAAGGCTATGTATTAGAATATGCAGCCAACAGATAAAGCCGGCGAGCTCGTAGGTATTCCAATGAACATCTCCCTCACAATATACATAGGCGCTCGTATGCAATGGTTATCGTTATATGAAAAGGGAGGCGCGTGGTGGTGTAATGGCTACTGTCGTAGGTTTGCTTTGTTTTGTTTTGCGGCATATCAACCTCGATGGGTCATTAAATGCCGAATATGGATTCGTAGCGATATTTTGGTAGAAAACAAATGTATTTATGTATAGATTTTAATTATTGTTAAATTACTCATATTTTTGTGTACAATACAACTTCTTTTAGGAAATGTAAAATTCTTGATGGTATTATTTTTTGTGAAAATGATTTTACATTTCCTGAAAGAAGTTGGATAGTACTAAAAATATGAACAATTGAACCGTCGTTGGAAATAGACACGACGGGACGAGTTCAAATCCTAGACGAAGCTGTTTGCATTTCACATAGTGTTAATAACATTGAGAAAGGTATGAACTACTCTACCTCCAATTATGGGTAAACTGTAACGCGGGTTAGTCAGCAAGTTTAGGAGAAGGACAACTCTGAATTCAAACCCGTTAAACTCCGCTTAAGAAATCGGCCTTGAGTCACATCTTGCTTGTGCAGAAGGGTTGGTAAATATATATATGAAAAGGCATATGGTGACTTGAGTTCAGATCCTGAACGAGACTGCTTCCATTTCACATAGCAGTAGGAAAGGCATGCATCCAATTATTCACCCTACAGCTACGACTGAATAATAGGACAGACTGAGTTCTTTAAACATGGTTATGACAACCAGTCTAGGAGTTTGAAGCCGTATTTACCAAGATAGAAATGAACAATGAATGAAACGTTAATTTTTTCAGAATACTAGATGTCATAAAAGTGCCGATTTTGAAGGTGTATTTACCAAGATAGAAATGAAACAATGATATTAGAGATCGATAACACCAAGTAATTATTTTTTAAACCCGGTTTTGTTAAAACCAGTATGCAAAGAAACCACACCATATATTATGTAAACCTTTATTTCTTAGTGATATATAAGACACATCGCAGGATTGTAAACGCTCTAATAACATGGGCTGTTTTGAGACAAATCAAACTCAGATTTTCAGAGTGACATCGTTAATAGATAAGATTTATTCTATGTATTAATGATATTGAGTAATTGAATACTCATTGGTAAACGTACGCAATTCCTAAGGGTATTGGGATGTAAGCAGTGACATAGTTTCGGTTACAGACCAACAGATATCGCATGGAACATTGAAAATATACGAGGGGGATTAAAAAATGATTCGCACTTTTGTTTTATCGTGGATGATAGGCTGAATATGAATGTCAAGGAGCGAGTGGATTTTGAACTCAGTTATCATGAATTCGCAGTCCAATAGGTTAGTCACGACGCCACGGTGACTGTATGTGTGTCTACATATGTGTGTACAAGGTGTGCCATAATAGTATCGAGATTGAAGCTGTATTTACCAAGTGAGAAAGGAACAATGAATGGAACGTTGATTTTTTCAGAATACAAGGTGTGTCATAAAAGTGCCGATTTAGAAGGTGTATTTACCAAGATAAAATTAAAAATGAAGGGAACGTTAATTTATTTTAAGAATACAAGATGTGTCACAAAAGTGTCGAATTTGAAGCTGTATTGACCAAGATAGAAATAAACAATGAATGGAACGTTAATTTTTTCCCAGAATACAAGATGTCATAAAAGTGTCGAATTTGAAGCTGTATTTACTAAGATAGAAATGAACAATGAATGGAACGTTAATTTTTTAAAGGTGTGTCATAAAAGTGCCGAGTTTGAAGGTGTATTTACCAGGATAGAAATGAACAATGAATGAAACGTTAATTTTTTTAAATTACTAGGTGTGTCATAAAAGTGCCGAGTTTGAAGCTGTATTTATCAAGATAAAAATGATCAAAGAATGGAACGTTAATCTTCAGAATACAAGTACAAAAAATCTCGATACTTTTTTGACAGACTTTGTATAGGTGTGCAAGAGTAGTTTTCTTTTGAGAAATTTAATTGAAGTTCATGAATTTTTTTAGTGGCCTATTTAGATCTCGACAATTTAGTCTTACTTTAGAATTTACTATTGGGAAAGAAAAATATAAAAAAATAAAATAAAAAAGATATAAAAATCGAGTCTGATTTCATATTCTAATTTTAACCCAAGACAAAACGAAATGTTTCGTTTTGTATAGAATAGCTTAGCAATACAAAACTCTCTATAAAAATTAGAATATAAATCTATATGCAAAAAAAAAAAAAGTATAAAATAAAAAATAAAATAGAATAAAAAAAAAACAAAACAAACAAACTAAATACATTTTTGTGCTTTTATACGCCAAGAGAAGACGTAATTCATATGTTATGTATATTTCCTTGGCGTTTTGTATATCGAAATGTATTATAAGAAAAAAAAAGAAAAAAAAAAAGTTTCATTGTTTGGAATAAACATTTGATATTGTGTTAATACAAAAGAAATCTTTTCAGTTTCCGTGTTTGATATAAACATTTGTATGACGCGAGGGAACAAAATAGATAAAAGAAATTAAAATAAAAAAGAGAAATTGTCAAATCGGAAGAAATGGGAATGGCGAAAAGGCAATTTATAAACATCGATGTTTTACGAAATTAAATAAATCTATAAATAATCAAATTTTGAATGTTGTTTCTGAAACGAGGAATTACTTAAGACCGCTATTTGTCTATAAGTCATATAGAGATAATTATGAACACGCTAGCGGGACCTGTGGACATACCGCAGTATGATAATATAACTATTACAACGTTTGGTATGTTTACTTAAGAGCTATTACCAAAATAGTTTAATATGTAAAAAGTATGATAATTTAATTATTACAACGTTTGATATGTTTACTTCTATTATGTAAAAAGTATGATAATCTAATTATTACAACGTTTGATATGTTTACTTAAGAGCTATTACCAAAATAGTTCAATATGTAAAAAGTATGATAATCTAATTATTACAACGTTTGATATGTTTACTTAAGAGCTATTACCAAAATAGTTCAATATGTAAAAAGTATGATAATCTAATTATTACAACATTTGATATGTTTACTTAAGAGCTATTACCAAAATAGTTCAATATGTAAAAAGTATGATAATCTAATTATTACAACGTTTGATATGTTTACTTAAGAGCTATTACCAAAATAGTTCAATATGTAAAAAGTATGATAATCTAATTATTACAACGTTTGATATGTTTACTTAAGAGCTATTACCAAAATAGTTCAATATGTAAAAAGTATGATAATCTAATTATTACAACGTTTGATATGTTTACTTAAGAGCTATTACCAAAATAGTTCAATATGTAAAATGTATGATAATCTAATTATTACAACGTTTGATATGTTTACTTAAGAGCTATTACCAAAATAGTTCAATATGTAAAAAGTATGATAATCTAATTATTACAACGTTTGATATGTTTACTTAAGAGCTATTACCAAAATAGTTCAATATGTAAAAGTATGATAATCTAATTATTACAACGTTTGATATGTTTACTTAAGAGCTATTACCAAAATAGTTCAATATGTAAAAAGTATGATAATCTAATTATTACAACGTTTGATATGTTTACTTAAGAGCTATTACCAAAATAGTTCAATATGTAAAAAGTATGATAATCTAATTATTACAACGTTTGATATGTTTACTTAAGAGCTATTACCAAAATAGTTCAATATGTAAAAAGTATGATAATCTAATTATTACAACGTTTGATATGTTTACTTAAGAGCTATTACCAAAATAGTTCAATATGTAAAAAGTATGATAATCTAATTATTACAACGTTTGATATGTTTACTTAAGAGCTATTACCAAAATAGTTCAATATGTAAAAAGTATGATAATCTAATTATTACAACGTTTGATATGTTTACTTAAGAGCTATTACCAAAATAGTTCAATATGTAAAAAGTATGATAATCTAATTATTACAACGTTTGATATGTTTACTTAAGAGCTATTACCAAAATAGTTCAATATGTAAAAAGTATGATAATCTAATTATTACAACGTTTGATATGTTTACTTAAGAGCTATTACCAAAATAGTTCAATATGTAAAAAGTATGATAATCTAATTATTACAACGTTTGATATGTTTACTTAAGAGCTATTACCAAAATAGTTCAATATGTAAAAAGTATGATAATCTAATTATTACAACGTTTGATATGTTTACTTAAGAGCTATTACCAAAATAGTTCAATATGTAAAAAGTATGATAATCTAATTATTACAACGTTTGATATGTTTACTTAAGAGCTATTACCAAAATAGTTCAATATGTAAAAAGTATGATAATCTAATTATTACAACGTTTGATATGTTTACTTAAGAGCTATTACCAAAATAGTTCAATATGTAAAAAGTATGATAATCTAATTATTACAACGTTTGATATGTTTACTTAAGAGCTATTACCAAAATAGTTCAATATGTAAAAAGTATGATAATCTAATTATTACAACGTTTGATATGTTTACTTAAGAGCTATTACCAAAATAGTTCAATATGTAAAAAGTATGATAATCTAATTATTACAACGTTTGATATGTTTACTTAAGAGCTATTACCAAAATAGTTCAATATGTAAAAAGTATGATAATCTAATTATTACAACGTTTGATATGTTTACTTAAGAGCTATTACCAAAATAGTTCAATATGTAAAAAGTATGATAATCTAATTATTACAACGTTTGATATGTTTACTTAAGAGCTATTACCAAAATAGTTCAATATGTAAAAAGTATGATAATCTAATTATTACAACGTTTGATATGTTTACTTAAGAGCTATTACCAAAATAGTTCAATATGTAAAAAGTATGATAATCTAATTATTTACAACGTTTGATATGTTTACTTAAGAGCTATTACCAAAATAGTTCAATATGTAAAAAGTATGATAATCTAATTATTACAACGTTTGATATGTTTACTTAAGAGCTATTACCAAAATAGTTCAATATGTAAAAGTATGATAATCTAATTATTACAACGTTTGATATGTTTACTTAAGAGCTATTACCAAAATAGTTCAATATGTAAAAAGTATGATAATCTAATTATTACAACGTTTGATATGTTTACTTAAGAGCTATTACCAAAATAGTTCAATATGTAAAAAGTATGATAATCTAATTATTACAACGTTTGATATGTTTACTTAAGAGCTATTACCAAAATAGTTCAATATGTAAAAAGTATGATAATCTAATTATTACAACGTTTGATATGTTTACTTAAGAGCTATTACCAAAATAGTTCAATATGTAAAAAGTATGATAATCTAATTATTACAACGTTTGATATGTTTACTTAAGAGCTATTACCAAAATAGTTCAATATGTAAAAAGTATGATAATCTAATTATTACAACGTTTGATATTTACTTAAGAGCTATTACCAAAATAGTTCAATATGTAAAAAGTATGATAATCTAATTATTACAACGTTTGATATGTTTACTTAAGAGCTATTACCAAAATAGTTCAATATGTAAAAAGTATGATAATCTAATTATTACAACGTTGATATGTTTACTTAAGAGCTATTACCAAAATAGTTCAATATGTAAAAAGTATGATAATCTAATTATTACAACGTTTGATATGTTTACTTAAGAGCTATTACCAAAATAGTTCAATATGTAAAAAGTATGATAATCTAATTATTACAACGTTAGATATGTTTACTTAAGAGCTATTACCAAAATAGTAAAAAGATGAAATCTAATTATTACAACGTTTGATATGTTTACTTAAGAGCTATTACCAAAATAGTTCAATATGTAAAAAGTATGATAATCTAATTATTACAACGTTTGATATGTTTACTTAAGAGCTATTACCAAAATAGTTCAATATGTAAAAAGTATGATAATCTAATTATTACAACGTTTGATATGTTTACTTAAGAGCTATTACCAAAATAGTTCAATATGTAAAAAGTATGATAATCTAATTATTACAACGTTTGATATGTTTACTTAAGAGCTATTGCTAAATAGTTCAATATGTAAAAAGTATGATAATCTAATTATTACAACGTTTGATATGTTTACTTAAGAGCTATTACCAAAATAGTTCAATATGTAAAAAGTATGATAATCTAATTATTACAACGTTTGATATGTTTACTTAAGAGATATTACCAAAATAGTTCAATATGTAAAAAGTATGATAATTTAATTATTATCACGTTTGGTATGTTTACTTAAGAGCTATTGCTAAATAGTTCAATATGTAAAAAAGTATAATAATCTTCATTTAACTCTCTATCACTCTTTTTCTTTTACTTTATTTCCTTCTTTTCTCCCTTTCATTATGTTCGATTGAAACACATTAGCATTATCGCTTCCGCGCGCCCACCCCCTATTTCTATGTTTACCCAACTCTCTTTTTTCTTTCTTATTATATTTTTTCTGTGTAACATGTCCTTTCTCCCCTTTCTTTCTTTATAATAAAAACGGAATGGACCATAATTTAGTTGAGGTGACGACACTCATAAGATATAAGAATTCGGCGGATAAACAACACGAGATAATCAGGATTTATATCTTTTTCTTTTTATCTTGTACAGTTTGGAAGGTCTCATTTTTAACCAGAGGGTGTTGCAAGATGATAACGGTCGGACACGAGTATTAATATTTACATGATATACAAGAGAGATTTAAAAATTATCTGCACACTTGTTTTATGGATGCCGAGCTCATCGTAGATGATTTGATATGCAGAACCATGACTAATCTGTAGAGAAGAAGCTGCCTTATCCTTGATAACTCACCACTTCGCCATACCATCTTTTGAGCTTGCTGAATCTTCTCATCAGTAGTGGAGGTTGGCGGATGTCCTGCTCCTTCTTCGTGCATCACTCTTGTCCCGTTACTTTTAAACTTCTCTATCCATTCGTATACGCTTCTATACGGTAATGAACTGTCCATTTTTTTACTGCTTTTCAATAATTCTTTTCTGGTTTTCAATAATCAATATTAATAAATCCAGATTAGATTGAAAGTTTATGAAGACGAGAAAAAAATAAAAATTGAGCGAAGAAAATAAAACTTTTTCATTTTCCCAGAAAAATCCAGTTTCATTTTCGTTCGTTTCCAGCTGAAGTCAAAACGAATGTAAAATAAATAAATAAATAAATAAATAAAAACAAGTTTCTGAATAGAAAATTGTTTCATTTTTTAACATCCTTAATTTTGTTGTTGTTTCTCTTTATAAACATACGAAGAAAAAATAGAAAAAAACTATAGGATTTCATCAGAATAAATTTGTATAAAGCCTTCGTTGAATTTCGGCGTCTGACATTCCTTCCGATAAGTGAAATCGGGCCACGTCCTTAGCGCATATAGCTAGTGAAGCGGCCATGTATCTACTGTAAAGACGGCAAACAAAATGACGTGATCAGGCTCAAACTTCGATCACGTAGCATACAGTGTCAACTATAAGCACCCACATACAGAACGCAGTGTGTCAATAATACATATATGTTATGGTGAAAAGTACGGATATTTTTTAATTCTCCCTCCGATATATATATATATATATATATATATATATATTATGTGTGTGTGTGTGTGTGTGTGTGTGTGTGTGTGCTTTGGGCAGCATTCTTTCATTTATGCATGTTGAATTAAAGAAAAGACACATCTCCTGTTTAAACAATTTTGTTTGTAATTTTTTCGAGTTTTCTGGCCAACCTTTTAATATTTGGGTGAATTCGTGATTAGTCCGCCAAAGTTCCTGTCCCGAGTAATTTCGGCACTTCGAAGTGCCATCATCAGGGGGGATGTGTTCCAGTTTTTCAAATTATATTAATGGATGTGGAGGCTGGAAGGAGGAGAATTGATGGGAAAGGTGCTATAGGCATTTTAAAATGTGTGTACTGCATATATATATATATATATATATATATATATATATATATATATTAATTATTTATTTATTTAAGTCACCAATACAAAGTTCGTCTTAAATAAATAAATAAATACAGCTCTTAAAGAAATAATTGAGCACTTTATAATCATTTCTCCAATATTAATAACAAAAAATGAATTATATATATATAATATATATATATATATATATATATATATATATATATATATATATATATATATGTTTCTTAATGTTTTTTATACAATAATATAATACAGTGCTACTTTTCTTATTAAAAACGTAACAACAAAAATTACTTTTTTGGGGAGGAGGGGGACGTGGAACGGATTAATGGCGTTTCAATTTAGTTCAATCAGAAAAATTGGTTTGATTTACGAGGAACGAATTATAATCGTCAGTCAAGGTATCACTGTATTGTAAAACTTTTGGCTTGCTCTGTTATTATGTGAATTGCTGTTATATTCAAGTTCCGAAAAGCTAAGACTTCAATATCTTTTTTTTTCTTCTTTTATATAAAATATCGCCTGGTTTGAAATTATCAGCGAAACAAAGGGGAAATAACTCTTTCTTGCTTTTTTTTTCTTCTTCTCGTTTTAAAGCGGCAGCGATTTTCCTAATATTTTAGAATATTTTTCTTTTTCGCCCGGAGGGAAATATGGCAAATCGAAATTCAGAAAGCATCCAAGCGGAAAGAAAAGATTTAATAAGTGATGAGAAACTGAGAAATTTTTGGATGGACTTTTTTCTTTCTTCTTTTAAGAAGAGAAATAGGGGGGAAATTTTGCACTCAACTGGGCACTTTCACTTCCGTTAAATAAGTCGGTGTGTGAAGATTAACGCCATAATCCAGGGTCTGAGATTTCGGGGGAAGTGGGCGAGGGGATTCGTGCATGACGAAAAATGAATTAGTTAACAATCATTCAGTGGTTATCGACCTGTCTGTCTATTTATCTGTGAATATATGCACTTTCATATATATATATATATATTATATATATATATATGAATATATGCACTTTCATATATATATATATATATATATATATATATATATATATATATATATATATGTAATTCTATTTGGGATCCTCAGTATCTCCAGTACATCCACAATGCATGCACATGTTGATGCAAACATATAGATTTATACAAGGGTTTTTATAAATCCCCAAGAGAGCTCAATTAATAAATTAATTATATGCAGAGCAATATTTACACTTTCAATAAGAAAAAAACGCCATTTGGCTACTATAGTTTTATTTCGACCAGAATTCAATAAATGGGCTTATATATATATATATATATATATATATATATATATATATATTATATATATAGGTGTAAATAGGCATATAAATCCGACAGTATGTAGAAAATGAATAGATAAATGGACCAAAGGATGCATCCTCCCATTTCCAAAAAAGGCATAACTCTTACTGCTATTGCAGCTAAGATATATAATGCCCTTCTTCTAAACCGCATCCAACCCGAAATCGAGAAAATCCTTTGGAAAAACCAAAACGGTTTCCGCAAAAATAGATCCACAACCTCACAAATCCTGACTATACGACGAATTATAGAAGGGGTTCGAGCAAAAAACCTGGAGGCAACGCTACTATTCGTAGATTTCTCTAAGGCATTTGATTCCATACACAGAGGGAAATGGAACAAATACTACTAGCGTATGGTCTCCCCAAAGAAGAAACTGTTGCCGCCATAATGATGCTCTACAAAGACACTAAAGCGATGGTACGCTCGCCTGATGGAGACACAGATTTTCTTTTACATTTGCCGCTGGGGTCCTACAGGGATACTTTGGCTCCATATATATTCATTATTTGTCTAGACTATGTACTCCGAACTTCATTAGATACCATAAAAGAAAAGTGGTTTCACACTAAAAAAGGCAAGAAGCAGCGATACCCCGCACAAAACTGTCACAGATGTAGACTATGCTGACGACCTCGCACTTCTTGCAGATACACCGACACAAGCTGAGGCACTACTACACAGCCTGGAGGAGGCAGCAAAAAATGTCGGCTCTATGTGAACTCTGATAAAAACCGAGTTCATGAGCTTCAAAAAGCAAGGAGACATCTTCACACTAGACGGTAGGCCTCTTAAACTAGTGGGAAAATTCACATACCTAGGTAGTAATATCTCATCCACAGAAAGCGATGTTAACACAAGAATAGGAAAGGCATGGTTGGCCACCATAAACTACCAGTCGTATGGAAATCCGACCTCCCTGACAAACTAAGAGACGATTCTTCCAGGCTGTGGTCATATCGGTACTGCTGTATGGCTGTACCACCTGACCCTAACGAAGCGCCTTGAGAATAAGCTAGATGGGGAGCTGCCACAAGAATGCTGCGAGCAGTCCTGAATAAGTCGTGGAAACAGCACCCAACCAAGAAGCAGCTGTATGACCACCTGCCTCCCATATCACAAACCATACGAGTAAGGAGGGCTAGGCATGCGGGGCACTGCTGGAGAAGTAGGGATGAGCTCGTAAGCGACGTATTACTGTGGAGGCCAACACATGGACATGCTAACGTAGGCCGCCCAGCCAGAACCTACATTGAACAACTATGTAAAGATACTGGATGCTGCGCGGAGGAGCTCCCAGAATCGATGAGTGATAGGGAGGGTTGGCGAGAGACCGTCATGGATATCCATGCAAATTGCGCGACATGATGATGATGATGTAGAAAACAAAAATAACTAAAATAAATTAGTTAACACTCATTCAGTGGTTATCGACCTGTCTGTCTATCTATCTGTGAATATATACACACCTATATATATATATATATATATATATATATATATATATATGTGTGTGTGTGTGTGTTTGTGTGTGTGTGTGTGTGTCTTTGTGTGTGCGTGTCTTTGTGTGTGTGTTAAGGTAGCGTGGACATGGAGTTAACACCTGGTTATTAACAGTTTCGCACCTATGTGATCTTCAGATCAAATGATGAAATTTGTTTATTGGTTTGCTTATAGGTGGACTAAACTAGGAGGTATTTAAGCAAAAATTTCCCAAGAATTAAAACGTGGTTTCTGAGTTTAAATTCTAACCACTTACTCATTCCTTATTCTTGGGGAATGATCTGAGGATGACTTATTTTAAGGTAGTTTAAAAAAACCCATCTGAACAGAGCCTGGGGTTACTGTGACCTGAACATTGGGTTTATCCACAATAAAGATGAGAACAACAGTCCAAAATATGCAAATTGTTCATATCAAGCCTCATCTCATAAATACATATAAGTATAAGTATCCAAAAAAGATATCCAAATAAACAAAACACTGGAATGTTCACCTAGAAAGAAAATAGCTATAGTCACTTTCCAGGAAAACAAACAAACAAAATTCGAAATAAAAAATCAGAACTTATATCCAAATGTAGACATGAAAATCAATACTTATCAAGCAACTTAAAAACTGTCAACTCCAAAGATTAATAAAAATAAATTAATAAAATTGATAAATAAGAATAAAATACTACTACTACTACTACTACTACTAATAATAATAATAATACACCGAAGAATAGCAAATGTGGACTATAATTTAGTTTATTAATTATTATATATTGAGCTCTTTTAGGGATTCTAAAAATCCTTGTATGAATATATATGCTTGCACCCACAAGAGCATACAGTATGGTTGTACAGTGAGATTTTGATGATCCTAAATAGAATAATCCCTAATCTACATGTCATTTGGATTATCATATATATATATATATATAGTTAATTCTCTGTTAGTATTGGAGAAATGATAATAAAGTGCTCATTACTTCTGTAAGAGCTGTATTTATTTATTCATAGTTTACAATACATTTAAAATACATTTAAAAGTCCGGACTGTTCCTAGTTCGATACCGGTCCTCGCCAACTGAGCATATGAGTAGCACATCTTGCGGTAAAGCTTATGGTAGGTGTGGCGCTCCCACCTCAGATGCTACAAACAAATCTCCTTGCGTCTAGTGCTTGGTCTAGTGCTATTGAAAAGGAAATAGGCTCCCGCCGACTGGTCATACGACTTTAGCCGCCCCACACTTCTACTTACGTAATATATATATAATAACAAAATATATTATATATATATATATATAATATATATATTCCTTGAAACTATCTATCTTAGAGTATGATCTTTTATCTTTTATCTTTACAGCAAGTGGTATCGATGACGTGCAAACGCCAAATCAAACAGGAATGCAACCAGCCAAAATAGAATGTCCGAGGACGTTTCACCTCGAGATGTGCGAAACAAGACATATTATAGCCGTAAGTAAAACGCTTTTTTTCTTTTCTAAATATCTTATTATAATGAAGACTAAACAATATAAATGTATAAAAGGTTTGTGAAAAAACATGAAAATATGAAGAAAATTAAAAAAAAGTTTCATCAATAAACCACTGATTTCTGGGATAGATATTTCGTTACACAATTTGACTGGAAATGCTATCGTTACGTAGTATTTTGTTTTGCATTTTTCTTACATTTCGAGTATCGACAAAGGCCTTTATAAAGTACAATTCAATTGCAATCATTTTAAAATTAAAAGAAGACAATTGTAAAAGACACTTTATAAACAATGGTCTTCAGAGCACAAAACTATGTTCAACAAAAATATGTGCTCTGATGAAGACCAGTGTTTATAAAACGTCTTTTACAATTGGCTTCATTTTAATTTTAAAATGATTTCAATTTAATTATACTTGATAAACCCCACAGGTTTAAACAGATATCTGTTGCACAATATTTAATATTGTCTATATATATATATAATAATATATATATACTATATATAGATATTATATATATGTAGGAGGGTTGAAGTAAACAGATCAGAATGTGCCCCACCTGCTCTACAACTTTCTCATACTATTCCCCACTCTCCATACACTGAATCTAAACCAACAAGAATTTTAACCCAACTTTCCTACACACCCCATCCCAACAAGAAGCCCAGCCACCTCCTCATCTATCCCACCGAACAATTTCCAATCTTTTGATCTTCCCCCTCCACTTTCCATGATAGATATCCTCTGCACCAACCAAATTCCTCACAAACTGATCCCCTTTCCTCCTGAATTACTGCACCAAACCCTCACGCCACTCATTTCTTTTCTATAAATACAAATGTATGTACCAATGCTTTAATAAACTTGACTGATTAGGTCCCGCTTAAACGCGAACGAAATATATCTCCTATACTATTTGTTTGAGTTTTCCTTTTTGACCCCATCATTTACGCAACAACACACACACACACACATATATAATATATATATATATATATATGAATTTTTTAGGTTATATATATTCAAGCGGAGCAATCATCGGGTAGCGAAAATACGTCAAAATATGACCATATTATATCATTTTTATCATTTTCAAATATTTTCGCTGTTCGATTATTTGACTCCTTAAAAAAAAAAAAAATTAACTTTACCAGTAAGAAACAATGGTAGCAGACTTGTCCAATGTAAATAAATATAAAACTAAAATATTTATTTACTAAACGCACACGATATTGAGCACTCTTCTAATAAACGCTTTACCTTAGATTTACTACTGCTTCTTCAGTGTAATAGTGCCAACCATACACATTTAATAATCTTCATACAATGACTACTATTTACACAGTAGCATTGCAACCAACAAAACCTTCATCAGATGATGACTCTGGGTTCAGGCATGGTTTCGGGGCCGACAATTTTTGGGAGATTATGTGCTTAATTAAAGTCATACCTAATTTGTTAATTAATTAATTTTCGATTTGTTTACGCTTTACATTTAAACCGATATGCACGCCTAATTCATTTAATTATAATTAATTAATGAACAAATTAGGTATGGCTTTAATTAAGCACATAATCTCCCCAAAATTGTCGGCCTTCGCCATTTCGAACACATTGTTTGTTCACTTCATACTGTCTAGTTAACTAGAAATGCCAAAACAAGACAACGACTTCAGTTGTTTTTTTGGTTTAAGTTTGTATAGAAAATGCCCAAATGTATCTTCCCAAGTACTTTCAGCTATCATTGATCACTTTCAAAAGTGAAAATTGAATATTACTGTTTTTGAATTCAGAAATAAAAAAGTTTCTCTCATTTTTATTTCGGTGTTTTGATCATGGCATATTCTATTTTTTGATACAGTTTTTACATTATCACTTTAAATATCAAACAAAACGAAACAAAAATATTTACATTATATATAATCTCGGAGGCAGGCTCGATTTTTAACCATTTCCGCCATGCAAAGCGCTCATGAGATGTGCTCCGGTTGACTGAGGTTGACAAAATAGTGAGAAAACTCTTAAGACGTTCTTAATATTTTTCAATCATTGTGTTGATAGTGTTGAAAACTTTTGATAGTGTTGAAAATTTTTGATAGTGTTGAACACTTTTAATAGTGTTGAAAACTCTGGATAGTGTTGAAAACTTTGGATAGTGTTGAAAATTTTTGATAGTGTTGAAAACTTTTGATAGTGTTGAAAACTTTGGATAGTGTTGAAAACTTTTGGATCATTTGAACAAGTCGATAGAGTTTTAAACCGAAACTTTGCTAAGAATATATTGCATTGAAAGAAGTTATAAATAACCTTAAAGAAAAAGATTTAAATTTTATCCATTGAAATAATTCCCCTAGGGATTTTCTATATGAAGTTTGGAATATCTAACATCTCCGTAAGCCTTTTAAATGTAAGAAATGAAAAATATATGTTCTTAGTCGTCTCGTTCTCCTTCCATATATATATATAATATATATATATATATATATTATATATAAATAAAAAATGCTGTTCTGTTGTTCTTATTTTTCTTGTTTCTTTTTTTCAATTTTTGTTTTCTTGTTTAATTTCTTTGTATACACATTTTATTTCAATATTTCAAATTATTCCATTTTCTTTCTTTCTTTCTTTCTTTCTTTTCTTCTTATTGTTATTCTTTTTCTTTAATGGGCGTCATCTTTTTCTTTCTCTTTCTTATCTTGTAGTGATTTAATTTCTTTTTTCTTCGTTCAAATGGATTTCAGTTTTCTTTCTTCTCTCTTTCTTCATTCTTTCTTTCTTTCTTTCTTCTTCTTTCCAAGATGATTGTGATTTTTAACACCAACATTTCTCTCTATACTATTCCTATTATTAATTCTTTCGGACACTTTTACCATTTTCTTCTTTCTTTCTTTCTTTCTTTCTTTCTTTCTTTCTTTCTTTAACCCTCCTTATTTATTTCATTTTTTCGTATTCTTTTCTCTTTCTCCCTCGAAGTTTTTCTTTCTTTCTTTCTTTCTTTCTTTCTTTCTTTCATTCATTTTGTTGAATGCCTACCTTTATCTTTTTACGTTGTTTCTTTTTCCTTTTATTCCTTTTTTCTATCTTCTTTTAACTTTTTTCTTTCTTTCTTTCTTTCTTTCTTTCTTTCTTTCTTTCTGTCGTCTTCTTTTTTTCTACCCTCTTTCTTTCTATTTTTCGTCTCCTTTTCTCTTTCTTATTTTCCTTTTCTTAGTTTCGTTTTTTTTTCATTCATTCATTCATTATTTATTTCTTCGTTACTTTTTTTCTTCACACCTTTTTCTTTAACATTTTTTTTATTTCATATTGTTTAACGTCAATGTTTCTTTTCTTTTGCTTAAACTTTTCTCTTTCTTTTTCATTTCCTTCATTTTTTTCTATCATCATTAATCTCCTTCTAACACCTTTCTTTCTTCTTTCTTTCTTCTTACTTTCTTTCTTTCTTTTTTTTGGTCTACGTTTCTTTTTACTTAAAGTTTATTTTTCGCTTTCGTTCACTTATTCATTCCTTCTTTCTTTCTATATCTTTCTTTAAAACCCACTTTTTTCTTTCATATTGTTTAATGTCTATTTCTCTCTTCTTCGCTTAAACTTTCTTTCTTTTTCATTTCCTTCATTTTTTTCTATCATCCTTTAACTCTCCTTCTAACACTTTCTTTCTTTCTTTTTTTTTCTTTCTTTCTTTTAATCTATTTCTTTCTTTATTTTTTTCGTCTACATTTCTCTTCCTTACTTAAAGTTTTATTTTTCGCTTTCATTCATTTTCATCAATTCTTTTTTCCTTTCTTTCTTTAAACCTATTCCTTTCATATTGTTTAACATCAATTTTTCTTTTCATTGCTTAAAATTTCTTTCTTTTTAATTTCATTCATTTTTTTTTTCATCCTTTAACTCGCCTTCTAACATCTTTCTTTCTTTCTTTCTTTCTTTCCTTCTTTCTTTCTTTTCTTCTTTCTTTCTTTCTTTTAATCTATTTATTTCTATATTTGTTTCGTCTACGTTTCTCTTTCTTAAATTCTGTTTTATTTTTCGCTTTTACTCATTCATTCATTGTTTCTTTCTTTCTATCTTTCTTTCTGTGTTCTTTCATTAAACCTCTTTTTTCTTTCATATTGTTTAACGTCTATTTTTCTCATATTCGCTTAAACTTTCTTTCTTTTTAATTTCATTCATTTTTTTCCCGATCACCCTTTACCTCTTCTCCTCACACTTTCTTTCTTCCTCCCCCTAATTTTCTTTTCTTCCTTGATCATTTACCTGCCGGCTTACAGCACATACATGTCTTAGATTTAACAAGTATAACAATGAAGGTAGCAGGACTGAAAATAATCGTGCCTAACAAATTTACTTGTTCCGTGTAGTGAAGCTTGAATAAGTGATGCTGAAGGCAGACCACTTTTATGTGAGGAGAATGTCAGTGATTTTTCGCCGAAAAATCTCAATCATGATTGCGAGTGAAAGATATTCAAAATAAATTATATTTTCTCTTGCTTTTTAGGAAAAGTCGATAAACCTACTACATTCATCAGTCCACAAGGATAAGTGGGGGGTCTGAAAGCAGACCCTCCTATTTATTTACACGGAAAGAGACTCAGGAAACCCAATAATACTTTTGAATAGAGCGTTTCTTCAGCTAAGGAACAATATTTTTGTACATAATCTCCATTATTGGATATGCCTGTACGCCAGTGATGAACAAGAGCTTTCATGGGTGTGCATGTTATTCAGAAAGTAATATCGCATATTTTATGTCAGATCTTCATAGATACTCGATAATAAATAAGATTTACTCTTTATATTACTATTTAACTATAAATTAAATACTCTTTGATAAACTTACACAATTCCTGATAATAACTTTGGTTATAGGCAGCGAATCAACATTATAATAAGATGACTTTAATTGAATAGGGACCGGGTTAGCTCAGTCGGTAGAGTGTTCGGCTAGAAACCACAAGGTTCCTAGTTCGATACCGGTCCTCGCCAACTCATACAGCGTATGAGTAGCACAGGGATCTGTGCGGTAAAGTAAGGAGCTGATGGTAGGTGTAGCGCTCCACCTCAGACGCCAAAACAATCTCCTTGGTCTAGCGCTATTGAAAAGGTGATAGACTCCCTCGCTGACTGGCTGATGCCGACTTTAGGCCGCCCCGACGACTTTACCTTTTTACTATAATACAACTAGAGATGAAATTAGATTATGATAGTAAGATTGGAGGGAATAAAAAGAGGAGTGACAAAATCAATAAAAAGAATAAAATAGTTTAATTACAGGGAGAGATTAGAGTAATGAGAATTAACTGTGAAGGTTGATATATCATTAAACAAGAAACCAGACCTACCTATCTATCCATCAATCTATCTATCTATCTATCTATCTATCTATCTATCTATGTCAGTTGGTTCTACTTATCTATCTATCTATCTATCTATCTATCTATTCATCAATCTGTATATCTCAGGCTGTTCACATCTATCTATCAATCTATCTATATTCACAATGTATTTACATCTATCTATCTATCTATCTATCTCAATTGATTCACATCTCTCTATTTATTTATCTAGCTGTCGGTTTACATCTATCTATCTATCTATCTATCTCAGTCGGTTCACATCCATCTATTTATCTATCTATTACAATATGTTCACATCTATCTATATATCTATCTCACCTGGGCCCTTAAAATAGCAAGATTGTAAGCCAGTCTCGTGTAAAGAGTTCGATGCTCACTGATATTATCTATCTATCTATCTATCTATCTATCACAATATTTTCACATCTATCTATCTCTCTACCTCAATCGGTTCACATCTATGTATTTGTCTATCTATTTATCCATCGCAGTATGTTCACATCTCTCTATCTCTCTACCAATCGGTTCACATCTATCTATCTATCATCTACTTCAGTCGGTATCTATCTATCTATTTATCCATCGCAGTATGTTTCACATCTATCTATCTCTCTACCTCAATCAATCTATCTATCTATCTATCTATCTATCTACCTCAGTCGGTTCACATCTATCTATCTGTCTATCTATTTATCCATCGCAGTATGTTCACATCTATCTATCTCTCTACCTCAATCGGTTCACATCTATCTATCTATCTCTCTATCTACCTCAGTCGGTTCACATCTATCTATTTGTCTATCTATTTATCCATCGCAGTATGTTCACATCTATCCATCTCTCTACCTCAGTCGGTTCACATCGCAGTATGTTCATATCTATCTATCTCACCTGGGCCCTTAAAATAGCAAGATGGTCAGCCAATCCTCATCACATATCAACTGGCCCGTACAGAGATTTCGATGCTCACTGCTATTCTCTATCTATCTATCTATCTATCTATCTATCTTATCTATCACAAATATGTTCACATCTATCTATCTATCTATCTACCCCAGTCGGTTCACATCTATCTATCTATTCTTCTACATCAATCGGTTTATATCTATCATCTATCTCTCTACCTCAATCGGTTCACTTCTATCTATCTCTCTACCTCAGTCGGTTCACATCTATCTATTTATCCATCACAGTATGTTCACATCTATCTATCTCACCTGGACCCTTAAAATAGGAAGACGGTCAGCCAATGCTCATCACATATCAACTGCTCGTGCAGAGATTTCGATGCTCACTGCTTTCTCTATCTATCTATCTATCTATCTTATCTATCTTCTATCTATCTATCACACAATAGTTTCCCATCTATCTATCTCTCTGCCTTCAATCGGTCACATATATCTATATATCTACTCACCTGGGCCCTTAAAATAGCAAGATTGTAAGCCAATCCTCATCACATATCAACTGGCTCGTGCAGAGATTTCGATTCTCACTGATATTC
>CM042165.1:66502413-66522413 GCA_023376005.1 Doryteuthis pealeii
AAATGCCACCAGGCTTATCAACATAAATGTGATTAGATATAGAAAGTTTTAGTATTATTTGGATTATTCGGACAATTGTCCTCATCTTTATTGGTATCTGTACTACGTTTCGGCCGATGTGAACTCCGGCCTTCTTCAGGTATTTCTTGTCTGACTTGGGAGCCTTCTCGAACTCGGGAACCTTCTTGTATAGATAACAATAAATATGAGTACAATAGTCCGATTAATCCAAATAGTTCTGCATTGGTACCGATTGTTTGTTGTTTATTTTCCAATGAATAAACTAAAAATAGGAAATCGAAGAAAGAAAAAAAAAAGAAAAAAATGAAAGAAAATAAGAACAAAGATGAAGAATGAAAAGAAAGGAAAGAAGAAAAGAAGGAAATAAGGACAAAGATGAAGAATGAAAAGAAAGGAAAGAAAAAAAGAAGGAAATAAGGACAAAGATCAAGAATGAAAAAGAAAGTAAAGGAAAAGGAAGAGAAAAAAAAGAAAAAAGAAGGAAAGAAAAAGAAGGAAAGAAAAAGGAAAGAAAAAAGAAATAATTTTAATTATCAAGCCTCGTCTAAAAAAATTCACAGAAATAGAAGGTTTGTTTATACCTAAAAAAAGATGAGGACAACAGTCCGAAATATCATGATTATTAATATCAAGCGTCATCTCATAAATACACATACAAATATATAAAATTAAGGCTTTGGTTATTTTGAAGAAGTTTTCCACTTTCGATGGCGTTAGATCGGAATTGAACGGATTAGCGAGAGCGTAATTCGAACCCGCTTACTACAGGGTGGCAGCGATTCTATGTTAGCCACTCACGCCACACAGACAGATCTTTGTCTTCAGGTTTGATATTTGTTTTGGCAAGTTGAGAACAGTTGAGGTTAAGTCAATTGAAAACATGTCAAATTTTTCGAGTAAACAGAAGAAAGAAAGGAAGAAAGAAAAAAGGAACGAAGAAAGGAAGGGAGAAAGAAAGGAAGGAAATGAAGGAAGGAAATGAAGGAAGGAAAGAAAATACGTAAGAAAGAAAGAAAGAAAGGAAGGAAGAAAGAAAGGAAGGAAGAAAGAAAGGAAGAAAGAAAGAAAGGAAGAAAAAAGAATGGAAGAAAGGAAAAAAGAAAGAAAGAAAGGCAGAAAGGAAAAACGAAAGAAAGGGAGTAAGGTAGAAAGGAAAGAAAAAAAAGAAGAAAGAAAGAAAGAAATGGAGGAATGAAAGAAGGAAGGAAGGAAAGAAGGAAAGAAAAAAGAAAATAAGAAAAAAGAAAGAAGGAAGAAAGAAAAAAGAAAGGAAGAAAGAAAGAAAGGAATGAAGAAAGAAAGAAAGAAAGAAAGAGAGGAATGAAGGAAGGAAGGAAGGAAGGAAAGAAAACAGAAAATAAGAAAAAAAGAAAGAAGGAAGAAAGAAAGGAAGGAAGAAAGAAAGGAATGAAGAAAGAAAGAACGAAAGAGAGGAATGAAGGAAGGAAGGAAGGAAGGAAGGAAAGAAAAAAGAAAATAAGAAAGAAAGAAAGAAAGAAAGAAGGAAGGACTGAGCTAAACCGAAGTGTAAAAATCCAAATGAATAGTAAGGCCTGAGATATTGAGAGAAATGCAAGAAGGACAAGAAGTAGCAGTACAAATAGCATCTGGTTTCTCTTCTTTATTTTATTTCGGTAAACAAAAGTAAGCAAAAAGTATACCAGGTATATGAAGTTGGGAGGTAGTTTCGAAGGAAGGAAGGAAGAAAGAAAGAAAGGAAGGAACGAAAAAAGAAAGAAAGAAAGAAGAAAGAAAGAATAAAAGAAAGAAAAGCGAACGAAAAGATGGGAAGAAGGGAAGAGAAGAGAAAATAACAGAGTGAAAAAAGTGAGATTGAAAATGAATAAGAGATGAGAGAATGAAGGAGAGAGAGGAGGGAGACTGAAGTATCGTAAGTTATAGTAAGAGAAAGAGAAAGATAAAGAGAGAGAGAGAGAGAGAGAGAGAGAGAGAGAGAGAGAGAGAGAGAGACAGAGAGAGAGAGAGACAGAGGGGAAGCAAAAGAGTGTGTGTGTGTGTGTGCTTGTGTCTGTGTGTGTGTGAGAGAGAGAGAGATGGGGAAACGAAAAGGGGTGAATTTGAGAGAGAGAGAGAGAGAGAGGAGAGAGAGAGAGAGAGAGAGAGGAGGGGGAAGAGAAAAGTGTGTGTGTGTGTGCTTGTGTCTGTGTGTGTGTGAGAGAGGGAGAGATGGGGAAACGAAAAGGGGTGAATTTGTGAGAGAGAGAGAGAGAGGAAGAGAGAGAGAGAGAGAGAGAGAGAGAGAGGGGCGAAGAGAAAGAGTGTGTGTGTGTTGCTTGTGTCTGTGTGTGTGTGAGAGAGAGAGAGATGGGGAAACGAAAAGGGGTGAATTTGAGAGAGAGAGAGAGAGAGAGAGAGAGAGAGAGAGAAGAGAGAGAGAGAGGGGGGGAAGAGAAAGAGTGTGTGTGTGTGCTGTGGTCTGTGTGTGTTGTGAGAGAGGAGAGATGGGGAAACGAAAAGGGGTGAATTTGAGAGAGAGAGAGAGAGAGAGAGAGAGAGAGAGAGAGAGGGGGGGAGAGAAAGAGTGTATGGTGTATGTATTTGTGTGTGTGTGTGTGTGTGTGAGAGAGAGAGAGAGAGAGGAGGAAGCGAAAAAGAGTGTGTGTGTGTGCTTGTGTCTGTGTGTGTGTGTGAGAGAGAGAGAGAGAGATGGGGACACGAAAAGGGTGAATTTGAGTGAGAGAGAGAGAGAGAGAGAGAGAGAGGGGAAGAGAAAGAGTGTATGTGTTTGTGTGTTTGTGTGCGTGTGTTGTGTGTGTGTTGTGTGTGAGAGAGAGAAGAGAGAGAGAGAGGAAAGAGGAAGAGAAGAGAAAGAGTGTATGTGTTTGTGTGTGTGTGTGTGTGTGTGAGAGAGAGAGGAGAGAGAGAGAGAGAGAAGAGAGAGGAGAGAGCGAGCATGTATTTAGCCAATGTTCGTACAGTTAAAGATGTCACACAAGATTCCCGAGTATGGCACATCAAGTGAGGTTCGAACTCGCTATTCCGTTAGTAACGCATATGCGATAGTAGCTTTTAACCATTACACAACGATGGGACGAGCTGTATTTACCGCTTTATTTTGTCCGCGAAGGTAGGATGTGACGTAAGGCGGTCCGGTTACCTTAAGGCACCCCCTTTCAATTTCGTGTCATTAGGTCATTTTT
Source organism: Doryteuthis pealeii (assembly GCA_023376005.1). Classification (NCBI taxonomy): domain Eukaryota; kingdom Metazoa; phylum Mollusca; class Cephalopoda; order Myopsida; family Loliginidae; genus Doryteuthis; species Doryteuthis pealeii. Next base: position 66,505,596 of record CM042165.1, read on the forward strand.
TTTATTTTCTGGCTGTTGTTAGGGGTTAGGGGTTAGGATTAGGGTTAGAACCCCTAATTCTAACCCTAACCCTAACCCCTAACACTAAATCCTAACAAACAACCGGATTTGACGGTGTAAATGAAAAAAAAATGACCTAATGACACGAAATTGAAAAGGGGTGCCTTAAGGTAATATGGTCCCTTAAGGCTGCAAGTATGGGGCATGCAGCGAGGATCGAACTCGCTATTCAGTATGTATCTGCAAGACTAACTTTGTAACCATTACACCACATGTGACATATGAATTGGCTGTCTTTTCCGTTGCTATCCCACCCGTTCACCCTCATATGACCTCTCAAACCTGCCACTGACCCACACTCTTTGCCACAGAATTAGCAGAAGTTACCTGTAGGTTGCTGCTGAAGGACTTGTGTAAAACATAGTAATGAGAACGAGTCCGGCTTCTGAAGTGCTCTTTCAAGTCTGGTGTCTTCGATTCTCCAAACTTAAAATTATTTATAGCCCCCCCCCACCCTCTAGATCACTTTCCCCGGGACTTGACAGATTTATTTAATACTAGCGGGACCTGTGTATATACCACTGTATGATGATTTCTTTATTAAAACGTTTGATATATGTGACGGAGAACGAGTACTACCGTACTCATCGAGAAAAAGAGCAAGACATTGTCTTGCCTGTCGTAGTTGAACCCGCGCCCTCCCGAATGCAAAGAAATGCGATTTAGGCGCTGGATGGACGCGAGGTGCAATTCAGGTGCCCGGATGTTGGGGCCTACACACGTCCATCCGAATGCACGAGAATTGTGCGTTGCACGGGTGCGAGGTTCGTCTGATGTGCCCGGATGTTTGGGGAATATGCCAATAAATAACCGAAGCGAGTGGAGCGTTGCGACAAGTAGTTGGCCTACGCAAGACTGCAGTCAGTAAAGAAACGCTTTGTAGACGATCCTGCATAATAATTTTTTTAATGCAACAAAATATGTTTAATTAAGAGCTATTACAATAGTTCAATATGTAAAATATATAATAATCTTGACTTAACTCTCTCGCTCTCTCTTATTTTTTTCACTTTCTTTACTTCTTTTCATTATGTTCGATTGAAACAGATAAGCGTTATTGCCCCCGCTGTCTATCTTGACCCAACTCTCTTTATTTATTTATCTCTTATTGTATTATTCTGTGTAGCATGTCCGTTTTTCTTCCTTTTCTTTCTTTCTAACAAAAACGGAATGGTCCATTATTATATCCCCGGTCAGCGTTAAGGGTATCGCGTAACTTTGTTCAAGTAAACAGCAACAGCAAGCGGAAATTATTATCTTTTAGGAAGTAAGATGACCTCATTTTGAATTTGTTAATGTGGCCAATCCAAGACTAATCAAGGACATAAAACTCATTGAGGGAGTTCAAAGGAGAGCTACTAAAGTAATGAACGATTTAAAAAAACCTTTTGCAAGAATTAAAGACTAAGGAAGATTGGTTTATCGACAAACAAGAGGAGATATGATTAAAGTCTATAATTATATACATGGATTTTATTCAACGAACTTTGATCTACTAAACATTGCTGAAAATATCAATACCAGGGGTCATAAATCAAAACTCTTAAAAAAATTTTACAAAACAAATGCAAGAAAAAATTATTTTAGTAACAGAGTGGTGAATACATGGAATAAACTACCATCATCAATAGTGAATGCTCCATCTCTAAACTCCTTTAAGGCAATGTTAGATAATCTGTGGAAATATTATATTTATTCTGTGGAATCAAAATGAATTTTTACAAGGAACAGCTGAGAGGTCTCAGACCTAATATACTAGCTGAAAAAGAAATAATAATAATAATAATAATAATAATAATAATAATAATAATAATAATAATTGGACAAATATCTGCACCTTGCCAGAGAACTGAAAAAGTTATGGAATATGAAAGTCAAAGTTCTACCAATTATAGTTGGTGCACTTGGAACGGTCCCAAAAGGATTGGAAAAGGGTTTGGAAAGTTTGGAAATCAGAGGAAGAATTGAAACCATTCAGAACTCTGCACTGCTGCAATCTGCCAGAATACTCAGAAGAGTCCTTGAGACCTGAGGAGACTTGCTGTCACTCAGACTCCAGTGAAAGACCATCAGCTAACACTGATGTGAAAACTCAAAAGAAGCAAATAATAATAATAATAATAATAATAATAATAATAATAATAATAATAATGAGTCTTTCTATGTTTCTTATGAAACGGGTCATCATTCGCGAATGAAACTAATACGATCGTCTTATATTTGGCACGTGTTAGCTCAATCGGCAGAGCGTTCGGCTAGAAACCACAAGGTTCCTAGTTCGATACCGGCCCTCACCAACTCAGCGTCTGAGTAGCACAGCGATCTGTGCGGTAAAGTAAGGAGCTGATGATAGGTGTGGCGCTCCACCTCAGACGCTAAAAATAATCTCCTTGGTCTAGCGCTAATGAAAAGGGGATAGACTCCCTCGCTACATGGCTGATACCGATATTAGGCCGCCCCGACGACTTATATTTGGCACGTAATAGACGCCAACCTGCTGTTTAGGGCCAAAGTAGAGTTTTTCATATCATTAACTGGATTCCGCCCTTAAGCATTATGGATTACCACCCACGGCTAACAGGTGGGAGTGGGGGTCTTACGCCACTGCAGAGGTGCGGTCGGTGTATTCTACAGCCACGACTCACATAGCTTTCTCATTTACGAGCCATTCACCAAAATACCGTTGTCTATGGTCTAAGTAAGTAAAAAAAATCGTCGGGGTGGCCTAATGTCGGTATCACCCAGACAGCGAGGGAATCTATCCCCTTTTCACTAGCGTTAGACCAAGGAGATTGCTTTTTGCGTTTGAATTGTGGCGCCAGACGTACCATCAGCTCCTCACTTCACCGCACAGATCCTTGTATTACTCATACGCTGAATTGGCGAGGGCCGGTATTGAACCAGGAACCTGCGATTACCTAGTCAAGTGCTCTACCGACTGAGCTATCCTATTTTAAAATTCACAATGATGTGCATGAATAATGTTCATACATGCTCGTGTTTTTTTTTTTTTTTTTTTCAATTATCTGAGATGCTTTTTTGTCAAAAGTGTAGACAGATTTGATTATTATGATAGACATTTTGAATTTGGTTTGTCACGTGTTTGTGACGTAACTAACGTAAAATGGTGCAAACTATTAACAGTGGTATAACACTTTCAGTTATTAAATACATCCAGTACGCCTGTTCCGAGTATTTAATTCGATTTAAGAGATCTTGTAAGATGAAAGAATAATCAATAATCCTTTTTAAAATGAACTCTGTGCGTAAGCTTTAGCGTAACACACACGCACAGACACACAGACACCAAAACACACACACAGACACAGGACAGACACACACAGACAGACAGACACACACACCACACACACACCCACACAACAACACACACACTCAAATCTATACGCTTGTTCCTAAATCTTCCGTCCATTATTATCTTGCATCACCCTCTGGTTAAAAATGAGACCGTCCAAATTGGTCAAGATGCAATGCAAAAATGTAAACCCAGATTATCTAGTGTCGTTTAATCGCAGATCTTTTATTTGTCACATTTTATTTCACCCAATTTTAAAAATGAAACATTCCAAATAGTCTTTACGTCGCTTAAATGTTCAACGTAAAATTAAAATGAATTGAAAAAAAAATATTATGTCGTCCCGGCCTCCTGCCTTAATTTACGCTATGTTTTAGCGAGCCAGTGTCAGGCGAATTTTCGGCCCATCTTAGATATTTTCCGAGTCATGTTTTTGTCATTTTTATCGGCAAATTAATGTAGATATTTTAAACGCCTCACCCAAGCCTTTTCTCCGTAAATCAATGTAAATATTTCACAACCTCCCTTTTAAGAGAGAGAGAGAGAGAGAGAGAGAGAGAGAGAGAGAGAGAGAGAGAGAGAAGAGAGAGAGAGAGAGAGAGAGAGAGAAGGAATTAAATCAAGATTATTTAAAGTTTTTACACATTGAACTATTTATCCCTAGCTCTTAAGTAAACATATCAAACGGTATGTAATAATGAAATTATCATACTGTGGTATATCTACAGGTCATGCTATAATATATATATATATATATATATATATATATATATATATATGCATAGGGGAGAGTCATCTATACATATATAAAGTGCAGTTGTGTGTATGTATGTATGTCCGGAGGAAACTACAAAAATAAAACAATTAATGAGAGGTAAAATATATATACACATTCACTATCTCCAGAGCTTGCTTTTTGTGCAAAAATAATGAAGATTTTATTTATATTTGGGAAGATATTTAAAAATCAAAATTTAAATAGTAACAGAAGGGAAAGTCATTAGCGCATTATCATTATTATTATTATTTTTTATGGTGGGGACATTTTTTTTTCGCTTTGAAATATAATATTCATTGATTAAATTTATCGCCTCATTTATATCTTATTTTTAAAAAATGTCAATTATTGAATTAAAATTCCTTACTACATTTTTATACTAGCAGCGGCTACCCAGCGTCGCCTGGGTAGAGGTGGATTTTTTTAAAGTTATTCCGCAGATCCATTATTACTGAATCGAGAGTTTAATCCTCGTGGGAGGCCCCATTTAAATCCCTATGTAAAAAATAGATGATTTGCATTGATCCAGCTACTCTGAAAAGAAATGTTAATGTCTACTATCTAAAATATTAAATGAAAAGAAAATCTATGCTGTTATCATTTAAATTTTATTTTTAAATCATTTTCACGAATATAAATCAAATCTCTATCATTTTTGCTCAAAAACCAAGCCCTGGCGGTATTTAATGGGTATATATATTTACTTTGTCATTAATTGTTTTATTCTCTTAGTTTCACCCGGACATACATATACACCCAACTGCCCTTTACATATGTATAGATGTTATTCTCTCTACCCAGGCGTCCCACCAGGTCTTTTTTTGCGTGGAAATTTTTATGGGGCATCCGGCGAGGATCAAAATCCGATAAGTAATAATGGATCTGCGAAACTAACTTTTTTTATCCTCTACCCAGGCAACGCCGAGTAGCCGCTTCTAGATCAATAGATAAAGGGATTTTCTTACGAAAAAATGCAAAATACATTAATGCCAAAACAAGTCCTCTTGATAAACAAATGATTTGTATTGTTTACTGGAGCACTGGGGAATGTGGAGTACTTCTTTATAATTCCCAGTTCCACCATGACCCGGAGTGGTAGTACCTGTTAAGGTATCATCAATAGGGTAAAAAAAACATGAGTTTTCTAAAATATGTGTTTAGAAAAAATGAGTTTTAAAAAAACTGATACCCATCAAGAATGAAAAAAAAAACGAAAACGTCTTCAGCATAAAATGACCCAACAAAGGTTGACATGCCGTAAATCCAACCAACCAACCCAACCAACCAACCAACCCATCAAAAATGAATAAAAACAAAATGTCTTTTGGCATAAAAAATAACTCAACAAGAGTTGACATGCCGTAAAATCCAACCAACCAACCAACCAACCCATCTAGAATGAATAAAACAAAAACGTCTTTGGAATGAAATGACCCAACAAAATTGACATGCCGTAAAAATCCAACCAAACCAAACCAACCAACCAACCCATCAAGAAGGAATAAAACAAAAAACGTATTTGAATAAAATGACCCAACAAGGGCTGACATGCCGTAAAAATCCAAACCAAACCAACCAACCAACCAACCAACCAACCAACCAACCAACCAGACAACCCAACCTACATAACGTCACCCTAGTAACATCTGAAATAGTTTCAAATCATTTCCAGTATTGTGTTTTCCTAATGTTAAACAAATACAAATAATAAAAATAGATACGATCATTAATTAAAACAGAACAAACAAAATATTTTGCATGAAAAACATTTTTAGGCCATGAAATAAAAAACAACCCACAACAACAGAATAACAAATAAACAAACAAAACAAAACAAACAAATTACCCCCCCCCACCCCCAAAAAAAAACCAAAAAAAAAAAACCAAAAAAAAACCCAAAAAAACAAAAACAAATGTGATTTTAAACATGTACCAAAAATTAATTGATTATTGTTTTTCTGATGAAATGAACAAAAAAAAAGTTTGATATTCAAATGAAGATGAAATTCTTTTATCGAAATTTGCATTTTAAATTTCCAATATCTATTTTTTCAAGAGTCAGTAATGTTAATATCTTTTGCAGTTTATTGTTCAAGTACAAATAATAGTGCTTTGTCGATTCCCACAACATCCGGCACTCTGGATAGCTGATGTATCAAATATCTGAGGAGACAAATATTTGATTAAATTTAATTGACAAATGACAGTTCGTACAGATTAATCAAACAGTCTATATTGGAATTCTAGAGCACCTCAAGTGGTGTAATGGTTAGAAAGCTAGATTCGCAAACTATTGTTTGTGAGTTTGATTCTCACTGAGTGCCCCATACAAAAAAAGATAATGACAGGTTAGAGTTCGAAAGACGAAAGAAAGAAATGAACATTAAAGTACATAATTTAACTGTATTGTCATATTTCAAGTTATTTCCCCGGGCAATGACGGATATCTCCCTAATATATATATATATATATATATATATATATATATATATAAAGTCGACGGTGCGGCCTAAAGTCGGTATCAGCCAGTCAGCGAGGGAGTCTATCCCCTTTTCAATAGCGCTAGACCAAGGAGATTGTTTTGTTTTTAGCATCTGAGGTGGAGCGCCACACCTACCATCAGCTCCTTACTTTACCGCACAGATCCCTGTGCTACTCATACGCTGAGTTGGCGGGGACCGGTATCGAACTAGGAACCTTGTGGTTTCTAGTCGAACGCTCTACCGACTGAGCTAACCTATTCAATTGCATGGAAGCTTATCTGTTACCATTTGGTTTCATTCTCGTTTAAACAGAGCAATCTTCAGGCAGTAAAATTATTATTGCTCTATCACAGATATTGACAACTCTCCTACTAATATTGTATAAATTGGCTTACTACTGTCTCATCAAGTGAGATAGTGATATATATATATATATATATATATATATATATATATATATATATATATATATATATATATATATATATATATTGCAAAGGCTTTCCTTGAAATGAATAGAGCTCTCTTAGTAGCCTTTAAGTATGTATATAATTATATCAGTAAAAATTACCTTCGCTAAAGTGGGCTGGTGGCCCAGTTGGTAGATATTTTGATTGACGAAAAATCGGTCGGGTTTCGATCCCGACCTGGGGCAGCCCAGCCACACTGAAAAGCTGTCATCTAGCCAAACAGTACAGTATTTAGATGACCATATACGTATTATATATATAAAATAATACTCCTATCCCTTAAACTTTCTAACATTATCATCTTGTAACACCCTCTGGTTAAAATGAGATCGTCCGAGATGAAATGCTATATTGTAAATCCTGATTAGATGGTGTCGCTTCTCCGCCGAATTCTTATTTCTTATGAGTGGACCATTCCGTTTTTATTATAAAGAAAAAATATAATAAGAAGGAAATAAAGAAAAAGTAGGGGAAAAGTAGAGAGAGAGTGAGAAGGAAGGAGGGAGAGAGGAGGGAGGGAGGGAGGGAAAAGGGGTGAGCGCGCGGAACCCATAAAGCTAATCTGTTTCAATCAAACATAATGAAAATATGAAAATAAATGAGGATTATTATACTTTACATATTTAACTATTTCAATAGTACGAAAACATTGATGTTCCAAAAAACTTTTTTCCGCATAACTTTTTTTGAACATCAATGTTTTCGTTTTGAATTCAAATTATTTTCAGCTCCTCTCTTGATGAGTCCGGAGTAAAAACAAGCTCTGAAGATGATTTTTTATAAATCGAAATATTGTTCAATATTAGCTATGAATATGATATGAAATGTTTTCACTTTAACAGCATTGTGTTGTTTTCACTTTTTATCTATAATTATACCATCGGATTCATTTCCTTTCTCTTAACTATATATATATATATATATATATATATATATTATATATATATATATTATATAATATATAGGAAGGTTTATACAGGTCGATCTGTACTCAGTGGTGGAACAAAGGTCTGCTAGTATATATATAACTTTCAGTTGGATTTCGAAATGTTGACTTTGAAGACACCCGGCAAAAATCTCCTCTTTGGATGATTGCCATAAATCGATCTCATTCTTTTTGTTTCCCCTCTTTTTTTTTGCCTTGGGATGGACTAAGCTAAATTTAGTAATATTCAACTTGAAACAGAAGTAATAATCAAGTCAATAACAACCGAATCAGACTCGGTTGGTTGGCTGGCTGGTTGGTTGGTTGGTTTTGACACCATGTTAGCCCTTGCCAAAACAACTCTTTTGAAAGCAGTTTCATGCTTTCAAGCACTTGATAATAATAACAACTAATAATAACAGGACCTGTGGATATATCACAGTATGGAGGCGCGTGGTGTAATGGTTAGATTAGTAGGAAAGGGACTCGTCGATCCGAGTTCAATTTCTGGACGAAGCTGTTTGTATTTCAAATAGCGCTAGAACCCTTGGGAAAGGTATGAATCCAATTCTCTAGAGTAAAGCTAGGAGTAAATAACAGGGCAAACTCAGCTATTTAACAATGGCTAGGTAACCAGTCTAGGAGAAGGAAAACTCTGAATTCAAATCTGTTGAACTCCGCTTAAGAAATTGATCTTCTGTCGCATCCTGTTCGTGCGGAGCGGTTGGTAAATATTTATATATATATATGTAAAAATATTCCAACAATATGTCAGGTTTAGCTAATGCAAAATAATGTGGTTACATCCCATTGCCAGTTCAATAATCAGATCTATCACGTTGGTATTTACTTTTTATCATATGGATGCTAGAAGGCGGTGGCTGAGGGTCTTCATGTCCTGGGAATGTCGTTAAACTCTATCTGATGGTGAGTTTCCACTTCTGAAGGTTTGGGGAATGTGGAGGACCCTTCATCACCATTTCTCTCCGGTCCACTCTGACCCGGAGTGGTAGTACCTGTTAGGGTCCCATCTATGGGTTAAATAGAAAAATGTTATTTCTTAGTGATATATAACACGCATTGCAGGATTTTAAACATACTAGTAACATTGTCTTTTTTTGTCAGTGCCCACATAGAAGTAGCAGCTGAGTGCGTATCGATCAAACTAAGAGCCAAACACTCTCTCTCCTGTGAGACAGAAGCAGTTAGAGAAAAGAGAAACAATATAAAAAAAGCAGCCCAACATAATAAAACAAACCCAAATCTACACAACCTTAAGAAAGCCCAGATAGAACTAACCGAAACATTCAAAAAAGAACAAATAGAATACATCCAAGTACAAATAAATAATATCAGACAATCGGTGAAAGACAGACAGCCGCGATTAGCATGGCAAACAGTAAATGAAAGTAGTGGGAGGAAAAGTACCTCTAGATCAAAGCTAAAGGCAACCAGCCAAAAAGATAGACTTCGGAAATGGAAAGACCACTTCCAGAAACTTTAGGGAACCCCCCTAAAATTACAGAAAATAATACCCAAATGGTCGTAGACAGACATCTAGACATCAAACTCGGGGATTTCACAACAGAAGAACTAAACGAAGTCTTAAAGAAATTAAAAGGTATAAAAACTGCAGGTCTTGACAAAATACCCCCCGAGGTATGGAAGATGGCTAAGTTCAATGACATACTACTTAGGCTATGCAATGCAGTATATAGACAAAATAGAATAGATAAATGGACAAAAGGCTGCATCCTTCCATTTGCCAAAAAGGGAGACCTAGGAATCCCTAACAACTACACAGGCATAACTCTTACTGCTATTGCAGCCAAGATATATAATACCCTTCTTCTTAATCGCATCAGACTCGAAATAGAGAAAATCCTTAGGAAAAACCAAAACGGATTCCGCAGAAATCGATCCACAACCTCCCAGATCCTGACTATTCGACGGATCATAGAAGGGATTCGAGCAAAGAATCTAGAGGCAACGCTTCTATTTGTAGATTTCTCCAAGGCATTTGATTCCATACACAGAGGGAGAATGGAACAAATATTACTAGCATACGGTCTCCCCAGAGAGACGGTTGCGGCTATAATAATGCTCTTAATAAGACATTAAGCAATGCTACACTCACCTGATGGATATCCGTGCTAATTGTGCGACATGATGATGATGATGATGATGATGATGATGAGTAACATGGGCTGTTTTGAGGCAAATATAATTCAAATTTTCATAGATATTGAAAAATAGGATTTATTCTATGTATAAATGATTTTGACTGAATTAAATATTCATTGATAAACTTACAGAATTCCTGAGGGTATTGTGATGTTAGGAGTAACGTAGTTTCGGTTACAGACAGAGAGGCAGGCACCGAATCTCCATTATAATAAGAGATATAATAATCGGGGTGGCCTAAGGTCAGTATCAGCTAGACAGCGAGGGAGTATATCCCCTTTTCCCTAGCGCTAGAACAAGGAAATTGTTTTTAGCCTCTGGGGTGGAGCGCCATACCTACCGTCAGCTTCTCACTTTAGCGCAGAGACCCATGTACTATTCATACGCTGAGTTGGTGAGGGCTGGAATCGAACCAGGAACCAGCCGGACACTCTACCTTTTCCCTACCGATAGACCAAGGAGATTGTTTTTATCGTCTGGGGTGGAGCGCCATACCTACCGTCAGCCTCTCACTTTAGCGCAGAGATCCATGTGCTATTCATACGCTGAGTTGGCGAGGGCTTGAATCGAACCAGGAACCAACCGGACACTCTACCGACTGAGCTAAGCCGGCCCTATTAGACATATGATATAAGATTGCTTCGTTCTTCTTTCTCTTAACAATACAAATGTATATGATTATTATATCAATAATCTATTAACGTTTCAGACAATTTTTCCTCTATCCGCCTTTGACTATATTCGCATATATCTACCTGTTTATTTACTCTTTAGGTCGGCGTACCTGTCCGGATCTTTTCATCTCTCTTCAGCAAATTATCACACAATTGTACTGTCCAATCGTCTTGTCTTAACTCCCAGTCTCTAAGTCATTCGACTCACTATAAACCCAACATAAATGAGTTGCCAATCGGAGTATCTATCTTACCTACTACTTAATGGTGTAGATTATCTGTCTGGAATACATCAGAGTTGAATGATTAACGAGATCTTATATGTTTCCCATTCGTCGTCTGCAATTAGGGCTATATATATATATATATATATATATATATATATATATATATATATATATATATATATATAATATATATATGTGTTATATATATATATATATATATATATATATTATATATATATATATATATATATATATATATATATATGTATATATATATATATTATGTGGTTATATATATATATATATATAATATATATATATATATATATATATATAACCACATAATATATATAGATACAATACATTATATATATATATATGTAAACTCACACAAGGACTCACATATACACATACACATAATATATATAATATATATATATATATATATTATATATATATATATATATATAAACTCACACAAAGACTCATATATACACATACGCAGAAAATTTGGGAGATATAAGACACAAAGCAGAATGACCGATTACTAGCAAAAACTTAAGATTTTCAGAAATCTTCTGACGAAAAGATTTTCATCTCGAAATATTAAGAATAAATCAAAGGTTAACAAACAACACCATAGTTACCTTTTATTTCTTTGCACTTGCATTTTGATAGCCTTCAAAACCGATCATCAAACCAATATAAACACAATTCTTCAAGCAAATTATATATATATATATATATATATATATATATAATATATATATATATATATATATAACCACATAATATATAGATACATAACATTATATATATATATATATATATATATATATATATATATATATATATATAAACTCACACAAAGACTCATATATACACATACGCAGAAAATTTGGGAGATATAAGACACAAAGCAGAATGACCGATTACTAGCAACAACTTAAGACTTTCAGAAATCTTCTGACGAAAAGATTTTTATCTCGAAATATTAAGAATAAATCAAAGGTTAACAAACAACACCATAGTTACCTTTTATTTCTTTACCCTTGCATTGTGATAGCCTTCAAAACCGATCATCAAACCAATATAAACACAATTCTTCAAGCAAATTATAAAAATACTTATATATATATATATATGTGGGAGATTATGTGCTTAATTAAAGTCATACCTAATTTTGTTAATTGATTAATTATAACTAAATGAATTAGGCGTGCATATCGGTTTAAATGTAAAGCATAAACAAATTGAGAAAAAGTCATCTTTGTATGTACATTTCAGCCCATTAGGCCTTATCAGCAGAGCTATATACAGGGCAGTGCTTTATGCGTGATTCGAACCCTACCTGTTAGGCTGACAGGCGGACATTCTAACCACTACACTAGCTGGCTTCCCCAGAATTAGTGGCGGTCTTTACATATATACATATGTACGTATTTATCAGTTAAAATCCTCACCAGACTGTAGGTGCTGATGATAGCCGAGTGGTTAAGAAGCATGATTGATAATAAGTCGATCAACTTTCCATCCCGACTGGAGGTAGTATGCTAATGTCTAGCCACACCGAAGAGACGTGATGCGTCGAAACACAGTGTCTGTGCATACTGAGTTTTTTTTATCCTTGGCTAAGTAACCAGTCTTGAAGAAGGAAAACTCTGAATTCAAACCCGTTAAACTCCACTTAAGAAATTGACATTTCATTGTATATAGTCAGGTCTGGTTTTTAAGATGTGCTTGACTACTACGCAACATAATAACATTCAAAAGCCTGTGGACTCTACTTGTCACAGTTATAATACTCTTCTATATATTTTAGGTAAGAGCTTGTATCTTACATATTTGATCTGATTAGAAAAATTAGCATGATTCTTGCCTTATAATCTGCCGTTATAATGGTTAGCAAACAATTGTTAGTGAGTTCATACTTCTGGCCTTATGCCACATCTAAGCTAAGCTTAGTAAATAACTATATATTCAACCTTGAAAACATCACAGGCCAGTGTTATTGAACCAGTTCAATGTATACCCATTATTTTCGTCGGCTTCAAATAAATAAAAAAACGCATTAGCATTTTCAGTTGATATTAGTTCACCTTAGTTTTGTGTGTTAAAATCCGTCACAAGAACGAAAAATATAAATTAACTCTAGAACGACACCTTTTATTCGTTAATATAACACACACACACACACACACACACACACACACATATATATATATTTATATATATATATATATGATATAAAATGTATCTGCAAATATGACTATGCCCAGTCAACGATGAATCAACTGACAGAAGAGCATTTTTTATTACTATAGATATATCTATAAATATATCTATATTATAATATATAAATATATCTATAACACCTATATCTATATATTATATTAGATATATAATATATTGCATATTATATATATGATATATATGATAGAAAATTTATAGAAAAAACAAATGATAATATTAGTATGCTGACAGATATCTGTTTCGACCTTTTATAAAGCGGTCATTCTCAAGAGCAACTATATTTATGAAAAGGTCGAAACAGATATCTGTCAGCATACTAATATTATCATTTGTCTTTTCTATAAATTTTCTATCATACTGTCGGATTCATTTCCATTTATTATACACTTATATAATATATATGTATATTATTATTATTATATATAATTATATATAATTATATATAATTATATATATTATATATATATATATATATATATATATATATATATATATATATTCATTTATGGGTACTACTATGTGAGCATAGCGTAAGTAATTAATCCAATAGGGCTCAATATATTGTGAATATAGAGCATTAATATTCATAGAAGAAGTTATTTCCCGACCGCGGTTTCGGTGTTACTCCAACACCTTCATCAGGGGGGTTAAGTGGATATTTTCGGTTACTTTATATAGCTAAACTGATATTTCTTTATTTCTTCTTGAAATTTAGCAGCCCACTAAGATTAAATTTCAGGAAGAATCATGGAAATATCAGTCTAGCTATATAAAGTAACCGAAAATATCCACGTAATCCCCCTGATGAAGGTGTTAGAGTAACACCGAAACCGCGGTCGGGAAACAACTTCTTCTACGACTATATATATATATATATATATATATATATATATATATATATATATATAAATAAACTATATATTAGATATATAATTGTTATATAATTATATCTATTTTATACTTATAATCTTTATTACTATAGATCTGATTAATTAAAACAACAAAAAGTGTAAATAACCTGTCACTCTACAGAAACAGCAAATATAATGTTTGTATTTCTTCTTGACGTACCATTGTCGACACAAAGCAGGTGTAAAAGGAAGCAACGAAGCCGACAATATCAAGGTGAATGCGCGCGCTTTCCGTTCTCTTCTCTCTTATCCTTACTTCCTGGGCAAAGCATTCTGGGTAGTGGATAAAATTGGCTGCGGTATGCGGTCTAAATGGGAGAAAATGGCATTCTAATGAATCTCCAACCGTTCACACTTCAATAGAAAGAGAAAGGAATAGCATTCTTTATCTGACCATCTGTTTCGACAGCTGCTCTTCCAAAGAAAAAAAAACAACAAGAAGAATGAAGAGATATTTTTTCGTAGAGTCGCGAATCGCTGATGAAATATTAGCTTTTGTGAGCGCAAACATATGTCCGGGGAAATATTTTTCAGTAATTGTTAGTGATCGCTTTATTGTCAATATGAATAAGTCCAGTTTTGATGTTTCGAGTCCCGGATTAGAACCCTGTTCAGTCTGATCATTTTTTTTTATCTGTGTTTTTTCCCCGGTTTTCTTAGTGCGTGCTGCTTGTGGTATCAAAGAAAAATAAGTGTTGCATCCAGTGACTGGTGAATTCTTAGCTTGATTGAAGAATTAGCTAAGCCTAATTTAACACAGGGACAGAAGTAATGTGGAGAAGATTATATTACGCCAACTCTCCAAATAAACGTTCAAAGCACTAAATTTTCCCAATTGATTAACCATAGCTTAGTAGTTAGAATCCTTATCACCATCGTAGAGGTTCAGTCGTTATTATTCACAGAATCCAGTTGCTAATCCTAGTCTGTAATGATTTGGTAACAAAAGTAAAGTCGTCGGGGCGGCCTAATGTCGGTATCAGCCAGTCAGCGAGCGCTAGACCAAGGAGATTATTTTAGCGTCTGAGGTGGAGCGCCACACCTACCATCAGTTCCCCTCTTTACCGCTTAGATCCCTGTGCTGCTCATACGCTGAGTTGGCGAGGGCCGGTGTCGAACCAGGAACCTTGTGATTCCTAGCCGAATGCTCTATCGACTGAGCTAAACCGGCCTCTGAGCTAAATCCATGTTTGTAGTATTCCTCTGGTGTAATACAAAAGATAGGTCTTGCTAGCAGAAATTTCAACCAGTAATTGATTTGAAGACAGTTGCAAACGATCTTAAATGATTTCTGCCCTCGTCTCTCATTGGCCAATTTTTTTTTTATCGAAAGTGCCTTCTGTTGTTCGAAAAGTTGTTAAATAGGAATGATGAATTTGCGTACATCTTATACTAAGATAATCATGTGATGTAATGGGTAGCAAGGTCGATTAGCAGAATATTGTTAGTGAGTTTGATTCTCACTGGGTGTCCCATATTGTTAGCCTTGTGCCGCATCTAAGCTATGCTTAGTAAATAACTATACCAAGATAATTCAACAAGCTGTGCGGTCACTTAGCTTCAATCAAACAAATCATCCAAGACGTACAAAACATGCGGGGAGAAATCAGGACGAACTCATAAGCGACGTTCTCCTATGGAGACACATGTGTTGGCCAACCAACAAAAACTTACATTAGTTATTATTATTATTATTATTATTAGCCAAATTTATAGTTTTTAATGACAACACTAGATATTCTTGTTTTCTTTCTCATGAGTGGATTTATTTTATCGCCAAGTCTTAGGGAACTGACACGCATATTGCGTCTGTCCCCTCCATCTGCTTCGTTCTAACTGATATCTCATTCTCTCGTCTCACTACCTCTGTCCCACGCTTTGCCACGTGACATCTATCGACCAGTAAGAAATCAACAGTAGCGTGTTGTGTTGACTCAACCAAGATATCTTCCACTATTAACTACACGTAATTCTTTGATTTTTAGTTTTTTTACACCTTATATGTTATACGAATAAATTCTGCAGAAATGGTTCTGCAGACAGCATAATAATCTGTTGGCTGGTTGGATTTATAGTATGTCAACCTTGTTGGGTTATTTTATGCCGATAATGTTCTGTACATTCTTGATGGGTATTCAACATGTTTTCAATTTTTCAAGCGCAATTCTTTCTATTCAAACCATAGATGGGACCCTAACAGGTACTACCACTCCAGGTCAAATTGAACCTGGTGGTAATGGTGATGAAGGGGTACTCCACACTCCCCAGAGTTCCAGAACTGAAAACCTCAACACCAGAGAGTTTAACGTAATATCCAGGACATTAAGACCCTCAGCCACCGCCATTTAGCACTCATATGATAGAAAGCATTAAGGGTTTGCCATAAGGGGCCAGAGCTTGACGTGTCCAGCAAATTGATCGGAGGGGGGCCTCTTCAATCGTCCGGAATTTTACTCTGTTCAGTTTTTTCATTCTTCCTGATTATGCAACCAACAGACAATGAGTGCAAATTCACATTCTGACTGAAAAAATAGTATCGA
>CM042165.1:66527413-66542459 GCA_023376005.1 Doryteuthis pealeii
GGGAAGGCTGCGTCCCTCAGCCTTGGTAGTAACCAACTAGGAGAGGAAACTCTGAATTCAAAATGTCCTTGAGTTGGTCGTTGATTGGGTTTTGTGGCAACCTTGATGGCTCAACCCAAAATTCTTTCTAAAATCTGACGTGTCAAAAAGTGTGATCGGATCTCCAACACAAGCCTTCACCACTATAAAGAAATCACTGTGTGGATGCTTCATTGTTAGAACAGCTCATTACGTCGAAATCGACGGAAGGCCCATCTATTATGATTATCCATATATTACTTTCCTGAATAAGAAGAAAAACTGACCAACGTCATTTGGCCATTATAGAGATTTATTTCGACGCCAGAACTAACGAAGGATCCAAATATAATTTACGTTAATTAGTGGTACTGTCTGATTTTTGAGAACTAATTAACTATTGGTTTCGATATAAATGTTTCTGTATACATTGAACTCCTGGTATAAATATATATCAACATGAGCATGCATTGTGTATGTAACAGGAGATATATGATAATCCCTAAATAGAAATTATCCCCAACATGTAACGACGTCAACTGGAATACTTTTTACCTTTATATATATTATATATATAGATATTATTATATAATTAATAATCTGTTTGTGGTACCAAGTTTCTTGGTTAACAGTGATTCTTAGCTGGTTCTACTTCCCTACCAGTATTTGTTGTAGAGTTCAGGTTCGTATGAGAGCTCAATCATTATTTAATTATTTTAAACAGAGCAAAGTTATTTGTTAATAAAAAGGCCTTAATACCATGGTATCGTGATTAGGGACCATTTCCACTCGTGGCGTATTTGCAGCCACATGAGTTTCTTCAGGCCACCCGTATATCTTTATTTAGACAGTCTAAATATACGCCATGGGTAAAAATTACCCATGTAAATAAGGCCTTTTCTTATTCACACACACACACACACACACACACACACACACACAGAAAGTATATAGTAATATATATAGTATATAATAGCAATTGTATACTAATATATATAATATCATATATATATTATATATATATATAGTATATATATTCTAGGCATGTCTATTGGAATGGTGAATTTGTATTTTTCTTCCATCTTTCTTGCAATATTTTTTATCCCTTGCGATCTATTGGTATAAAAAATAATAAGAAACCCTACAGATCCTAGAAGCCATAAGCGATAAAAAATAAAAACATCGCAATAACATAATAAAGCAAAATACCCATTTTAAAGTCGAGACCAACGCACTAAATACTTAATAACTAACACACTTAACTTACACCCCCTTCTTTTAAAAAAAATAATAGATCTCTATCCAAATTATAATAAAAATAGTAAAACAAAGAACTAATAAAAAATATCTAAAAAAAAAACAAATATATACCACATTGATTGACGACTGACAAACACCAGTCGGAAACGCTCAGGGGATATGAGTATGGAAAAAATATTATACTATCATATGGATCCAGTGCATCTCATAAAAAATCACAAGACTTGGAGAGAAAAAAAATACAAATCCAAAAGAATGAAGAAAGAATACTTCTCTGTGTGTCATATCCACATGCCCTATAAAATAACTTGCTGCCAAAGTACAAAACTATTAAACTATATATATATAGTATATATATATAATATATATATATATTATATACCAACCCCTCCGCTAACGGCAGGATATGACACTAAGGTCAATTTATTAAAGCGAAGAGTTCTCATATAGGTTTGACTTGAGAGTTTTTCCTTCTCCTGAGACTCAGTTGCTGAAATCTTTCCATAACCAAGGTTATCCCCACAGCCCAGTCTGTGCTTACTATGTATCCATACTGGAGGAGAGCAGGATTCATGAACCTTCCAAGGGTATTAGCACTAAGTGAAATGCAATTACACACACACACCACACACACACAATATATATATATATATAAGTGGTAAACTGTGTGTGTGAGTGTGTCGTGATAGATAGGAAAAGATTAGATAGATAGCAATGAATATAATAAAGTTTAGATTATATTTATTATCATTGCTCCTGCCGGCAGTCATCAAGCAACGAAAGTGCTTTTTCTAAAAAATGGTGTGCAAATTATATAGAATATGGTCAAAATGTGCTCGTGTTTGGTTCACTGTATTCTCGTGTCACTAATTGATTGTTTCCCGCTTTCTCAATGTCATCAGGTCCTTGTTTACTCGATTCCATGAGTTTCCTCTGCAAATGCGTCGCTGTTTTTTCATTGCTATATGGTATAGTCTTTACAACACAAAGCATCCCGAATTCGGCACATTGCTGATTAATGTGTAGGTTTTTGCTGCGTCAATTCTATTATATAATATCGAAGTTCTCTGTTTCTTTTCGAATCAGTTTGATTGGCAGTCTTTCTGGTTGGGGGTTCTTCTTTGTATCCAAAGATGGACTTCTCCCCTCTCCCCCCAACCCCACCCCCCCCACCCCTCCCCCGCCCGCTCCCCCCTCCCTCCACCTTGCGCACTTCGCCCCCCCGCCCCGTCCCCACCCCCTCACGCCTCCGCCAGTCCCCCCCCCCCCCCCCACCTCCCTAACTCACCAACTTTCCCTGCCCCACCCATCTGTCCCCCTCCCTCTCCGCCCTCCCTTCCCCCCCGTCCCTCACTCTTCCACCCAACAATGGCCACTGCACCCCCCTTCCACCTCCCCCCACCTCCACCCCCCCCCTCTCTCTCTCCTCTCCTCTCTCTCTCTCTCTCTCTCTCGGACTCACTCTCTCTCCCCCCTGACTCTCTCGTCTCTCATGTTCTGCTGCTCTCTCTCTCCTCTCTCTCTCTCTCTCTCTCTCATCTACTTTCGTTTCTCTTCTATGTTTGGGCACTCTCTCCTCTTGCTTTAAACCTTTTATCAATAGACAGCAGGAACAATATTGTTATAAGTATACATCTTTTCACCCCGAATGCTCTTCCCCACTCACACTAACACACCAGACGTTTCCAGAGAGACAGAACCACGTTTCTTGCCCAAAGTGGGTCTGCTCGGGCTTTAACTACTCTTCTCTGCTCGAGATTGCTTATTATATATTGAATATCCACTATATATATTCCAACCCCTCCCACCCGAGCAGGATGTGACACAAGATCAATATCTTAAGTGAGTTTAAGAGTTTGAATTAAGAGATTTCCTACTAAGTCAAAGTACTTGTAAGTAGCCTTTTGCAATATGTGATAAGTCTTGTAGTGTTTCCACTTGTAGAATAAAAGAAAACGTGTTATGGTGAACTCTCTGATTTGTGCCTGCACAAGGACAAAGGCTCCAAATAGTGTGTTCACTATAGCATAAAGATCTAACGCTGAAGAGAGGATGAACCATGGTTTACACCTTTGCGAGAGCTGGAAGATGGGCCTCCAACAGACAGGCCTGTTGGCGTTGCACGCGTGCCACACATGAGCTGAGGCGGCTTCAAATATCTGAGAGTTCCCAACAGGCGTCATGATCACCACCATAATCTAGATGGGAATATTTCCCTTGCAAAGTGTGACCGCATCTGCAAGTCCAGAATTAGATAACTAGCACCAGAGAGTCCATCAACTAGTTGTAGACATGTAGCATCGTCTGTGACGGACTTCTAAATGAAAAAAAAAAGTGTCATGACATAAGTCTCAAAAAATACTACCGACCCATAACTGAGAGCGATTAGTTGGCATGCAAACATTCCCAGGCCTTACATAATGCTATGTCAATATTGCCAAACAGTCTCTGCTAGATTGAACTCGGGTCGACGAGCCATTTCATACGACCATAATCATTTACACCACGCACCACCCCTATACATCTATTAAAAAAAGTATTAAAAAAAGTCATTAATCTTTATTCTGGTTATTTCTAGAAGCATTATGAATTCCCTCGATATTTTAAACTTTTGACCATAAAATCCTAGATTAGATTTAACAAGCGCCGCCCTCTTCTATCAACTTCAAAAGGGACTCCTTTGAAGATATCCGCCCACACTGCTGTAGTTTTAAATCTCTATACCATCTGTGTCTCCCTCACCCCACTTCTGACCGCGATATGCATTAAGCTTAGCTTTAAATGCTCAGACAAATAGTCGATACTATTTTTTCATGGTCAGAATTGAATTTGACTCATTTGTCTGTGGTTGCATAATTCAGAAGAATGAAAAAAAATCTGAAACAGAGTACAAAAATTCCGGACGATTGAAAGAGGCCCCTCCGATCAATTTTGCTGGACACGTCAAGCTCTGGCCCCTTATGCAAACCCTAATGCTTTCTATCATATGATGCCGGAAATGGCGGTGGCGCTATCTGAGGGTCTTATGTCTCTGGATATTACGTTAAACTCTACTGTGCTTGAGGTTCAGTTCTGCGAACTCTGGGTGAATAAGTTGTTTAGTACCCCTTCATCACCATTACCCACCCAGCCGTTACAAATTTGACCTCGCGCTAATGAGTGGTACGTACCTGTTAGACTGGTCCCATCTATGGTTTGAATAGAAAAGAATTGCGCTCTGAAAATTGAAAAAACATGTTGAATAGCCCATCAAAATGTACAGACATTATCGGCATTTTAAAATAAAACCCAACAAGGGTTGACATACTATAAAATCCAACCAGCCAACAATTATTATTGCTGTCTGCAAAACCATTTCTGCAGACTAGAATTTATCGATGCTATAACAATAAAGAAGCGTTGCGTAACAAAACAACTAACAATCAAAGAAATTTACGTGTATGTTAAATAGTGGTGAAAGATATCCTTGTTTGACTAGATCATAACACAAACACGCTACCTGTTGATGTTCTTTACTGGTCGCGATAAGATGTCACGTGCAAAGCGTGACAGAGGTAGTAGAGACAGATGGAGAATGAGATATCAGTGTTAAACGAAGCAGATAGAGGGGTACAGACGCAATATGCGTGTCAGTCCCTAACACTTGCGCGACTAAAATAAATCACTCATGAGAAAGAAAACCAGAATATCTAGTGCTTTGTCATGTAAAAACTTATAAAATTTGGCTAATATATAAAATAATAATAATAATAGACTAATGAGTAAAGTGTTTTGTGTCCATTGGCCAACAACATGTGTCTCCATAGGAGAGATCGTCGCTATGAGTTCGTCCTGATTTCTCCCCGCATGTTTGTACCGTCTTGGATGATTGTTTGATGAAGCTAGTGAACCGCACATCTTGTGACTTATCTTGTGGTATAAGCCTATTACTAAGCCATAGCTTAGATGCGGCAACAAGCAACAAGTATGGACACCCAGTGAGAATCAAACTCACTACAATATTCTGACTAATCGACCTTGCTACCATTACATCACATGATTATCCTTAGTATAAGATGTCATACAATTCATCATTCCTATTTAACATATTTCGTAACGATAGAAGCACTTTCGATTATATATAATAAAAAATTGGCCAAGTGGAGATGACGAGGGCAGAAATCATTTAAAGATCGTTTGCAACTGTCTTCAAATCAATTTACTGTTGAAATTTCTGCTAGCAAGAACCTATCTTTATGTCATTAACACCAGAGGAATACTACAAACATGGATTTAGCTCAGAGGCCGGTTTAGCTCAGTCGATAGAGCATCTCGGCTAGGAACACAAGGGCTTCCTGGTTCGACACCGGGCCCTCGCCAACTCCAGAGCTCCATGAAACATGAGCAACACAGGGATCTAGCCTGGTAAAGGAGGAACTGATGCCTACGTGGTTGCAGCCTCCACCTCAGACGCTAAAATAAATTCTCCTTGGTCTAGCGCTCGCTGACTGGCTGATTACCGGACATTACGCCGCCCCGACGACTTACTTTTGTTACCAGAAATCAATTACAGACTAGGATTAGCAACTGGATTCTGTGAATAATAAAAGGACTGAACCTCTACGATGGTGCATAAGGAATTCTAACTAAACTAAGCTGATGGTTAACAAATGGGAAAAATCTTAGTGCTTTTGAACGTTATATTTGGAGATTGGCTAATATAAGCTTCTCCACATACTTCTGTCCTGTGGTTAAATTAGTGCTTAGCTAATTCTTCAATCAATGTGAGCTAAAAGAATTCACCAGTCACTGGATGCAAAACACTCCGTATTCTTTCTTTGACTACACAAATGCAGCACGCGACTAAGAAAAACCGGGGAAAAAACACAGATAAATAAAAAAAAATATCAGGACTGAAACAGGTCTGAGATCCGGGACTCTGAAACATTCAAAACGACTTAGTTCATATTGACAATAAAGCGATCACTAACAATTACTGTATAAAAATATTTGCCCCGGAAACATATTGCTTGCGCTCACAAAAGCTAATATTCATCAGCATTCGCGCACTCTACGAAAAAAGTGATTTCCTCTTCATCTTCTTGTTGTTTTTTTCTTTGGTCCAAGAGCAAGCTGGTCGAAAACAGATGGTCAGATATTAAGAATGTATTTCCTTTCTTTTTCTATGAAGTGTGAATCGTTGGAGAGTGTCGAATGTAGAATGCCATTTTCTCCGCATTGTTAGACCGCATACCGCCACAATTTTATCCATCTTACCAGAATGCTTTTGCCCAGGAAGTAATTGATAAGAGAGAGAAACGGAAAGCGCGCGCATCACCTTGATAATTGTCGGCTTCGTTGCTTCCTTTTACACTGCTTGATTGTGACAAGTGTACGTCAAGAAGAAATACAAACATTATATTTGCTGGTTTTCGGTAGAGTGACAGGTGTATTTACACTTTTTGTTGTTTTAATTAATCAGATCTATAGTAATAAAGATGCATAAGTATTAAAAATAGCAGTTAAATTAGTATAACAATGTTATATCTGAATATATAGTTTATTTATATATATGTATGATATATATATATATATATATAATATGACTATCCAACTATCCATATAGTCGTAGAAGAAGTCGTTTCCGACCGCTGTCTTCGGTGTTACTTCCAAACACCTTCATCACGGGGATTCCGGGATATTTATCGGTTACTTTATTGTACTATGCACCTAGACGATATTTTCCATATTCTTGTGAAATTTAATTCTTAGTGCTGCTAAATTTCAAGAATGAAATAAAGCAATATCAGTTTAGCTATATCAAAGTAACCCGAAAATTATCTACACTTAACCCCCCTGATAACGCGTGTGGGCAGTAACACCGAAACCCCGCGGTCGGGAGAAAAAATAACTTCTTCTGATGAATATTAATGCCTCTATACAAATATATTGGCCCTATTGATTAATTACTTTACGCATGCTCACATAGTAGTACCCATAAATGAATATATATATATTTATATATATATATATATTTATATATATAATACTATATATTATATAAATTATATAAATTATTATATAATTTATATATATAATAATTAATACTATACATATATATTATATTAGTGTTATTAATAAATGGAAATGAATCGACAGTATGATTAGAAATTATAGAAAAGACAAATGATAATATAGTATTCTGAGACAGATATCGTTTCGACCTTTTGCATTAAATGTATAGTTGCTCTTGCAGAATGACCGCTTGTATAAAAGGTCGAAACAGATATCTTGTCAGACATGACTAATATTATCATTTGTTTTTCTATAAATTTTCATCATATATATCATATATATAATTATGCAATATATTATATATCTATATAATATATAAATAGGTGTATAGATATAATTTATATATTATATATAGATATATTTATAGATATATCTATATAATAAAAAGATGCTCTTTTCTGTCAGTTATTCATCGTTGACTGGGCATATCATTATTTGCAGATACATTTATATCATATATATATTTATAAATATATATATATGTGTGTGTGTGTGTGTGTGTGGTGTGTGTTATATTAACGAAATAAAAGGTTGTCTGTTCGTAGAGTTTAATTTATTATTTTTCGTTCTTGTGACGGATTTTTAAACACACAAAACTTAAGGTTGAACTAATATCAACTGAAAATGCTAATGCGTTTTTTTATTTATTGAAGCCGACGAAAATAATGGTTATAACATTGAAACTGGATTCAATAACACTGCGCTGTGATGTTTTTCAACGTTGGAATATATAGTTATTTTTTTAACCTTTGTAAAAAGGGGGCTTGCTTAAGATGTGGCATAAGGCCAGAAGTATGAACTCGACTAACAATGTTTGCCTAACCGATATATAACGCAAGATTATAAGGCAAGAATCAATTGCTAATTTTTTCTAACAGATCAAATATGTAGATACAAGCTCCTTACCTAAAATATATAGAAGAGTATTATAACTGTGACAAGTAGAGTCCACAGGCTTTGAATTTTTTATGTTGCTAGTAGTCAAGCACATTTTAAAAAACCCAGACCTGACATATTACAATGAAATGTCCAATTTCTTGAAGTGGAGTTTAAGCGGTTTGAATTCGAGTTTCCTTCTTCAAGACTGGTACTTAGCCAGGATAAAAAAAAACTCAGTATGCAAGAACACTGTGTTTTCGACCATCAGTCTCTTCGGGATGTGCTAGACATTAGCATACTTAACTCCAGTCGGGATGGAAAGTGATCACTATTACAATCGATGCTTACTTCTACACCACTCGGCTATCATCAGCATGCTACATCTTGGTGAGGATTTTAAAAAACTGATATAATAGTACATATGTATATATGTAAAGTGGACCGCCCACAATTCTGGGAGCGAGCTAGTGTTAGTTGGATAATGTAATAGAATGTCCGCCTGTCACCTAAACAGGTTAGGTTCGAATCACGCATAAAGCACTGCCTGTATTATAGCTTCTTGCTGTTAAGGCCTAATGGGCTGAAATGTAATACAAAGATGACTTTTTCTCAATTTGTTTATGCTTGTACATTTTAAACCGATATGCACGCCTAATTCATTTATTTAAAATTATCAATAAAACAAAAATTAAGGTATGACTTTAATTTGTTATTAAGTCCCTAATCTACCCATTAAAAGAAACATATATATATATTATATAAGTAAAATTTTTATAATTTCTTGTGAAAATTGTTTAATTATATTTGGTTTGCATGAGATCTTTTGAAGAGAAGCCTATCACAATGCTGTTAATAGCGTTAAGAAATAAAAGGTAACTATGGTGTTGTTTGTTAACCTTGATTTATTCTTAATATTCGAATTAAAATCTTTTCGTCAGAGATTTCTGAAAGTCTTAAGTTGGTCTGCTAGGTAATCGGTTCATTCAAATGCTTTGTGTCTTTTAATATCTCCAAAAATTCGGGGCAGTATGTGTATATATGTGAGTCTTCTAGTTGTGATTTTAATATATATAATAGTATATATATATATATTAGTTATATATTTTATATTATATATAATGTTATGTATCTATATATTTGTGGTATATATATATGCTTATAGTATATTAATATATTATATATTATATAAATAATAAATAAATAAATAACTATAATATGCAAAATGAAGGATTGTGTCTATCATGGATTTAATCTTTGATGATCGGAAAATTTTCGAAGAGCTATACAAATGCAAGTCGCAAAGAAATAAATACTAACTATGATGTTGTTTGTTAACCCCTTTTGATTTAAATATCCTTACATAATTGCGAGATGAAAATCTTTTCTCAAGAAGATTCTTAAATATAGTTGTGGCTAGTAATCGGTCATTTGCTTTGTGTCTTATAATCTCCAAAATCTTTACTGTGCGTATGTTGTAATATGATCGAGTATTTTGAGAAGTTTTATATAATCTATATTAAGTATATATCTTATATATCATAGATAATAGTTATTATTATATATATTATGTGTATGTGTTATATAGAAGCAGCTCTTGTGTCAGTTTTAACATATCATATACTACAACTAATAAGTATTGTATCTATATATTATTATGTGGTTATATATATATATATATATATATAGTAGTAATATATATATATATATATACACTACCAGCATCAGTATATATATTATACAACATATATATATATTATATATATATAACTGCACATAAATCTAGCCTATATATATATATATATATAACTCACATATATATAGTGTATATATTAACTATATAACCACATAACATATATTGAGTAGAATATTATAAAATTATACTATATTATATATATATATATATATGATATATATATATATAAGCCTAATGGCAGACGACTAATGGGAAACATTATAAGATCTCTTAATCATTCAGACGTGTGTCTGATGTAGTTGCCAGACAGAATAATCTACACCTTTAGAGTATTAGTAAGATAGATACTCCGATTGCAACTCATTTATGTTGGGTTGTATGTGTAGTCGAATTGATCTTAGAGGACTGGGAGTTAAGACAAGCTAGGTTGGACAGTACAATTGTGTGATTTTTGCTGAAGAGATGAGTGAGACCAGTATTCCGGACCATGGTTACGCCATATAACCTAAAGAGTAAATAAACAGTTGATATATGCGAAGTATAGTCAAAGGCGGATAGAGGAAAAATTGTCTAACGTTAATAGTCATGATATAATAATACATATACATTGTTATTGTTAAGAGAAAAATGCAAGAACGAAGTCATCTTGATATTAATGTCTTAATCAGGCCGGCTTAGCTCAGTCGGGCTAGACGTGTCCGGTGGTTCCTGCGGTTCGATTTCAGGCCTCGCTCAACCTAACAGCAAGCGTCATTGAGATAAGACATGGATCCTGCGCAAATAAAAAAGTGCAGAGGCTGACGATAGTATGGCGCATCCACCCAGTACAAGATTAAAAACAATCTCCTGTCTATCGTAGGAAAAGGTTTAGTAAGTGTCCGGCTGTTCCACCTTGTTCGGATTTCCCCACTCCTCACAAACTCAGCGTATGAATAGTACATGCGGTCTCTGCGCAAAGTTGAGAAGCTTGACGTAGGTATGGCGCTCCACCCCAGAGGCTAAAAACAATTCCTGTTCTAGCCTAGGCGAAAAGGGGGATATACTCCCTCGCTGTCTAGCTGATACTGACCTTAGGCCACCCCGATTATTATATCTCTTATTATAATGGAGAGTCGTGCCTGCCTCTCTGTCGTAACCGGAAATACTTACTCCTAACTATCGTACAATACTCAGAATCTGTAAGTTTATCAATGAATATTTAACTTCTCAGTCAAAAATCACTTTCGCCTTATACATAGAATAAGAATCCTTATAATTCAATATCTATGAAAATTGAATTATTATTCTGCATTCAAACAGCCCATAGTACATCATATTCATTCATCATCAATCATCATCATCATGCATGTCGCACAATTAGCCGGATATCCATCAGGTGAGTTTAAATTGTGAACTTTTATATAAATTTGGGGTTTTTTTCGTTATAAAAGGAGCATTATATTATACGCCTCAACCTCTCTCTGGTGAAGACCGGGTGATGGCTAGTAATATTTGTTCCATTCTCCCGCTGTGTATGATCAAGCCTTGGGAGAAATCTCACATATTAGAAGCGTTGTCCTTCCTAGATCTGCTCGAATCCCTTCTATGATCCGGTTCGTATCAGGATCGGGAGGTGTGGACTTCTATTTCTGCGGAAATCAGTAAATAAGGGACGTTTTGGTTTTTCCATAAGGATTTCCTATTTCAGTCTGATGCGATTAAGCAAGAAGGTTATATAATAATCTTGCTTGCCAATAGCTCATGTAAGAGTTATGCCTGTGTAGTTGTTAGGGATTCCTAGGTAAACATCCCTTTGCAAATGGAAGGATGCAGCCTTTTGTACCATTTATCTATTCTTTTTGTCTATATTACTGCATTGCATAAGCTAATAGTTATCAAACTTAGCCATCTTCCTACTCGGGGTTGGTCTATTTTTTGCAAGACCTGCAGTTTTTATACCTTTTAATTTCTTTAAGTCTTATAGTTTCTTCTGTTTGTGAAATCCGAGTTTTAGTCTAGATGTCTTCTCGACTCATTTGTTTGATTGGTATTATTTCTTCGATAATTTAGGGGTTCCAAAGTTTCTTGGAAGTGGTCTTTCCATTTCCGAAGTCTTCTTTTTGGCTGGTTGCCTTAAGCTTTGATTCTAGAGGTACTTTTCCTCCCACTACTTTCATTTGCTGTTCCATGCTAAATCGCGGCTTCTGTCTTCACCGATTGTCTAATTATTTATTTGTTTACTTTGGGATTGTATTTCTATTTTTCTTTTTTGAATGTTTCGGTTATTCATCTGGCTTTCTTTAAGTTGTGTAGATTTGGGTTTGTTTATTATTTGGGCTGCTTTTTTATAGATTGTTTTCTCTTTTCTCTAACTGCTTCTAGTCTCACATGGAGAGAGTAGGTTGGGCTCTTTCTGAAAGTATGATTCGATACGCATCAGCTGCTTACTCTATGTGGGCACTGACAAATAAATAATTTACAATTACTACTTATGTTTAAAAATCTGCAATGCGTGTTATATATCACTATATAGAAATAACATTTTTTATATTTAACCCATAAGATGGACCCTAACAGTACAACCACTCCGGTCTGAGCGATCCTGAAGAGAAAATGGTGCAGTGAAGTGTCCTACCTATTCCCCAAACCCTTCAGAGAGTGTAAACTCACCATCAGATAGAGTTTAACGGACTATCCCAGGACATGAAGACCCTCAGCCACCGCCTTCAGCATCCAATGATAAAAAGTAATAATACCACGTGATAGAATCTTATTATTGAATCTGGCATGAGTAATCCACTATTAAATTTTGTGCATAGTAGTCTTAAACTAACTGACATATTGTTGGAATATTATACATATATATATATAAATATTACCAACCCTCCGCACGAACGAGGATGCACAGAAGATCAATTTACTTAAGCGAGTTCAACAGATTTAATTCAGAGTTCTTCCTTCTCCTAGACTGTTACCTAGCCATGGTAAATAGTGAGTGTACCCTGTTATTACTCCTAGCTTACTCTAAGAATGGATTCATACCTTCCCAAGGGTTAGCGCTATTTAATAACAAACAGCTATCTTGCCAGAGAATGAACTCGGAAATCGACGAGTCCCTTTATCCTACTAATTTAACCATTACAACCACGCGCCTCCATACGTGATATATCCACAGGTGCACGAGTTTATAATATTTAGGTCTTTTTATGATTATCTAAGTGCTTGACAAGCATGAATCTGCTTTCAAAGAGTGTTTTGGCAAGGCTTAACCCATAGGTGTCCAAAACAACAACCAACCAGCCAGCTAACCCAACACGAGTCTTATTCGGTTGTCAACTTGATTATTACTTTTGCTGTGTTTCAAGTTTGAAATTAATCTTACTAAAATTTAGCTTAGTCCATTCCAATAGCAAAATAAAAGAGGGCGTGGAACAAAAAGATGAGATACAGTTATTGGTCATTCAATCCAAAGAGGAGATTTTTGCCGGTGTCTTCAAAGTTCAACATTCGAAATCCAACTGGAACTGAAATAATTATATACTAGCAGGACCTTTTCACCATGACGTACAAGATCGGACCTGTATAAACCTTTCCTAGATATATATATAATACTATATATATAAAATATATATATATATATTATATATATATGAGAGTTAAGAGAAAGGAAATGAATCCGATGGTAAATTATAGATAAAAGATATGAAAACAACACCAATAATGCTTGCTTAAAGTGAAAACTTTCATCATCATATTCATAGCTAATATTGAACAAATTTCGATTTATAAAAAATCATCTTCCAGAGCTTGTTTTTTACTCCGACTCATCAACTGAGGAGCTGGAAAATAATTTGAATTCAAAACGAAAACATGATGTTTCAAAAAAAGTTATGCGGAAAAATAGTTTTTTGGAACATCAATGTTTTACGTTACTATTAAAATAGTTTAAATATGTAAAGTATAATTAATCCTCATTTTTTCATATTTTTCATTATGTTTGGATGAAACAGATTAGCTTTATGGTTCCCGCGCGGCTCACCCCTTTTCCCTCCCCTCCCTCCCTCCCTCTCTCCTCCTTCCTCTCACTCTCTCTCTACTTTCCCCTACTTTTCTTTATTCCTTCTTATTATATTTTTCTTTTATAATAAAAACGGAATGTCCACTCATAAGAAATTAAGAAGTTTCGGCGAGAAGCGACACCATTCTAATCAGGATTTACAATATAGCATTTCATCTCGGACGATCTCAATTTTAACCAGAGGGTGTTACAAGATGATAATGTTAGAAATTAAGGGATAGGAGTATATTTATATATATAATACGTATATGGTCATCTAAATTACTGTACTGTTTGGCTAGATGACAGGCTTCAGTGTGGCTGGGCTGCCCCAGGTCGGATCGAAACCCGACCGATTTTCGTCATATCAAAATATCTACCAACTGGGCACCAGCGCCACTTTAGCAAGTAAATTTTACTGATATAATTGCCTTAGAATAATATATAACTTAAAAGGCTCTACTAAGAGAGCCATTCCTTTTTCTAATGCTGAAGCTTGCAATATATATAATTATATATATAATATAAGTATATATATATTATATTATATATATATAGTCGGTCAGTAAAGTATATATAATATATTCTCCACTAATTTATCTCACTTCGAAGTGAGACATGTAATAAGCCTAATTATGACCAATATTAGTATGGAATATTGTCAATATCTGTGATTGTAGAAGCAATAAGTAAGTATTTACTGCCTGAAGAATTGCTTCTGTTTTAAAACGAGAATGAAATCCAAATGCGTAACAAATAAAGGCTTACCAATGCTCATCTGAAATAGGTTAGCTCAGTCGTGAATAGAGCGTTCGACTAGAAACACAAGGTTCT
The DNA here is from genome assembly GCA_023376005.1 of Doryteuthis pealeii. Lineage (NCBI taxonomy): Eukaryota > Metazoa > Mollusca > Cephalopoda > Myopsida > Loliginidae > Doryteuthis > Doryteuthis pealeii. Next base: position 66,542,188 of record CM042165.1, read on the forward strand.
AGTTCGATACCGGTCCCGCCATCAGCGTTTATGAGTTAGCACAGGATCTGTGCGGTAAAGTAAGGACTATGGTAAGTGTTGGCGCTCCACTCAGAGCTAAAAACAAAACAATTCCTGGTCTAGCGCTATGAAAGGGGATAGACTCCCCGTGCGACTGGCTGATACCGAACTTTAAGGCTTATTTTACGCACCGTCACTTTTAGTTACTTATAACATATATAATATTATAATATATATTATATTAGAGATATCCTCTCTCTATATAAAACGAA
>CM042165.1:66542559-66567559 GCA_023376005.1 Doryteuthis pealeii
TTCATTTCTCTGAATTTTTTAGATGAAGCTTGATAATTAGAATTATTTCTTTTTTACTTTCCCTTTTTCTTCCTTCGTTTCTTTCCTTTTTTCTTTCCCATTCGTTTCTTCTTTTTTCTTTCTACATTTTTTCTTTTCTTTTTTTTTCCTTCCTTTAATTAACTTTTCGTTCCTTTACATTTTCATCTTTGTACTTTCCTTCCTTATTTCCTTCCTTTTTTCTTGTCATTCTTTCTTTCATTCTTTTTCTTCTCGTTTCCTTTTCTTTTCTTTCCTTCACTGTTTTATTTTTTCCTTCCTGTCCCTTTACTTTTCTTTTCATTCTTGATCTTTGTCCTATTTCCTTATTTTTCTTCTTCCTTCTTTCATCTTCATCTTGTTCTTATTTTCTTTCAATTTTCTTTTTTTTCTTTCTTACGATTTCCTATTTTTTAGTTTATCATTTTGAAAAATAGACAAACAAACAATCGGTACTAATGCAGAACTATTTGGATAATCGGACTATTGTACTCAATTTATTGTTTATCTTACAAAGTCCGGGTTCGAGAAGGCTCCCAAGTCCGACAAGGAAATACCTGAAGAAGGCCGGAGTTCACATCGGCCGAAACGTTGCTACAGATACCAATAAAGATGCAGCGACAATTGTCCGAATAATCCAAATTAATACTAAAACGTTCTAATATCTAATCACATTTATGTTGATTAAACCTGGTGCCATATGCCTCTTGGAGCCGCCATTGAACGAACCCCAGCTAACGATTTAAACTCCGTAACTACGTTTAATTCATTGGGAAAACCACCTAAAGATGACATACGTTCAAGCGTAATTAAAATAATAGATTTTTAAAAAATAAAACAGATTCCGAGTTACAGATGGAAGAACGTTGTGTGTTATACATAAGTAAGAAAATGAGCGACAACAGTCCGAAATATGATAACATTTATCTTATTTTTACTTGTAAATGAACTTATTAGGCTACAAAAGATATAGTATGAATACACCTCCCGACGCACAGGCAGATGTGACAACAAGGTTACATTTAATAGAGTAAAGCTGGTTTAAATCATAGCTTTCCTTTCCTAGATTAGTACCTGACCAGGCTATAAAACCCAGGTCTGTCTCCATATTACCGTCAGCATACGGTTTATATAACCACGTGAACTTAATATTTGGAATACACACTATTTCTTATAAACAAAATAATCATCAATATACATATATATATATATATATATTATATATATATATATTGTGTGTGTGTGTTATTGTGTGTGTGTGTGAAATGCATGTGTGTGTCGCTTGTGTATCATATTGATTATATAAGTTGTATTTATTAGTTATTTGATTATGTAAATTTTTGTGTTCATTTCTGTCCATTAGTACAGGAATTAATAATCTCAGAAGGGCAGATTTGCCCAATACACCAGACTATACGTCACGTCTTAGGGCCAGAGGATTATCATATTTGAATGTATAATACTTCTTGTGAGAGAACGTTAATCAAATTCTACTTCTTCTTCTTCTTCTTCTTCTTCTTCTTATTATTATTATTAGTTATTATTATTATTATGTTTGCACACCTGCCCGTAGCTGGTGCGTTTCACGGAGGCTTGATGCACAGAAAATCTCCTCAAGTCTCAGGACTCTTCTGAGTATTCTAATCGATCCCAACAGTTGTTGTAGTTTATGTGCGGTCTCATTATTATTTGTTTGAGTTTTCACATCCATTTAGCTGAGTGGTCTTTCACTGCGAGTTGAGTGACAGCAAGTCTCCTCGGGTCTCCAGGACTCTTCTGAGTATTTCTGGCAGATGCACAGTGCAGTTCTGAATGGTTTCAATCCTTCCTCTGATATCCAAACTTTCCAAACCCTTCTAATCCTTTTTGGACTGTTCCAAGTGCACCAACTACAATTGGTATAACTTTCACTTCAAATATTCCATAACGTTTTTCAGTTCTCTGGCAAGGTCCAGATATGTCAATTTTTTCATTTTCTTTAGCTCACCCTGCTGATCCGTGGCACTGGCAAAATCCACCAGTTGACAATCTTTCTTTTTTGTTAATCAACACTAGGTTGGTTTCCTTGCTGGATAAGGTGATCCGTTTAATTTCAAAGTCCCAGAGAATTGCCGTGCGATATTCTCTCAGAACAGTTCTGGTTTATGCATATACCATTTTGTTGTGTGGTCAAAATTTAATTCTTGCATAATTCCCAGTGGATCACCTTTCCCCACACCAGTCGTTCTAGTTTATTATATTATTAATTATTATTATTTTATTATTATTATATTAATATTCATTATTATTATTATCACTTCTTCTTCTCGTTCTTTTTCTTCTCTTCTTTCTCTTATTATTATATATATTATTATTATTATTATTATTATTATTTCTTCTTCTTCCGTTCTGCATATATATACATTATTAATTATTATCATCATATATTACTATTATTATAATATTATTTTAAATTCTTGTTCTTATTATTCTTTTATTTTTGCTTCTATTTCTATTTATTTATTATTATTTATCATATTCGTTTGTTGTAATTCCTTTTCTTTTTCTATTATTATTTCTTCTTTCCTCTTCCTCTCTCTTCTTTCTTTCTTCTTCCTTATTATTATTTATATTATTATATTATTATTATTATAAATATATTATTTATTCTCCTTCTTCTTTATTCTCCTTCTCCCTTATTATTATTATATTATTAAATATATAAATTTTCTTACTCTTATTATTATATATTTATTCTTATTCTTATTCTTATTCTTATATCTCGTTCTTCTTCTTCTTCTGCTTCTTCTTCTTCCTTATATTTGTATTATTATTATTATATATTATTATTATTATTATTCATAAATGCTTTCTTCAAATAAATTCAAATAAGAATAACCTCCCAATCAAATACATTATTTAGGCATTAATTAATTTACACAGGTATCTATTTGATTAAATCGCATAATATTTCTACACACCTGATTGGAAAGTAAAAGTAAATATATTGTATTGGCCCTTTGGTAAAATGAATTTGATTGTTTCTTTGTCTCATTTTGCTTGAAAGATTTTTTTAATTTGTTTTAGAAAATCTGCCATTAACTTAAAAGAGAAAAAAGAAGAAGGAGAAAGAAGGAAAAAGGTAGGAATGGTTTTTGTGTAAAATCATTCTGTATTAAATCACCGTGACTTATGTGACGTTCAGATAGAGGTGTTCACTTAAAAAATATGGTCCTTCCTCTGAGTATTTAGTTCTTGTAATGGGTTGACCATAATTTTCATATAATAGCTCATATTAGTCATTCAAATTTTCATATATGAGAGAAGGTTAACAGACCTAATTTATATATGTTATATATTATTTTTTTTTGGAGGATATGTGCTTAATTGAAGTTCATACCTAATTTTTTGAAAATTAATTTAGTTAATAATTAATGAATTTAGGCGGGCCATATATGTTCAAATGTAAGGCTAACAACGAGAAAATGTCAATCCCTGAATTGTACATTTCGACCTATTAGGTCCTGATCAGGCAAGTTTATATACAATGGGAGACTGCCTCCGTGTGTGACTCGGAAAACCTCGGACTGCCAAGCTTGACAGGCGAGATTCTCGTCCGTTTTAACTTATTTATATACCACTTTTTATTAGAACTTGCCTTACACGACAGATAATGAAAGTACGTAAATAAACATTGTGTTTATTTTGAATATGGCTTAGCCGACAATTTTAATTGAAGTCATCAAATAAACACAATGGTTTATTTACGGTACTTTTCATATATATATATATATATAATATAATATATATATATATATATTATATATATATACTACTAATTCTTATTTAGTAAACCTTGCAGTAAGAAACAAACACAGCGCAAATTAGTTTGTTATGATTTTCTAAAGCTAAATGTAAAAAATGCTCGATTACCTAAGTAGAGCAAATAATAAAGTTAATCCTAATGATCAGATATGCCACTACAAGTTTCGCGCCCTTATAGCTCATCAGGACAAGAATCGTGACTATATATATATATATATTTAGCTGGTGGAGTCCACGTACGCTTCTTTTGATGGTATATCTGATGAGTCTATTTTTGTGTATAGATTGTATTTGCGACGGGTCGACCGGTGAGAGGACTGATGCTAAGATCTGAAATCTGTCTATGAACGGGGGAGGGGGCATCACGAGACAGACCCAAATCAAGTTTAATTTATTTTTAAGCAGGAAAGAAAAACCTCGTCCTAAAAGCCCCATTTGTGTACATATTATATATGTAGTAATATATGACATATAATATATAAAAATAGACGCATCAAATATAATATATATATAATATTATATATATATATATAATGGGAAGCTATTCAGATTGGCGTAAAATCATCAGAATGTGATTAAACGTTGGGAACAAAGTGGAATTAAAACACAAACGAATTTATATCAAATATTTCGCCTCTGTTTATTTACGAACCTTCATAAAAAAATTCTGATGAGCTTCGTAAATACACAGATGCCAATTATTTGTGTTATCCTTTTGTTCTCTAACTTTTTAATCACGCACACACACATACATACATACATTATATATAGAGAGAGAGAGAGAGAGAGACAGACAGACCGACAGAGACAGAGGGACAGATGGGAATAGACAAATTAGAATTGTTTGTGTTATCCACTTTTGTTTCTCTCAACTTTTTAATCACACACCACACACACACACACACACAACATATATAATATATATATATATATATATATATATAATTTACCAACCCCTCCGCACGAGCAGGATGCGACACAAGGTTCAATTTCTTAAGCGGAGTTCACAGTTTTGAATTAGAGTTTTCTATCTCGAGACCGGTTGCCTAACCAGGTTCAAAAGAGCCAGTCTGCCCCTACTATTTGCCCATAGCTGGAGAGAGGGGGGGGGGGGGGGGGGGGGGGGGGGTGAGTAGGATTCAGTACCTTCCAAGTTATATATAATATACTAATATAATATATATATATATAGAGAGAGAGAGAGAGAGAGAGAGAGAGAGGGGGGGGGCAGACAGACGACAGACAGAGACGAGGACAGAGACAGAGACAGAACCAGACAGACAGACGACAGGATGGGAATAGACAGATTAGAGTGTCGTATTTTCTATAATAGCACATATATTTAGAAATTACTTTATAAATTTACTATCCACATTTTTATATATTTAGTTGGTAGTCGACCATTTCTTTGTCGAGAGAGGCTGTCAACTTCCAAAGAAATGACCCAGTTTTGGAAATGGCAGCTTTCAGACGACATAAACGGAACTTCTCTCTTCTTGGACGCCTGCAAGACTTTTATCAGTCCAGGGAATAACCATATGTCTCGGCCGCCAGATGTAGTTCGATTAAGAGAGCTATTTTGGGAAGGAGGGGGGGGGGGTCTCCACTCTGACGTCTCGACAATCCCCCCCCTTTTGTCGTTTGCAGACGAACACGATGATTTCCCCTTGTTCTCAGCTATGTGGAAATGGGTTTTGGGTGAAGTCAAGTTAATATTTCAAAAGGAGGCCATCAATAATCTGTAGATCCAGATCCGGCCATTTACGATGAGATGATAATTGTTAACGGGCCCCAAGGACGGACTTGGTTCGATATAAGAAAATATCAGTGAGCATCGAAAATCTCTGCCACGAGCCAGTTGATATGTGACGAGGATTTGGCTGGCCGTCTTCCTATTTTAAGGCCCAGGTTGAGATAGAGATAGATAGATGTGGAACATACTGTGATTGGGTAAATAGATAGACAAAATAGATAGATGTTGAACGACTGATGGTAGATAGATAGATAGATAGATAGATAGATAGATGTGAATTGATTTGCGGTAGAGAGATAGAGAGATGTGAACATATTGTGATAGATAGATAGATAGATAGATAGATAGATAATTATCATGACATCGAATCTTCTGCCACAAGCAGTGATATGTTGATGAGAAACTGGCTGGCCATCATGCTATTTGTAAGGCCCAGCGTGAGATAGATAGACGTGCAACATACTGGTGATGGATAAAAGATAGACAAATAGATGATGTTGAAACCGACATGTGATAGAGATAGATAGATAGGATAGATAGATGTGAACATATTGTGATAGATAAGATAGATAGATAGATAGATAGATAGAATATCAGTGTAGCACGAAATCTCTGCACGGCCAGTTGCATATGTGATGAGGATGCGTGACCATCCTGTGTATTTTAAGGGGTGAGATTAGATAGATGTGAACATACTGTGATGGATAAATAGATAGATGTGCACGACTGAGGTAGTAGATAGATAGATAAGATAGATAAGATAGATGTGACACTGAGGTAGAGAGATTAGATAGATAGTGTGAACCGATTGAGGTAGAGAGATAGATAGATAGTGTAAACCGAGTGATTGTAGAGAGATAGATAGATAGATGTTGAACCGACTGAGGTAGATAGATAGATAGGATTAGAAGAAGATAGATGTGAACATATTGTGATAGATAGATAGATTAAGGGATAAGGGATTTTTTAGATAAGATTAAGAATAGTAGAGAATAGCAGAGATTCGATGCCTCACTGCTATTCTCTATCTATCTCATCATACTATCTATCTATTCTATCGTATCTATCACAATATGTTCACATCTATTATCTATCTATCTATCTATCTATCTACCTCAGTCGGTTCACATCTTATCTATCTATCTCTCTACATCAATCGGTTTACATCTATACTATCTATCTCTCTAGCCTCAATCGGTTCACATTCTATCTATCTATCTCTCTACCTCAATCGGTTCACATCTTCTATCTATCTATCTATCTAATCTATCTACCTCAGTCGGTAGCAATTACTATCTATTTATCCATCACAGTATGGTTCACATCTATCTATCTCACCCCTTAAAATAACAGGATGCGTCAGCAAATCCTCATCACATATCAACGGCTCGTGCAGGAGATTCGATGCTCACTGCAGTATTCTATCTATCTATCATATCTATCTATCTTATCTATCACAATAGTCACATCTATCTATCTATCTATCTACTATCTATCTACATCAGCGGTTCACATCTATCTATTTGTCGTAATCTATTTATCCTCACAGTAGTTCACGGCTAATCTATCTCACCTGGCCTTAAAATAGCATGATGGCCAGCCAGTCCTCATCACATATCAACTGGCTTGTGCAGAGATTTCCGATGTCACTGATATTATCATCTATCTAATCTATCTATCTATCTATCACAATATGTTCACATCTCTCTATCTCTCTACCGCAATCAATTCACATCTATCTATCTATCTATCTATCTATCTATCTACCTCAGTCGGTTCACATCTATCTATTTGTCTATCTATTTACCCATCACAGTATGTTCACATCTATCTATCTCACCTGGGCCCTTAAAATAGGAAGACGGCCAGCCAATCCTCGTCACATATCAACTGGCTCGTGCAGAGATTTCGATGCTCACTGATATTTTCTTATATCGAACAAGTTCCGTCTTGGGCCCGTTAACAATTACATCTCATCGTAAATGAGCCGGGAATCTGGATCTACAGATTATTGATGGCCTCCTTTTGAAATGATTAACTTGCCTCACCCAAAACCACAATTTCCACATCAGCTGAGAACAAGGAAGCAATCATCGTGTTCGTCTGCAAACGGACAAAAGGGGGGGAATTGTCGAGGCGTCAGAGTTGGAGACCCCCCCCCCCTCCTTCCCAAAAATAGCTCTCTCCTAATCGAACCTACATCTGCGGCCGAGACATATTGGTTATTCGCCTGGACTGATAAAAGTCTTGCAGGCGTCCCAAGAAAGAGAGGAAGTTCCGTTTATCGATCGTCTGAAACGCTGCCATTTCCAAAATGGGTCAATTTCTTTGGAAGTTGGACAGCGCTCTCTCGACCAAAAATGGTCGACTACCAACTAAATATATAAAAATGTGGACTAGTAATATTTACTAAAAGTATTTCTAAAAAAATATATGTCTATTATAGGAAAATTACCGACAACTCTAATCTGTCTATTCCCATTCTGTCTGTCTGTCTGTCTGTCTGTCTCTGTCTCTGTCTCTCTTCTCTGTCTGTCTGCTGTCTGCCCCCCCCCTCTCTCTCTCTCTCTCTCTTCTCTCTCTCTATATATATATATATTATATATATATATATATAATATAACCTTGGGAAAGGTATGAATCCTACTCTCTCTCCAGCTATGGGCAAATAGTAGGGCAGACTGGGCTCTTTAACCTTGGTTAGGCAACCGGTCTAGGAGATAGAAAACTCTTAATTCAAACCTGCTGAACTCCGCTTAAGAAATTGACCTTGTGTCGCATCCTGCTCGTGCGGAGGGGTTGGTAAATATATTATATATATATATATATATATATATATACTATGTGTGTGTTGTGTGTGTGTGTGTGTGTGATTAAAAGTTGAGGAACAAAAGTGGATAAAACACAAACAATTCTAATTTGTCTATTCCCATCTGTCTCTGTCTCTGTCTGTCTGTCTGTCTCTCTCTCTCTCTATATATATATGTATGTATGTATGTGTGTGTGCGTGATTAAAAGTAGAGGAACAAAAGTGGATAAAACACAAATAATTGCATCTGTGTATTTACGAAGCTTCATCAGAATTTTTTTTATGAAGGTTCGTAAATAAACAGAGGCGAAATATTTGATATAAATTGTTTGTGTTTTTATCCACTTTGTTCCCCAACGTTTAATCACATTCTGATGGATTTTACCAATCTGATACTTCCTCATATATATATATATATATATATATATATATATATATATTGATGCGTCTATTTTTATATATATATGTCATATATTATACATATATAATATGTACACAAATGGGGCTTTTAGGACGAGGTTTTTCTTTCCCTTAAAAATAAATTAAACTTGATTTGGGTCTGTTCCTCAGTGATGCCCCCTCCCCCGGTTCATAGAAGATTTCAGATCTTAGCATCAGGTCCTCTCACCGGGTCGACCCGTCCCAAATACAATATATACACAAAAATAGACTCATCAGATATACCATCAAAGAAGCGTACGTGGACTCCACCAGCTAAATATATATATATATATAGTCAGATTCTTGTCCTGATGAGCTACTAAGCGAAACTGTTAGTAGGCATATCTGACTCATTAGGATTAACTTTATTATTTGCTCTACTTAGGTATCGAGCACTTTTTACATTTTAGCTTTAGACAAATCATAACAAACTATTGCCTGTGTTTTTCTTACTGCAAGAGTTTACTAATAAGATTAGTATATATATATATATATATATATATATATATATATATATATATATATATATATATATATATGAAAGTACGTAAATAAACATTTGTGTTTATTTGATGACTTCAATTAAAAAATTGTGGCTAAAAAGCCATATCAATAAACACAATGTTTATTTACGTACTTTCATACTGTCGTGTAGCAAGTCAATAAAAAGTGGTATATAAATAAGTTCAAAACGGACGGAGAATCTCCGCCTGTCAGCTTGGCAGTCGAGGTTTCGAGTCACACACGGAGCAGTCTCCCATGTCTATAAACTTGCTGATCAGACCTAATAGGTCGAAATGTACATTCAGGGATTGACATTTTCTCGATCTGTTTAGCCTTACATTTGAACATATATGCCCGCCTAAATTCATTAATTATTAACTAATTAATTTTCAAAAATTAGGTATGACTTCAATTAAGCACATATCCTCCAAAAAAATAATATATACATATATAAATTAGGCTGTTAACCTCTTCTCATATATGAAAATATTGAATGACTAATATGAGCTATTATATGAAAATTATGGTCAACTCCATTACAAGAACTAAATACTCAAAGGAAGGACATATTTTTTAGAACACTCTATCTGACGTCACATTAAGTCACGGTGATTTAATACAAGAATGATTTTACACAAAACCAATTCCTACCTTTTCTCCTTCTTTCTCCCTTCTTCTTTTTTCTCTTTTAGTTAAAATGCAGATTTTCTAAAGACAAATTAAAAAAATCTTTCAAGCAAAATGAGACAAAGAAACAATCAAATTCAACCAAAGCAATAACAATATAATTTACTTACATTTCCATACAGGTGTGTAGAATTATGCAATTTAATCAAATAATAACTGATGTAAATTAATTAATGCTAAATCAATGTAATTTGATTGGGAGGTTATTCTTATTTGAATTTATTGAGAAAGCATTTATGAATAATAATAATAATAATAATAATAATAATAATAATAATAATAATAAGAAGAAGAAGAAGAAGAAGAAGAAGAAGAAGAGATATAAGAATAAGAATAAGAATAAGAATAAAATAATAATAATAAGAAGAAGAAGAATAAAATAATAATAATAATAATAAGAAGAAGGAGAATAAAAGAAGAAGGAGAATAATAATAATAATAATAAATAATAATAATAATAATAATAATAATAATAAGAAGAAGAAGAAGAAGAAGAAGAGGAAGAGGAAGAAGAAATAATAAATAGAAAAAGAAAAAGAATTACAACAACAATAATGATAATAATAATAAAATAAAAATAGAAATAAGAAGCATAAAAATAAAAGAATAATAAGAACAAGAATTTAAAATAATATTAATAATAATAGTAATAATAATGATGATAATAATAATAATAGTAATAATAATATGAAGAACGAGAAGAAGAAGAAATAATAATAATATAATAATAATAATAATAATAATAATAATAAAGAAAAGAAGGAAGAAGAAGAAGAAGAAGAAGAAGAAGAGAAATAATAATAATAATAATAATAATAATAATAATTAATAAATAATAATAATAATATAATAATAAACTAGACACGACTGGGTTGGGAAGGTGATCCACTGGGAATTATGCAAGAAATTAATTTTGACCACACAACAAAATGGTATATGCATAAACCAGAATCTGTTCTTGAGAACGAAACGCACCAAATTCTCTGGGACTTTGAAATTAAAACGGATCACCTTATCCCAGCAAGAAGACCAGACCTAGTGTTGATTAACAAAAAAGAAAGAAACTTGTCAACTGGTGGATTTTGCAGTGCCAGCGGATCACCAGGGTGAAGCTAAAGAAAATGAAAAAATGACAAATATCTGGACCTTGCAGAGAACTGAAAAAGTTATGGAATATGAAAGTGAAAGTTATACCAATTGTTAGTTGGTGCACTTGGAACAGTCCCAAAAGGATAGAAAAGGGTTTGGAAAGTTTGGATATCAGAGGAAGGATTGAAACCATTCAGAACACTGCACTGCTGCAATCTGCCAGAATACTCAGAAGAGTCCTGGAGACCCGAGGAGACTTGCTGTCACTCAGACTCCAGTGAAAGACCATCAGCTAACACTGATGTGAAAACTCAACAAATAATAATGAGACCACATAAACTACAACACTGTTGGGATCGATTAGAATACTCAGAAGAGTCCTGGAGACTTGAGGAGATTTTCTGTCATCAAGCCTCCAGTGAACCACCAGCTACGGCAGGTGTGAAAACATAATAATAATAATAATAATAATAATAATAAGAAGAAGAAGAAGAAGAAGAAGAAGAAGTAGAATTTGATTACGTTCTCTCACAAGAATATTATACATTCAAATATGAAATCCTCGTGCCCTAAGACGTGACGTCAGTCTGTGTATTGGGCAAATCTGCCCTTCTGAGATTAATTAATTCCTGTATAAAATGGACAGAAGTGAACACAAAATTTAAATAATCAAATAACTAATAAATACTAACTTATATAATACAATATGATTACACAAGCACACACACCCATGCATTTACACACACACACACACACACACACACACATATATATATATATATATATATATATATATATATGTAATTGATTATTATTGTTTCATAGAAATAGTGTGTATTTCAATATTAAGTTCACGTGATATAAACCGTGATGCCTGACGGTATATGGAGACAGACTGGGTTTTCTAGCCCTGGTCAGGTAACTAATCTAGGAAAAGGAAAGCTATGAATTTAAACCAGCTTTACTCCTCTTAAATGTAACCTTGTGTCACATCCTGCCTGTGGCGTCGGGAGGTGTAATTCATACTATATCTTTTAGTAGCTAAATAAGTTCATTTACAAGTAAAAAGAATAAATGATTATCATATTTCGGACTGTTGTCCTCATCTTTATTATGTATAAACACAACGTTCATTCCACTGTAACCTCGGAATCTGTTTTATTTTTTAAAAATCTATTATTTTAATTACCTTGAAGTATGTCATCTTTAGGTGGTTTTCCATGAATTAAAACGTAGTTACGGAGTTTAAATCGTTACTGTTCGTTCAATGGCGCTCCAAGAGGCATAAATGCCACCAGGTTTATCAACATAAATGTGATTAGATATAGAACGTTTTAGTATTATTTGGATTATTCGGACAATTGTCCTCATCTTTATTGGTATCTGTACAACGTTTCGGCCGATGTGAACTCCGGCCTTCTTCAGGTATTTCTTGTCGGACTTGGGAGCCTTCTCGAACCCGGGAACCTTCTTGTATAGATAACAATAAATATGAGTACAATAGTCCGATTAATCCAAATAGTTCTGCATTAGTACCGATTGTTTGTTGTCTATTTTTCAATGAATAAACTAAAAATAGGAAATCGAAGAAAGAAAAAAAAAGAAAAATTGAAAGAAAATAAGAACAAAGATGAAGAATGAAAAGAAAGGAAAGAAGAAAAATAAGGAAATAAGGACAAAGATCAAGAATGAAAAAGAAAGTAAAGGAAAAGGAAGGAAAAAAATAAAAAAGTGAAGGAAAGAAAAGAAAAAAGGAAAGAAGGAAAGAAAAAAGAATGAAAGAAAAAAAGAATGAAAGAAAAAAGGAAGGAAAGAAAAGGAAGGAAAGTACAAAGATGAAGAATGTAAAAGAACGAAAGTTAATTAAAAGGAAGGAAAAAAAAGAAAAGAAAAAAATGTAGGAAAGAAAAAGAAAAGAAAGAAGGAAAGAAAAAAAGGAAAGAAAAAAGAAGGAAAGAAAAAGGAAAGAAAAATGAAATAATTCTAATTATCAAGCCTCATCTAAAAAATTCAGAGAAATAGAACGTTTCGTTGATACCTAAAAAAAGATGAGGACAACAGTCCGAAATATCATGATTATTAATATCAAGCGTCATCTCATAAATACACATACAAATATATAAAATTAAGGCTTTGGTTATTTTGAATAAGTTTTCCACTTCATAATTATATTAACTAATATCCCTATTTGATGGCGTTAGATCGGAATTGAACGGATTAGCGTGAGCGTAATTCGAACCCGCTTACTACAAGGTGGCAGCGCTTTTATGTTAGCCATTCACGCCACACAGACAGATCTTTGTCTTCGATTTTGATATTTGTTTTGGCAAGTTGAGAACAGTTGAGGTTAAGTCAATTGAAAACATGTCAAATTTTTCGAGTAAACAGAAGAAAGAAAGGAAGAAAGAAAGACAGAAAGAAAGAAAGGAAGGAAGGAAGGAAGAAAGAAAGAAAGGAAGGAAGGAAGAAAGAAAGAAAGGAAGGAAGAAAGGAAGGAAGGAAGAAAGAAAGAAAAAAGAAAGGAAGAAAAAAGAATGGAAGAAAGGAAAAGCGAAAGAGAGAAAGGGAGGAAGGTAGGAAGGATAGAAAAAAAAGAAGAAAGAAAGAAAAAAGAATGGAAGAAAGGAAAAAAGAAAGAAAGGAAGGAAGAAAGGAAAAACGAAAGAAAGAAAGGGATGAATGAATGAAGGAATGAAGGAAAGAAAAAAGAAAATAAGAAAAAAAAAGAAAAGGAAGGAAGAAAGAAAGAAAGAAAAGAAAGGGAGGAATGAAGAACAAATGAAGGAAAGAAGGAAAAAAGAAATAAGAAAAAAAAGAAAGAAGGAAGAAAATAAGAAAGAAAAGGAAGGAAGGAACAAGAACGAATGAAAGAAAGGAAGGAAGGAAGGAAGGAAGGAAAGAAAAAAGAAAAAAGAAAGAAGGAAGAAAGAAAGGAATGAAGAAAGAAAGAAAGAAAGAAAGGGAGGAAAGAAAGAAAGAATGAAAGAAAAAAGAAAATAAGAAAAAAGAAAGAAAGAAGAAAGAAAGAAAGAAAGAAAGGAATAAAGGAAGGAAGAAAGAAAGAAGGAAGGAAGAAAGAAAGAAAGAAAGAAAGAAGGAAGAAAGAAAGGGAGAAAGAAAGAAAGAAGGAAGGAAGGACTGAGCTAAACCGAAGTGTAAAAATCCAAATGAATAGGAAGGTCTGAGATATTGAGAGAAATGCAAGAAGGACAAGAAGTAGCAGTACAAATAGCAGCTGGTTTCTCTTCTTTATTTTATTTCGGTAAACAAAAGTAAGCAAAAAGTATATCAGGTATGAAGTTGGGAGGTAGTTTCGAAGGAAGAAAGAAAGAAAATTAAGGAAGGAAAGAAAAAAGAAAGAAAGAAAGAAGAAAGAAAGAATAAAAGAAAGAAAAGCGAACGAAAGGATAGGAAGAAGGAAGAGAAGAGAAAATAACAAAGTGAAAAAAGTGAGATTGAAAAAGAATAAGAGAAGAGAGAATGAAGGAGAGAGGAGGCAGACTGAAGTATTGCAAGTTATAGTGAGAGAAAGAGAAAGATAAAGAGAGAGAGAGAGATAGAGAGAGAGAGAGGAAGCGAAAGAATGTGTGCTTTGTGTTTGTGTGTCTGTGTGTGAGAGAGAGAGAGAGAGATGGGGAAACGAAAAGGGTGAATTTGAGTGAGTGAGAGAGAGAGAGAGAGAGAGAGAGGGGGGGAGGGAAAGAGTGTGTGTGTGTGCGCTTGTGTCTGTGTGTGTGAGAGAGAGAGAGATGGGAAACGAAAAGGGGTGAATTTGAGAGAGAAGAGAGAGATAGAGAGAGAGAGAGAGAGAGAGGAAGAGAAAGAGTGTATGTGTTTGTGTGTGTGTGTGCGTGTGTGTGTGTGTGCGTGTGTGTGTGTGTGTGTGTGTGTGTGTGAGAGAGAGAGAGAGAGAGAGAGAGAGGAAGAGAAAGAGTGTATGTGTTTGTGTGTGTGTGTGGTGTGCGTGTGTGTGTGTGTGAGAGAGAGGGAGATAGAGATAGAGAGAGAGAGAGAGAGAGGAAGAGAAAGAGTGTATGTGTTTGTGTGTTTGTGTGTGTGTGTGTGTGTGTGTGTGTGTGAGAGAGAGAGAGAGAGAGAGAGAGAGAGAGAGAGAGAGAGAGAGAGAGAGAGCATGTATTTAGCCAATGTATTCGCCACAGTTAAGATGTCACACAAGATCCCGAGTATGGCACATCAAGTGAGGTTCGAACTCGCTATTCCGTAGTAATGCATATGCGATAGTAGCTTGTTAACCATTACACAACGATGGGACGAGCTGTATTTACCGCTTTATTTTGTCCGCGAAGGGTAGGATGTGACGTAAGACGGTCCGGTTACCTTAAGGCACCCCCTTTCAATTTCGTGTCATTAGGTCATTTTTATTTATTTATCTGGCTGTTTGTTAGGGGTTAGGGGTTAGGATTAGGGTTAGAACCCCTAATTCTAACCCTAACCCTAACCCCTAACCCTAACTCCTAACAAACAACCGGATTTGACGGTGTAAATGAAAAAAAAAATGACCTAATGACACGAAATTGAAAAGGGGTGCCTTAAGGTAATATGGTCCCGTAAGGCTGCAAGTATGAGGCATGCAGCGAGGATCGAACTCGCTATTCAGTATGTATCTGCGAGACTAACTTTGTAACTATTACACCACATGTGACATGAATTAGCTGTCTTTTCCGTTGCTATCCCACCCGTTCACCCTCATATGACCTCTCAAACCTGCCACTGACCCACACTCTTTGACACAGAATTAGCAGAAGTTACCTGTAGGTTGCTGCTGAAGGACATGTGTAAAACATAGTTTGCTGTCATGAGAATGAGTCCGGCTTCTGAAGTGTTCTTTCAAGTCTGGTGTCTTCGATTCTCCAAACTTAAAATTCTTTATAGCTCCCCCCCCCCCGATCAATTTCCACGGGGCTTGACGGATTTATTTAATACTAGCGGGACCTGTGTATATACCACTGTATGATGATTTAATTATCAAAACGTTTGATATGTTTAATTAAGAGCTATTGGGATAGTTCAATATGTAAAATGTATAATAATCTTGACTTAACTCTCTCTCTCTTCCTTTTTCACTTTCTTTCCCTCTTTTCATTATGTTCGATTGAAACAGACAAGCGTTATCGCCCCCACTCTCTATCTTGACCCAACTCTCTTTATTTATCTATTTATTTATCTCTTATTGTATTATTCTGTGTAGCATGTCCTTTTTTCTTCCTTTTCTTTCTTTATAAAACGGAATGGTCCATTATTATATCTCCAGTCAGCGTTAAGGTTATCGTGTAAATTTGTTCAACAACAAGCGGAAATTATTATCTTTTAGGAAGTAAGATGACCTCATTTTGAATTTGTTAATGTGGCCTGGAGTCCAAGACTAATCAAGGACATAAAACTCATTGAGGGAGTTCAAAGAAGAGCTACTAAAGTAATGAACGATTAAAAAAAAACCTTTCGTAAGAATGAAAGACTAAGGAAGATTGGTTTATCCACAAACAAGAGGAGATATGATTAAAGTCTATAATTATATCCATGGACTTTATTCAACGAACTTTGATCTACTAAACATTGCTGAAAATATCAATACCATGGGTCATAAATTAAAACTCTTGAAAAAATTTTGCAAAACAAATGCAAGAAAAAAATTATTTTAGTAACAGAGTGGTAAATACATGGAATAAACTACCATCATCAATAGTGAATGCCCCATCTCTAAACTCCTTTAAGGCAATGTTAGATAATCTGTTGAAAGATTATATATATTCTGTGGAATTAAAATGAATTTTTACAAGGAACAGCTGAGAGGTCTCAGACCTAATATACTAGCTGAAAAAGAAATAATAATAATAATAATAATAATAATAATAATAATAATAATAATAATAATAATAATAATAATCGATTGGGAAGGTGATCCACTGGGAATTATGCAAAAAATTTAATTTTGACCATACAACAAAATGGTATATGCATAAACCAGAATCTGTTCTTGAGAACGAAATGCATAAAATTCTCTGGGACTTTGAAATAAAAACGGATCACCTGATCCCAGCAAGAAGACCTGACCTAGTGTTGATAAACAAAAAAGAAAGAACTTGTCAATTGGTGGATTTTGCAGTGCCAGCAGATCACAGGGTGAAGCTGAAGGAAAATGAAAAAATGGACAAATATCTGGACCTTGCCAGAGAACTGAAAAAAATATGGAATGTGAAAGTGACAGTAATACAAATTGTAGTTGGTGCACTTGGAACAGTCCCAAAAGGATTGGAAAAGGGTCTGGAAAGTTTGGAAATCAGAGGAATGATTGAAACCATTCAGAACACTGCACTGCTGCAATCTGCCAGAATACTCAGAAGAGTCCTGGAGACATGAGGAGACTTGCTGTCACTCAGACTCCAGTGAAAGACCATCAGCTAATGCTGATGTGAAAACTCAAAAGGAGTAAATAATAATAACAACAACAACAACAACAACAACAATAATAATAATAATAATAATAATAATGTCTTTCTATGTTTCTTATGAAACAGGTTATCATTCGCGAATGAAACTAATACGATCGTATTATATTTGGCACGTGTTAGCTCAGTCGGTAGAGCGTTCGGCTAGAAACCACAAGGTTCCTAGTTCGATACCGGCCCTCGCCAACTCAGCGTCTGAGTAGCACAGGGATCTGTGCGGTAAAGTAAGGAGCTGATGGTAGGTGTGGCACTCCACCTCAGACGCTGAAAATAATCTCCTTGGTCTAGCGCTAGTGAAAAGGGGATAGACTCCCTCGCTGCATGGCTGATACCGATATTAGGCGGCCCCGACGACTTATATTTGGCACGTAATAGACGCTAACCTGCTGTTTAGGGCCAAAGTAGAGATTTGCATATCATGAACTGGAATCAGCCCTTAAGCATTATGGATTGCCACCCAGGGCTAACAGGTATGAGTGTGGGTCTTACGCCACTGCAGAGGTGCGGTCGGCGTATTCTACAGTCACGGCTCACATAGCTTTCTCATTTACGAGCCATTCACCAAAACACCGTTGTCTATGGTCTAAGTAAGTAAAAAAAGTCGTCGGGGTCGCCTAGTGTCGGTATCACCCAGACAGCGAGGGAATCTATCCCCTTTTCACAAGCGCTAGACCAAGGAGATTGTTTTTGCGTCTGAATTGTGGCGCCAGACGTACCACCAGCTCCTCACTTCACCGCACAGATCCCTTGTACTACTCATACGCTGAATTGGCGAGGGCCGGTATTGAACCAGGAACCTTGTGATTACCTAGTCAAGTGCTCTACCGACTGAGCTATCCTATTTAAAATTCACAATGATGTGTATGAATAATGTTCATACATGCACGTATTTATTTTAAAAACATTTTTCAATTATCTGAGATGCTTTTTTGTCAAAAGTGTAGACAGATTTGATTATTATGATAGACATTTTGAATTTGGTTTGTCACGTGTTTGTGACGTAACTAACGTAAAATGGTGCAAACTATTAACAGTGGTATAACACTTTCAGTTATTAAATACATCCAGTACGCCTGTTCCGAGTATTTAATTCGATTTAAGAGATCTTGTAAGATGAAAGAATAATCAATAATCCTTTTTAAAATGAACTCTGTGCGTTCGCTTTAGCGTAACACACACGCACAGACACACATACACACATACACACACAGACACACAGACACACAGACACAGACACACACAGACACAGACACAGACACACACACACACACACACACACACACACTCAAATCTATATATCAATACGCTTGTTCCTAAATCTTCCTTCCATTATCATCTCGCATCACCCTCTGGTTAAAAATGCCTTTGGTCAAGATGCCATGCAAAAATGTAAACCCAGATTATCTAGTGTCGTTTAATCGCAGATCTTTTATTTGTCCCATTTTACTTGACCCAATTTTGAAAATGAAACATTCCAAATAGTCTTTACGTCACTTAAATGTTCAACGTAAACTTAAAATGAATTGAAAAAAAATAATCTTATGTCGTCCCGGCCTCCTGCCTTAATTTACGCTATGTTTTAGCGAGCCAGTGTCAGGCGAATTTTCGGCGCATCTTAGATATTTTCCGAGACGTATTTTTGTAATTTATTTCGGCAAATCAATTTAAATATTTCACAACCCCCCTTTTAAGAAAGAGTGTGAGAGAAAGAGTTAAATCAAGATTATTATACTTTTTACACATTGAACTATTTAGCGATAGCTCTTAAGTAAACATATCAAACGTTGTAATAATGAAATTATCATACTGTGGTATATCCTCAGGTCATGCTAGTATATATATATATATATATATATATATATATATATATATATATATATATATGCATAGGGGAGGGTCATCTATACATATACATATATAAAGTGCAGAGAAAGATTAAATATATATATACACATTCACTATCACCAGAGCTTGCTTTTTTGTGCAAAAATAACGAAGATTTTATTCATATTTGGGAAGATATTTAAAAATCAAAATTTAGATAGTAACAGAAGGGAAAGTCATTAGCGCATTATCATTATTATTATTTTTTTTTTATGGTGGGGACATTTTTTTTTTTGCTTTGAAATATAATATTCATTGATTAAATTTATCGCCTCATTTATATCTTATTTAAAAAAAATGTCAATTATTGAATTAAAATTCCTTACTACATTTTTATACTAGCAGCGGCTACCCGGCGTCGCCTGGGTAGAGGTGGATTTTTTAAAGTTATTCCCGCAGATCCATTATTACTGAATCGAGAGTTTAATCCTCATGGGATGCCCGATTTAAATCCCTATGTAAAAATAGATTGATGCATTGATCCAGCTACTCTGAAAAGAAATGTTAATGACTACTATTTAAAATATTAAATGAAAAAAAAATCCATGCTGTTATCATTTAAATTTTATTTTTAAATCATTTTCACGAATATAAATCAAATCTCTATCATTTTTGCTCAAAAACCAAGCCCTGGTAGTATTTAATGTGTATATATATTTACTTTGTCGTTAATTGTTTTATTTTCGTAGTTTCATCCGGACATACATATACAAACAACTGTCCTTTACATATGTATAGATGTCATTCTCTCTACCCAGGCGTCCCACCAGGTCTTTTTTTTTGCGTGGAAATTTTTATGGAGCATCCGGCGAGGATCAAAATCCGATAAGTAATAATGGATCTGCGAAACTAACTTTTTTTATCCTCTACCCAGGCAACGCCGAGTAGCCGCCTCTAGTTCAATAAATAAAGGGATTTTCTTACGAAAAAATGCAAAATACATTAATGCCAAAACAATTCCTTTTGATAAACAAAGGACTTGTATTGTTTACTGGAGCACTGGGGAATGTGGAGTACTTCTTCATCATTCCCAGTTCCACCATGACCCGGAGTGGTAGTACCTGTTAAGGTATCATCAATAGGTTAAAAAGAAAAACATGAGTTTATAAAATATGTGTTTAGAAAAAATGAGTTTTAAAAAACTGAGTACCCATCAAGAATGAAAAAAAAACGAAAACGTCTTCAGCATAAAATGACCCAACAAGGGTTGACATGCCGTAAAATCCAACCAACCAACCAACCAACCAACCAACCAACCAATCCATCAAGAATGAATAAAACAAAACATCTCCGACATAAAATGATCCAACAAGGGTTGACATGCCATAAAATCCAACCAACCAATCAACCCATCTAGAATGAATAAAACAAAAACGTCTTTGGAATAAAATGACCCAACAAGGGCTGACATGCCGTAAAATCCAACCAACCAACCAAACGACCAACCCATCAAGAATGAATAAAACAAAATGTCTTTTGCATAAAATAACTCAACAAGAGTTGACATGCCGTAAAATCCAACCAACCAACCAAACGACCAACCAACCAACCAACCAGCCAACCAACCTACATAACGTCACCCTAGTAACATCTGAAATAGTTTCAAATCATTTCCAGTATTGTGTTTCCTAATGTTAAACAAATACAAATAATAAAATAGATACGATCATTAATTAAAACAGAACAAACAAATATTTTGCATGAAAACATTTTTAGGCGATGAAATAAAAACAACCCACAACAACAGAATACAAACAAACAAACAAACAAACAAATTACCCCCCCCAAAAAAAAAACAAAAACAAAAAAAAAAAAAAAAAACAAACGCGATTTTAAACATGTACCAAAAATGAATTGATTATTGTTTTCTGATGAAATGAACAAAAAAAAAAGTTTGATATTCAAATGAAGTTGAAATTCTTTTATCGAAATTTGCATTTTAAATTTCCAATATCTATTTTTTCAAAAGAGTCAGTAATGTTAATATCTTTTACAGTTTATTGTTCAAGTACAAATAATAGTGCTTTGTCGATTCCCACAACATCCGGCACTCTGGATAGCTGATGTATCAAATATCTGAGGAGACAAATATTTGATTACATTTAATTGACAAATGACAGTTCGTACAGATTAATCACACAGTCTATATTGGAATTCTAGGGCACCCCACGTGGTGTAATGGTTAGAAAGCTAGATTCGCAAACCATTGTTTGTGAGTTCGATTCTCACTGAGTGCCCCATACAAAAAAAGATCATGACAGGTTAGAGTTCGAAAGACGAAAGAAAGAAATGAACATTAAAGTACATAATTTAACTGTATTGTCATATTTCAAGTTATTTCCCCGGGCAATTACGGATATCTCCCTTATATATATATATATATATATATATATATATATATATATATATATTAGTTTGGGTATATATTCGATTGCATGGAAGCTTATCTGTTACCATTTGGTTTCATTCTCATTTAAACAGAGGAATCTTCAGGCAGTAACATTATTATTGCTCTATCACAGATATTGACAACTCTACTAATAATATTGTATAAATTGGCTTACTACTGTCTCATCAAGTGAGATAGTGATATATATATATATATATATATATATATATATATATATATCAGAAGTCACTATAAGAGGAATAAAAACCTACTTCTAAACAAAACGAAACATCTAAGAAAGTCCGGTTGGTGTAGGGGTTATGGTCCTCGCCTGTCAGCTTGACAGTCAGGTTTCGAATCACGCACAAGGCGGTCTTCCTATCGATAGCTCCGCTGATGAGGCCTAATAGGCCGAAATGTACACACAGAGATTGAATTTTCTCGATTTGTTTAGCCTTAAATTTAAATAGGTATGCCCGCCTAATTAATTAATTATTAATTAATTAACTTTCAAAATTATGTACGACTTCAATTAAGCACATATTCTCCCCCCCAAAAAAATATATATTTAAAAGGATATGAAAACACAATATGCTGTTAAAATGAAAATATTTTATATCATATTCATAGCTAATATTGAACAATATTTCGATTTATAAAAATCATCTTCAGAGCTTGTTTTTAATCCGGACTCATCGAGAGAGAAGCAGTAAATAATTTAAATTCAAAACGAAAAACATTGACGTTCCAAAAAGCGTCCAAGTCATGCGATCGTTTCGTCATTATCACATCCGCTACGCATTTCTACACCAACGACACAATTGTATATCTTTAGTGTAACAGTTTTTGAAAGAAGAAAACATATTTCAAATTAAAAAATAGACAAATTCTCTTTTTCAAACAGGAAGAGTTTTGACCCGTTCATGGTCAGCCTGCAACGGATTTTATACCGTCGGATTCATTTATACCGTAGGATTCATTTCCTTTCTCTTAACTTATATATATATATATTCATTAAATTTTCATATTATTAGCAAGACAAGGTTGATGCTTACACATGCTTATATATATATATATATATATATATATATATATATATATATATATATATGAATGAATTATTGTTATTATTATTATTATTATTATTATTATTATTATTATTATAGTTTTTTATATTTAAGTACATTATTATAATTTTATATATATTTTTAGATATTATTGTTATAATGATAATTATTGTTATAGTATATATAATAATAATAATAACAATAATATAAGAATAATTCATTCACTTATACATAATTGTAATATATATATATATATATATATATATATATATATATATATATATATAATATATATATATATATATATAGGAAGGTTCATACTGGTCGATCTGTACTCAGTGGCGGAACAAAGGTCCTGCTAGTATATATATAACTTTCAGTTGGATTTCGAATGTTGACTTTGAAGACACCGGCAAAAATCTCCTCTTTGGATGATTGCCATAAATCGATCTCATCTTTTTGTTTCCCCTCTTTTTCTGCCTTGGGATGGACTAAGCTAAATTTAGTAATATTCAACTTGAAACAGAAGTAATAATCAAGTCAATAACAACCGAATCAGACTCGGTTGGTTGGTTGGTTGGTTGGTTGGTTTTGACACCATGTTAGCCCTTGCCAAAACAACTCTTTTGAAAGCAGTTTCATGCTTTCAAGCACTTAATAATAATAACAACTAATAATAACAGGACCTGTGGATATATCACAGTATGGAGGCGCGTGGTGTAATGGTTAAATTCGTAGGAAAGGGAGTCGTCGACCCGAGTTCAATTTCTGGACGAAGCTGTTTGCATTTCAAATAGCGCTAGTACCCTTGGGAAAGGTATGAATCCAATTCTCCCTCCAGCTAGGAGTAAATAGCAGGGCAAACTCGGCTATTTAACCATGGCTAGGTAACCAGTCTAGGAGAAGGAAAACTCTGAATTTAAACCTGTTGAACTCCGCTTAAGAAATTGATCTTCTGTCGCACCCTGCTCGTGCGGAGCGGTTGGTAAATATATATATATATATATATATATATATATATATATATATATATATATATATGTAAACATATGCCAACAATAGGTCAGGTTTAGCTAATGCAAAATTATGTGGTGACATCCCATTGCCAGTTCAGTCATCAGATCTATCACGTTCGGATTTACTTTTTATCATATAGGTGCTAGAAGGCAGTGGCTGAGGGTCGTCATGTCCTGGGAATGACGTTAAACTCTATCTGATGGTGAGGTTCCACTTCTGAAGTTTTGGGGAATGTGGAGGACCCTTCATCACCATTTCTCCCTGGTCCACTCTGACCCGGAGTGGTAGTACCTGTTAGGGTTCCATCTATGGGTTAAATAGAAAAATGTTATTTCTTAGTGATATATAACACGCATTGCAGGATTTTAAACACACTAGTAACATGGGCTTTTTTGTCAGTGCCCACATAGAAGTAGCAGCTGAGTGCGTACCGATCAAACTAAGAGCCAAACACTCTCTTCCCTGTGAGACAGAAGCAGTTAGAGAAAAGAAAAACAATATAAAAAAGCAGCCCAACGTAATAAAACAAACCCAAATCTACACAACCTTAAGAAAGCCCAGATAGAACTAACCGAAACATACAAAAAAGAACAAATAGAATACATCCAAGTACAAATAAATAATATCAGACAATCGGTGAAAGACAGACAGCCGCAATTAGCATGGCAAACAGTAAATGAAATTAGTGGGAGGAAAAGTACCTCTAGATCAAAGCTAAAGGCAACCAGCCAAAAAGATAGACTTCGGAAATGGAAAGACCACTTCCAGAAACTTCTGGGGAATCCCAAAAAAATTACAGAAAATAATACCCAAAAGGTCGTAGACAGAGATCTAGACATCAAACTCGGGGATTTCACAACAGAACAACTCAACGAAGTCTTAAAGAAATTAAAAGGTATAAAAACTGCAGGTCTTGACGAAATACCCCCCGAGGTATGTAAGATGGGTAAGTTCAATGACATACTACTTAGGCTATGCAATGCAGTATATAGACAAAATAAAATAGATAAATGGACGAAAGGCTGCATCCTCCCTTTTCCCAAAAAGTGAGACCTAGGAATCGCTAAAAAC
>CM042165.1:66572559-66575059 GCA_023376005.1 Doryteuthis pealeii
ATAATTATATCTATTTTATACTTATAATCTTTATTACTATAGATCTGATTAATTAAAACAACAAAAAGTGTAAATAACCTGTCACTCTACAGAAACAGCAAATATAATGTTGCTGGTTCGTTTGTATTTCTTCTTGTACCATTGTTGACACAAAGCAGGTGTAAAAGGAAGCAACGAAGCCTACAATATCAAGGTGAATGCGCGCGCTTTCCGTTCTCTTCTCTCTTATCCTTACTTCCTGGGCAAAGCATTCTGGGTAGTGGATAAAATTGGCTGCGGTATGCGGTCTAAATGGGAGAAAATGGCATTCTAATGAATCTCCAACCGTTCACACTTCAATAGAAAGAGAAAGGAATAGCATTCTTTATCTGACCATCTGTTTCGACAGCTGCTCTTCCAAAGAAATAAAAAAAAAACAACAAGAAGAATGAAGAGATATTTTTTTGTAGAGTCGCGAATCGCTGATGAAATATTAGCTTTTGTGAGCGCAAACATATGTCCGGGGAAATATTTTTCAGTAATTGTTAGTGATCGCTTTATTGTCAATATGAATAAGTCCAGTTTTGATGTTTCGAGTCCCGGATTAGAACCCTGTTCAGTCTGATCATTTTTTTTTATCTGTGTTTTCCCCCCGGTTTTCTTAGTGCGTGCTGCTTGTGTTATCAAAGAAAAATAAGTGTTGCATCCAGTGACTGGTGAATTCTTAGCTTGATTGAAGAATTAGCTAAGCCTAATTTAACACAGGGACAGAAGTAATGTGGAGAAGATTATATTACGCCAACTCTCCAAATAAACGTTCAAAGCACTAAATTTTCCCAATTGATTAACCATAGCTTAGTAGTTAGAATCCTTATCACCATCGTAGAGGTTCAGTCGTTATTATTCACAGAATCCAGTTGCTAATCCTAGTCTGTAATGATTTGGTAACAAAAGTAAAGTCGTCGGGGCGGCCTAATGTCGGTATCAGCCAGTCAGCGAGCGCTAGACCAAGGAGATTATTTTAGCGTCTGAGGTGGAGCGCCACACCTACCATCAGTTCCCCTCTTTACCGCTTAGATCCCTGTGCTGCTCATACGCTGAGTTGGCGAGGGCCGGTGTCGAACCAGGAACCTTGTGATTCCTAGCCGAATGCTCTATCGACTGAGCTAAACCGGCCTCTGAGCTAAATCCATGTTTGTAGTATTCCTCTGGTGTTAATACAAAAGATAGGTCTTGCTAGCAGAAATTTCAACCAGTAATTGATTTGAAGACAGTTGCAAACGATCTTAAATGATTTCTGTCCTCGTCTCTCATTGGCCAATTTTTTTTATCGAAAGTGCCTTCTGTTGTTCGAAAAGTTGTTAAATAGGAATGATGAATTTGCGTACATCTTATACTAAGATAATCATGTGATGTAATGGGTAGCAAGGTCGATTAGCAGAATATTGTTAGTGAGTTTGATTCTCACTGGGTGTCCCATATTGTTAGCCTTGTGCCGCATCTAAGCTATGCTTAGTAAATAACTATACCAAGATAATTCAACAAGCTGTGCGGTCACTTAGCTTCAATCAAACAAATCATCCAAGACGTACAAAACATGCGGGGAGAAATCAGGACGAACTCATAAGCGACGTTCTCCTATGGAGACACATGTGTTGGCCAACCAACAAAAACTTACATTAGTTATTATTATTATTATTATTATTAGCCAAATTTATAGTTTTTAATGACAACACAAGATATTCTTGTTTTCTTTCTCATGAGTGGATTTATTTTATCGCCAAGTCTTAGGGAACAGACACGCATATTGCGTCTGTTCCCTCCATCTGCTTCGTTCTAACTGATATCTCATTCTTTCGTCTCACTACCTCTGTCCCACGCTTCGCCACGTGACATCTATCGACCAGTAAGAAATCAACAGGTAGCGTGTTGTGTTGACTCAACCAAGATATCTTTCCACTATTAACTACACGTAATTTCTTTGATTTTTAGTTTTTTTTACACCTTATTATGTTATACGAATAAATTCTGCAGAAATAGTTCTGCAGACAGCATAATAATCTGTTGGCTGGTTGGATTTTATAGTATGTCAACCCTTGTTGGGTTATTTTATGCCGATAATGTTCTGTACATTCTTGATGGGTATTCAACATGTTTTTCAATTTTTCAAGCGCAATTCTTTTCTATTCAAACCATAGATGGGACCCTAACAGGTACTACCACTCCAGGTCAAATTGAAGCTGGTGGTAATGGTGATGAAGGGGTACTCCACACTCCCCAGAGTTCCAGAACTGAAACCTCAACACCAGAGAGTTTAACGTAATACTCAGGACATTAAGACCCTCAACCACCGCCATTTAGCACTCATATGATAGAAAGCATTAAGGGTTTGCCATAAGGGGCCAGAGCTTGACGTGTCCAGCAAATTGATCGGAGGGGGCCTCTTCAATCGTCCGGAATTTGTACTCTGTTCAGTTTTTTTCATTCTTCCTGATTATGCAACCAACAGACAATGAGTGCA
>CM042165.1:66582559-66587559 GCA_023376005.1 Doryteuthis pealeii
GCCTACCTAGCCGAAATGAACCTACATCCACAAACATCCAAAAACATTAACTGACATTTGTGGACATTGAGAAGAAGAAAAAAAAAAGGAAACAAAAAAGAAAAAAAAGAGAAGGAAAATAAGAACAAAAAATATAAGACAAAAAAAAATCTAATGTACGAACACAAAAAGAAACAAAACAAAAAAACGTAAAAGAGAAGAAAAAATGTAAAATAAAAAGGACAATGAAAGAAAAAAAATGATGGTTTAAGGTTCAGGAAGGTAAGAGAACTGGCCGATCTAATAACAGAACGAAAGATTGTAACTCTTGTAAGAGCTGGAAACAAGAATGCAAAAGGCCAGAAAGAAGAAAAAAATCGTATAGGTAAAAGCGAAAAGAAAAAAAAAAAAAATGAAGAAAGAAGAAGCGTATGAAAAAAAAAAAAAAACGAAGAAAAACTACTTCTAAAAAAAGAAAAAATTAAAAAAAAATTAAAAAGAATGAAAAATATTTAAAAATGTAAAAAAAATCGTGAAACCCAATCCAAAACGCAATCCCAAAATTAAAAAAAATTAAAAATCTACCAAAAAAATTCCCTCCCTCAAACCCCATAAATTATACCACCAAAAGATCGTATCTATATCTATCTATATATCTCTCTATATAAACATACATATCCATCTATATATCAAATAATATATCTACCTATATCTAAGATATTTCAGGTCTAGTACGTGGTGTAAATGTTCCGTTCTATAATTGCGATGTCACTAAAAACTGTGCTGTGTATTCCCACCTGGGCCCCGCACTACCTATTACCATTCTTGAACAGAAAGCATCACCCCCACCCACTACCACTACCACACACACACACACACACACATACACACACACACACATACACATACACATGCCCCAAACACTTATTCATATCTTCTAAAGTGAAAAAAAGGGAAATGAAAGAAAAACGGAAAAGAAAAAAAAAGAATGAAAGCCTGAAAGAAAGAGAGCAAAAAAAAAAAAAAAAAAAAGAAAAAAAAAGGTGGCAAGAGAAAGAAAACGAAGTTAAGTAAGATAATGATTAAATTAACAATCGCGTGGTGCATGTCGGGAAGACTTGAAATAACAAAAAAAAAAAAAGAAAAAAAAGAACATAAAACATAGCGTAACATAAGATTTAAATTAAACACGTTAAAAAAAAGTTCACGAAAACTTTCTAACATTGTGATGCTGAGAAGTGACACAACAAAAAAAAAAAAAAAAAAAAAGAAAAGAAAAAGAAAAAGAAAGAAATGAGAACTCTCTTCTTCCTCGTTCTCAGTTAACCCGTCCTTCGACTCCCCATCATCAGCTCTTCTTCTTCTTCTTCTTCTTCTTCTTCTTCTTCTTCTTCTTCTTCTTCTTCTTCTTCTTCTTCTTCTTCTTCTTCTTCTCTTCTTCTTCTTCTTCTTCTTCTTCTTCTTCTTCTCATAACTGTTCTCATTTTTGTCCATCATACAATCTTTGTAAAATTATTGCAACCGTTTTGCAATCTCACAACAATGTTAATTACACGGCTAACCATAACAACTACCTCTACTATGAAAACTACGATAACAACTACTAATAATAACCCTTCTCATTCTCCTATTATTATTATAATTATTATTATTATTATTATTATTATTATTATTATTATTATTATTATCAATCTTTCTTGAATTTCAAATTTATACAATTACGATTTTAGTCTTTTAAGAACAGGGTTCCAAAATCAGAAGAAACCTTCGAGTTTCGTAGTTTTGTCATCCGCTATCATAGCCACCTATACGAAAAAAAATGGCGGATTCTCTTTTTCTCTCCTGATCCATAATTCGTTACTTGAATGATCTGGATAGCGTGGATCAGGAAAAAGACTCATCAAATTATTATTATTATTATTATTATTATTATTATTATTATTATTATTATTATTATTATTATTATTCCTTTTGAGATTTTCACATCAGCGTTAGCTGATGGTATTTCACTGGATTATTATTATTATTATTATTATTATTGACAGCTGCATAAATCGTTATGACAACACAAATGCCGTGCACCAATCTCTATCTAGTTGTAAGATTAATAGTTGCGATAGAACTTGTGCAATTATTGCAAAAGTAGATACAATACCAATTAAGAAGATAGAGAAAACTAATAATGTAAAATGAGGCTAACGAAATCGTGGCAACAATCGTACTTACTACTACTACTACTACTACTACTACTACTACATCCTCCATTTACACCTGTGCTTCAGAATTAAGTAGGTCTAATCTTCTATCTATCTATCTATCTACTATTTATTTATTTATCTATCTTTATCTATCTCTAAGCATGTTAATATCTATCCATTTATCGATCTAAGCATGTTCATATTTACATATCAATCTCTCTCTCCACCCTCTCTCTCTCTCTCTCTCTCTCTCTCTCTCTATATATATATATATATATATATATATATATATATATATATATCTTGCTAATTTATTTTGTTCTGATGGATGCAATTAAAATCTCATGCTATCTATCTATCTATCTATCTATCTATCTATCTATCTATCTAAAAGCATGTTCATCTATCTATCTATCTATCTATCTATCTATCTATCTATCTTGCTTCTAACAAATATAATAATCTATTTGTTCTGGTGAACTGAATATGTCATGCAATCAACCGGTTACCCTATCTATCTATCTATCTATCTATCTATCTATCTATCTATCTATCTATCTCTGACAGTCTATTTTTATCTATCTATCTATCTATCTATCTATCTATCGAAGCATGTTCCTAAGTATCCTTTATTCCTTCCTTACTTTTATCAAATATATTAATCTATTTTACACTGGTGAAAACAACATATCATGAAATCTATCTATCTATCTATCTATCTATCTATCTATCTATCTATGACTGTTAAAAAGACTAGGCGATGTCACCGGAACTTCTCCAGCCTCACAATTTCTAATGATTGTTAATCATGTCGGTTTCGAGAGAGTATCACAACTCCCTCGTATAATATCAAGGAAATATTGATAGAAAAAAAAGGTCACGAAAAAGGCTAAGAAAAAAGTTCACAACTATGTGAAAAGAGTCCTTCCCGGCTAACATCACCGCAAACCGTTCCAATTTCTAAGAAATATTTTTTCACTTCTCGTATATATATATATATATATATATATATATATATATATATATATATATATATATATATATAATCTTCACTTCTTCAATATAAAATTTCGTAACATATAATACTGTTTCAATCTTAATGAAAACGAATTAATGCTTATATATACATATATATATAAATGCATAAATACACACATATATATATACATATAACTATATAGACTTTATATCCATATGTATAATCTGTGTATGTATATATGCATAAATATATATATATTTATAGATATGTATATGAGTAAACATTATATATATATACATATATATATATACATATATATATATATATATATATATATATATATATATATATATTTATATATATATATACGCACGCCAATATGCATAATATATAGCGTCATATACACATACACATATAATATACATATATATATATATATGCATACATATATATCATATAGAAGTGGAACTTCTTTATATATATCTATATATCTGCTCAACTTTCTACATATATGACTACCGTCATAAATATTAATCTACATAAGATATGACATTTTTTAAAAGATCATTTCGTTAAAAAAAAAAAATATTCGTACAAAGAAATTCCCTTTCTATTTTCTGTATTTTCACAAAAAAAAAGTGAACTGTCGAAAAAAAATCGAAAAAATCTTTTTTTAAAAATAAATCAAAAAAAGAAATTTATCAATAACTGAAATACGAAATTATCTCCTAATCTCAAGACTCAGTAAGGTTAAACGATTTCTACCAACTCTAACTTAGGAAAATATACCATTAGGAATTAAATAATTAAATATACCATTAAATATACCATTAATATACCATTAAATATACCATTAAATAATTAAATATACCATTAAATATACCATTAGGAATTAAATAATTAAATATACCATTAGGAATTAAATAATTAAATATACCATTAAATATACCATTAATATACCATTAAATATACCATTAAATAATTAAATATACCATTAAATATACCATTAGGATTAAATAATTAAATATACCATTAGGAATTAAATATAAATTTTAATTAAATAATTAAATATACCATTAGGAATTAAATATACCATTAGGGAATTAAATAATTAAATATACCATTAAATATACCATTAATATACCATTAAATATACCATTAAATAATTAAATATACCATTAAATACCATTAGGAATTAAATAATTAAATATACCATTAGGAATTAAATATAAATTTTAATTAAATAATTAAATATACCATTAGGAATTAAATATACCATTAGGAATTAAATAATTAAATATACCATTAAATATACCATTAAATAATAAATTAAATATATACCATTAATATACCATTAGGAATTAAATAATTAAATATACCATTAGGAATTAAATATAATTTTAATTAAATAATTAAATATACCATTAGGAATTAAATTAATATACCATTAGGAATTAAATCAAAAAAAGAAATTTATCAATAACTGAAATACGAAATTATCTCCTAATCTCAAGACTCAGTAAGGTTAAACGATTTCTACCAACTCTAATTTAGGAAAATACACCAATCTTTTGAACTCATTCTCACCTCATAAAACAATATCTGATATTTTTTTTCTTTCAAATATATAAGATTTTCAAAAAAAGAATAATTGTATTTGATATTCTATCGTTTATGGTCGATAAACTCCAGCAATTCGCTCTTGAATCCCTCTAAGATGTAGAACAATATAAATAAACTGATATTTTAAATAATATGTGTTAGCAAAGACAGCAACACACACACACACACACACACACACATATATATATATATATATATTGATTAGGAGGTTGATTTAGAAG
>CM042165.1:66595059-66605059 GCA_023376005.1 Doryteuthis pealeii
TATATTATAAATTGTTTTCTCTTTAACAGCATTATGTGATGTTTTCATTCCACCGTTTCATACTCATATTGTCGGATTCATTTCCTTTCTTTTAACTTATATATATATATATATATATATATATATATATATATATATTATAACATATATATAATTTGTATGTATACATATATACATACACATTAATATATATATTATATATATATATATATATATTAGTGGAAAATTCGACGTTTGACAACATCTTTGGCGGAACCTTATGAATGGTGGCAAAAATTCCTATCTATTTTATATAAATAAAAAAAATAATAAACAAACAAAAAAAAGCAACATCACTAACAATAAACCGTTTATCCTCTTCATTCGAAGCCCTGTCTTTTAACACTTGATCCACACTGTTTTTTTTTTTATAGTTATAATCACTTACTGTAACAACGCTTCAGCAGGTACTCTTCGGTCTACTAATTTAAAAAAAAAATTCTTTTTGTAGTATATATTTTTCCTATATAACTTGTGAGAATACAGATATCGCTTCAATAGCTTTTTAAAAAGAATTCTGCGAAGACTGTGATCAGACGTCGAATCCCACTAGGCAAGACCACAATGACCAAGAATCAGAAATAGGTTATAATGGCATGGAAGTGCAATGCGAGTGGAGAATGTAGGATAAGAGATGGTGGGAATATTAATATACTAAGAAATCACACTGTTATCCATATTTTAACTTTAAGAAAGCATGGGCATACTTTGTTTGAGAACATTCATAGCAAGGTTTGTTCAATATTTCACGAGATTTGTAGAAGAAAGATTTCATAAGAAAATAACAACAGTCTTTATAAATCAAATATATAGAATCTCCAAGAAATATTTTCATAATTTATATTGATCTAATTGAGAGAGGACAACGCTTTTTAAGTCTCCATATTCAATCATTCGTTCATCCGTATATATATATATATATATATATATATATATATATTATATATATATATATATATATATATATATATAATATATATATATGTGTGTGTATGTGTGTGTGTGTGTGTGTTTTATATATGTGTATATATATATTTGTTGGATTTACCTAATCTGTTACTCCTCACACACACACACACACGCACACACACACACACACACACACACACACACATATATATATTATATATATATATATATATATATATATATATATATATATACTTGCGTGTATGTACTCCAGAAATATTTTCGTAATCTATATTGATTTAACAGAGAGACGTCAACGCTTTTTAAGTCTCCATATTCAATCATTCGTTCATATATATATATATATATATATATATATATATATATATATATATATATATATATATATGTGTGTGTGTGTGTGTGTGTGTGTGTGTGTGTGTGTGTATATATGAATATATATATATATAAGCATACGTACATTTGTACAAACTTTCATGTATGGCTCTCGGCTCTCACATTTTTTTTTTAATTTCGAGCATTCGTTAGGGTAAAAAAAAGATATA
Source organism: Doryteuthis pealeii (assembly GCA_023376005.1). Lineage (NCBI taxonomy): Eukaryota > Metazoa > Mollusca > Cephalopoda > Myopsida > Loliginidae > Doryteuthis > Doryteuthis pealeii. The sequence continues at coordinate 66,596,574 of CM042165.1, forward strand.
CATATATATATATATATAGTTTATTTGTCATAAAATCTTCGGTGGCTTCTAAGCCCGAATGGAGTCTTAGGTGTTTCGTCAACAAAAATGACTTCGTGTATGCGTTACCGTAACATTTTTCTTCAACTTTTTTCTTCTAATCTCTTCGTTAATAAACGTACACACTTGCTAATACAGACATGAAGAAAAAAGAAAAGTGATTTAAAAACAAAACAAAAGAAAAGAAAAAGAAAAAGAAAAAAACATACAAAATAATTTTTCTGAATTTTTGAGATGAGGCTTGATTATTTGTATTATTTGTATTATTCGGACTAATGAACTCTTCTTTATTTTTTTTTTTTTCTGTACAACATTTCGGTCGATGTGGCCTCCGGCCTTCTTCAGGTATTTCTTGTTGGACTTGTTAACCTTCTCAAAGTCGGGAAGTTTCTCTTCGAACTCGTGAACCAAGAAACCAATAAATACCTGAAGAAGCCGAAGAGCACATCAGCCGAAACATTGTACAGATAACATTAAAGATGAGGACAATAGTCCGAATAATCTAAATAATCCAAACAAAAATAAAATAGAATAAAAACTAACAAAAAAAAAAAACAAACTAAAACCAAAAAAAAATAAACAAGTAAAATATTTCTACTAAAGATGACGTTAAAATAAAATCTTTTGTTACGTTCTTTATTTGTTTTAGAAATACAACTGACTTACTTATTATTATTATTATTATTATTATTATTATTATTTATTATTATTATTATTACTACCACTACTACTATTACTTGCAATATCGTTACTCTGACTACTAACTTTGCTATTTCGAATATTTATCTCACAGGAACAATTGTTAATGTTACAGTTTTGTTGATTATTGTTGTGTTTCCATAGATAATATTTATATATACATATAAATATATATTAAAAAAAAAACGAAAAGAATTTAAAAACAACGTTGTTTTGTTCGCTAATAATTTACCTTTTTCCTTTAAACACCAACTATCACCACCAAATGTGTTCGTGGTAGACTGCTACTATTTTCTTCAGACGTCATATATATGCAGTACCGGTTTATGTGACGCAAGTGTACGGCGTTTGCGTCGCACGATACCCATTATTAAATTCATAAATGTTCGCAGGATGTATTGAGTGCGCATGTGCATCAAATTCAAAATGGCTGACCAAGAGTGTGAGTGTCCGCGAGTAATGTCAGTTGAATGTCTCCGTGTGCTGAATGTGTAAAAGAAAGAAAAAAAAATGTCTTTGCGACCGGAAAACATACATGTTCTAAAATTTAACTCATTAAAAACAAAAAAAAACAAAAAAGCCAAAAACAAAAATAAAAAAAAACAAAAGCAAAAAAATCACTGTTCTAAATTGCTAAATAGTATCTCACCCTATTTTTTAAAAAAAGAAAACTACCTTCTATATTTTAAAAAACTTTGCAGTCTGTTTCTTACTATAATGGAAAAAAAAGCAACAAAAAAATTGGGCAAAAAATCAAAAAAAATCAAAATAAAAAAACATATTCTCAAAATATTCTCAAAATTCAACTCATTTTCTCTAGTGAGTTTTTTTTCATTATTATTATTATTATTATTATTATTATTATTATTATTATTATTATTATTTTCACTTCTTGTGACTTTTTCACACCAGCGTTAGCCGATGGTCTTTTACTGGACTCTGAGTGACAACAAGTCTCCTCAGGTTTCCAGGACTCTTCTGAGTATTCTAGCTGATTGCAGCAATGCAGTTTTCTGGATGGACTTTATTATTATTATTATTATTATTATTATTATTATTATTATTATTATTATCATTAAGTCACCCCCTGTGAGTTTTGCTCATCAGCATCAGCTGGTGGTCTTTTACTGGAGCCAGCAAGTCTCCTCAGGTCTCCAGGACTCTTCTGAGATTCTAGCCGATCTTAACACTGCTGTTGTTAGGATGGTCTCGATTCTTCTTCGAATTTCTAATTCCTCCAGTCTTTCTTTCCATGTCCTTCGGGGCCGTGCCAAGGGCACCAACTACAATTGGTATCAACGTTACCCTCAAATTCCACAGTTTTGTCCGTTCTCCGGCAAGATCCTAGTATCTGTCTATCTTTTCGTTTCCTTTTCACTTTTACTCCGTGGTCCACCGGAGCGGCAAAATCCACTATTATTATTATTATTATTATTATTATTTAGTTAGTTAATGTTTGCATGGATATGGTGACGTCATTTAATTCGGCTTCTTTTTTCACGCATATGTATAACAAATGTAAACAACAAAATCTTTCCTCCAAATTTCAACTGCTTATAAGACACAATCCAATTCTTATAAATACATTCACCCATGCGGACATCTAACACATACGTAGAATGCATTATATCCACACGTACATAAATGTACATTAATATACACTCAAACATATGCATCTCTATCTCTCCTCTTCTTTGTGTATGTGTTTGTATGTGTGTATATGTGTGTGTGTGTGTGTGTGTGTGAGTGAGTTTGCGTGTTGTACGTGTGTATTTTTTGTTGAAAAAGAACCTTTGTATTTTTATTTATTCAACAAAGAACCTGAGAATTCTTACGTAAACTGAGTAAAACTTTAGCTGAAGTAGCTCTTCAGCAATGAAGATAAATATGACGCTTTTCATCTCGTATAAATTACAACTCTAAAACCATATATATATATATATATATATATATATATATATATATATATATATAGCTGTATGGCTACCTACATATATTTGCGCGCGTTTTTACCACATACACAGGATTAGCACACGCTTCCTTACCTAAAAACTAAACTTCCTTTCCTTCTATCTCTGTTTTTCCGTTTCTTGCTTCACCCTCCTGATAATCTCTTTCACACACACACACACACGCCACACACACACACACACACACACATACACACACACAGCCACCCGTACACACTCTCCTGTTAATCTACTCATCATTAACAAAAAAACATAAAATGTCCACATTGTGAGTCACGTGACAGAAAATGGCCACTGTAAAAGAAATCTGTCTAAACGGTACATTGAAAAAGAATTAATGAATAAATGGACGAGTTAGATAAAATACAAAATCTACCGGAAGATATATGAAGAAAGAAAAATAAGTTAACAATATTAAACTCGGACAGTACGATTAATCTCCCCCACCCCCCGACATGGCTCAGTAATCCTCGTATTCGAACAATCGTCTGTTTCTTTGAAACTGTTCACTGAGTACAGTTGTGGCGCTTTATTGCCTTGTCCGATACGATATTACGTAGCAAGTAAAATAAAATAAAAAAATAAATTGAACATTAAATTTTCAAAAAGAAAAACAAAACAAAAATTAAAATGTAATAAAAAAGGAAAGGCAACAAACTAATTCACCTAAAAAAAAAAAAGATGAACGCTACACAAATATGTGTACTTAATGATCAGTTCTCATTCTCGTCCAAATCTATGATATGCAAATCAAAATCTCGTTCCAACGAGAACAAAACGCTACCAGGCTCATTCCAGTTTTTGAAACAAGTAAATTTCAAAAGAATTGAGTCCACTCACACGTTGGGTAATTGCGTATATACCAACATCGCATGGGCAATCTCGCACCATCATGCATGTAAGTATGTGGCTAACCCTTAGCTAACGTTATATCTACCGGGATTTTTTAAAAAATACCTTAACAGGTAACCTATTTTACACCAGGCTTGGTTTTTTACCCAGTACGAGAATTTTTTAGTTCGTCTTCATTTTTCCTCTATTTTGGTTAGCTTGTTTTTAGAGGCCTGGTTAAACCCGGTTTAATTTTGTGGTACCCCAAATCATTATGTGGCAGAAGAGCTGTTAATGTGTTGCTTCCTATTTATTGAAACACGCATATGATTTTCGCATGCGCAACCTCGTACCTGTGCACGCCTACGATTATGCATTTTTGGGGCCCATGAAACGGGGTTGAGATAACTCGGCAATTCATCTCAACACTCAATCATTTTTTTTTATCATTTTTTTCTTCTTTCATGGGCAACAAGATTTTTTTTACCAATTACCAGAAAATAATCAAACATCAATACGATCTTGAAGCAACGGATAGTCGTTCTCCTATTGGCCACAAGTAGACATTAAGCTGTCTAGGAATCATTGAATATAGAAAAGGAAACAAAAAACCCAGAAGGAAATAAGCGGTTCCATAGGTACTATTAAAAGACAATGCTACCGATAGCTATAATTTTAAAATTTAAAAAAAGAAAAAGAAAAAACTATAATATTTATTGGGAGATTGGGTTTCAAATGTGGGTACCGATTCATAGAACATTATTAGTTCTCACATTGGTTGAAAAAGAGTCAGTTATTGTTGTAGAAGATAAGAAAGACGTTCATTGTTTAATAAAAAAGCATATAGTAATTTTCTACATAACTAGCTCATATTAAGATAGAAGGAACGCTTCCATTTTGTCTGTTCCTAGCGGTCAACGGAAAAGTGCATCTAGTTATTTAGTTGCTAGACAAAGAGACATATGGGACGAAAGCATTTACATACGTAAAAAGCTCTGTCAATATTAAATGGCGCATTGAATTTAAGGATAAACATTGAAAGATTCTAAGGAATTATCATTTTGGTATAACACTAAATACCACAATGTCTGAAAATCTTACACAATAATTATTCCAATTATATATATATATATATATATATATATATATATATATATATATATATATATATATAATCCTAATATACATATATACCAACATATTTCTAATAGACATAATATACCAATAAACATATTTCAGAAAATATGTGCATATATATATATATATATATATATATATATATATATATATTCCTAATATACATATATACCAACATATTTCTAATAGGCATATATACCAACAAGCATATTTCTGAAAATATGCTCATATATATATATATATATATATATATATATATATATATATTTATATATGTTTACCACAGTATGCTACTCTTCACACATGCATAGGTATATATAACCCCCAAAGCACACACACACACACACACATGCACGCACACAGATTAATAAGTGGGAATCAACCCCACTTTTCATAACGCGAATTCCCCATATTTTTGTCTAGCCACATTTTCCGCGGATGCACTGACCAGATACGTAGAAACACACAGCCACACTGACTCATTACCAGAGTGGCTGCATGTGTAAAAAAACAAAAGAAGACAATAACTTTCGACACACGCATTCGACTTCCGGCATTTTCGTTGCATTTTGTACATGAAGGCAGAGCGCGTCTGCAAGCCATCTGTTCTATGTTTGCTGCTTGCCGTGGCGACGGACATGTTTGTTATCATAGCGATTACCTCCCTTGAATTTGCATGCTATCCTCTACCAATGTTAAATATTTATATATTCGAAAATATCTGTCTCTCCCTATATGCGTACATATCCGCGTATGGAATCATTAACACCTCCTGCAATTAATATGGAATTGTTTCAGCTTAACAATTGCCAGTTTGATGTATATATCTATCTATCCAATAAGACTATATATATATATATATATATATATATATATATATATATATTTTTTTTTTTTTTTTGAGTGCACGCTTCTAAGCAAGGTTATACAGGAATATAAACATTTATGTATACAGGCATTCAAGTATATCTATATATCTAATATATCTATATATGTATATGTATATCATATATCTCATATATATTATATATCTATAATATATATATATATATAGTCTTATTATTAACTGTTTCGTATTTTTAAAGGAATATTTAGCGTGTGGGTTGCGACCGTGGGTATGAAAAGTATCAAAGTAAGGACACATAATTATTTTTAACGCTACTATCTGCATTTTCATTTTGTTGCTACGTGTTCCGAGGTAAACGCATTAAGGCGCATGCTCCCCGATTTGTAACCTATTTCGAAAGCGAGGCTGTTCCCAAAAGGGATATTGGGGCAATCTTTCTTTTGTGGACCGGTCTCGTTCGTAGTTATGTTGAAGTTTGAAGCCGATGCTGTTTTGTGAAATAATGAATGATGACGCTTTTGATCAGTTTGATTTAAATTTTCTTTTTTTTTTTTTTTTTTTTTTTTTTCATGAACCATGGACCAACCTAAATATCGAAAGAACTAAAAAATGTCTTGAAAAAAATGTTCTGCTTTTCCGTTGACTGATTGGAGATGAAGGATAAAAATGGAAGCTAGCAATAAATAGACAAATGTAGGTTTTCTGCATATAAGTCTAAAATTGCTGTGGGTGGATACCAAGAAACAATTCATATTTACAATCAAGATTTAAAAAAAAAGGCGCTCTTATGAAAAAAAATGGTTTTATACGTATTTTCCATTTTTATTCGAAAAAAAAAAAAATTGGAATTAAACGTCTTTTTTTACGATGGTTATATTTGAAGAAAAAATCACATCTGATTTATAAATTACAATGCCAAACAGATGCGGTCACCTCGGCAAATACTTGAACCGCTTTCTTGAAAAAGAAAAAAAAAAGAAACAAAAAAGGGCCTTCCTTATAAGCCAGTAGTGTTTTCATATATCATCGGCAGATAAACATCTGTTCCTTTACATATTCACTATATTCACGTGAATAATACAATCTACGAAATTTGACCTTTTCTATTAATCGATTGTTTAATAATATATATATATATATATATATATATATATATATATATATATATATATATATATATATACGAGATCGCTTACTACTAATTTTTAAAACCAGTTTTCTTAAACCCCATTCGCGGATAATTCAATTCGTTTTTTTAGCAAAGCAGGACCTAGTTACTTAAAAACCCTGCTTTTCAAAGATCAATGGTTAACTTTATATATATATATATATATATATATATATATATATATTATATATATATATATACAAGGAATATTATATATATATATATATATATATATCCTATGGATTAAAACGAATTGATCACTAATATGAATTAAGTTTATATATATATATATATATATATATATATATATATATATATATATATATATATATATATATATATATATATCCTATGGGATTAAAGCGAATTGATCACTAATATGAATAATGAAAAATCACCGAATATCTTGATCTGTATATCTCACCGACTTGAATACAACGTTGGGCACTTAATCTTAATCTGACATGTTTTTAAAGTTTTCCTCTCCAAATTTAATAACCTCACCGAACTGGACACTTCACCGGATCCTACCAAAATAGTATAAAATTACCAAACGTTCTGCGGGATAACTCAGCGTATGACTTTTAAATCTGGTATCAAACTGAACTTTTCCGGTTTCGTTTGATACCTCAGCGGGAATACACACTGACTTGACAAAATCACTCACCTTTAAAGAAGCGTACCTTCCCTTTTTTAAAAAATATTTTTAAACAGCTAACCTGTCTGGTGGTTGAAATAGTTACGTATTTCCTACCAGTGCCAGAGAAAAGTGTTCGAGCCCAGGCTTTCCAAACGCTGATTTTCTAGGCAGGCAGGTTCTTCCTATTTGGAAGATTCTCGTAACAAAATCTTCCTTAAATTCCTTGTATTACGGTCAAGTCACGCTGAAAAAACCGGTTCCCTTTAGATCACCGAAGTTAAGCAGCGATGAGCCTGTTCAATACTTAATTGGGTAACCAATTAAGTGACGGCAGGTACTGTAAGCAGCCCGAGTCCTTTTTTTTAAAAATCAAAATGACATTATTCGGCATTAAATTACCCGAGAAGTGTTGATATGCCGTAAAACTAAACACCCCACTATTAGACCCTTTGCCATACTAAAAGCGTATCTTAGTAAATACAAATTAGAGATCCAAGCAAACAGGGTGGTTCGTTGACTAATCTCAAAATAAAATATCTTTATTATGAAAGCAATAATCAAGACTTTTTACCCTACCGATTTTTACATAGGATTGAAATGACAGTACCGGGTCTGAGGTTCGACCCCGTAACTCTTAGTGTACAAATGTGACCGTTACACGCTAATGAAAATTAATCGATATAATTCACCGACTCGAAACATATTGAATCCCTTTTCTGACAAAGATTTTTAAAAAAATCCTCGATTATACTCTAACACTTGAAAATGACATTATCGATTTTTCTGTATTATTGTCTATAATACCAACTACTGTACAAGACTGACCGTATTAAGTTGGGGTACCTATCCCAACCTCTGATAACTACCTCAACAAAAATCGATTCCAATTATCTCTATTGATATATATATATATTATATATAATTTTTTTTTTTTTTTTTTTGAAATTTTTATCGGCAATGGTTTTGAAACAAAACCGATTCTGGTCGAATAAAATTCTAATAAAATTTTTATCCTCGATCCTCTTCGGGGATGATATATAAGCTAAAGATAAATCGCGTAGTTCCATGGGTGCCTCTCCTCGAGGCAGCACCTGTTTCTTCGCCTAAAAGGGGTAAGGGCTGGTTTTATTGCCCGGTGACCGAGGAGCCCATTGT
>CM042165.1:66612559-66652559 GCA_023376005.1 Doryteuthis pealeii
TGTGTGATGTTTTCATTCCACCTTTTCTTACTCATATTGTCGGATTCATTTCCTTTCTTTTAACATATATATATATATATATATATAATATATATATATATATAATATGGAGAAAGGTATGTTATGGAAACTCGATGTTTATTTGTCTTTTTTCTTTTTTCTTTGTATTTGGCATACGAGGTATGTATCATGTCTACGTATATACATGTGTATATGGAGAAAGGTAGACAAACACGGGATGTTATGGAAACTGGATGTTTATTGTCGACGATGCAACGTTTCGGTCTATTAGACCTTCTTCAGGACTTGAATATAGATCTTGCTTCAATGATGGACATTCTCAAAATGGTGAAAACAGTAAGTTGTCAGTGGGGGCAGGGGTAGTGGATTTTCTTCTCTCTAGATGGGGAGTGTTAAAATGGTGATGCAGGTGTTAGTCTAGAATGTTGGATTGTAAGGATTGGCCAAGATAAATATCTATGTGTATGTGTGTGTGTCTGTTTTTATATGTGTTGGGAAACTGGATTTGTCATTAGTTGTATATGTGTGAATTTTTAATTTTTTAAATTTTTTTTGTCTGTTAATATTTATCTGTATGTCTATCTGTATGTCTATATATGTATATATAGATATATGTGTGTGTAGTCAATAGAAGTCAGAAGTTGTCAATGAGTTTGTCTACTGTGACATAGAACACGAGTTGAGTGGCGGGCATGAAAACTTGCCGTATTCTTGAAGGAAGCGGGCTAGGCTTTGCCTGGCGTGTAGGACTGGCCTAGGATCGAACCCGAGTCCTTCAGAATGCGAAAAGGGCACACTTTGGCGCGGGCACCGGAATCTAGATGCCACTGTCCCGTATGTGAATACCAGATGCTTGAGACCACCAGTTGTTTTGTTGAACAGGAACATAAAAATTCCTCATGTTGAGGATCATGTGAGAATCAGATAAATATTTTTATAAAAGATAAAGATCTAGTGACGGTTCTTTTAATGCAGAAATCAAACAGAGAATAAACAGTGCATCTGGGTTCTTTGGTAAACTAAAAGACAGAGTCTGGTCCGATGGTGATCTAACTTTTGCAACTAAAGTGTCTGTGTATCAAGCATATGTGTTGTCATCCTTGCTCTATGCTTCTAAAACCTGAACGTTGTAGCAATCTCATATGAGGCAGTTTGAAAGATTCCATCAGCACTGTCTTTGACGTATCCTTGGTCCGAAGTGGGAAAGCCATGTTCCAGATACAGCTGTCTTGACCAAAGCCAAAACAACTAGCATTGCTGCAATTGGGATGAGGAATCAGATGCGTTGGCCGGGCCATCTTGTTCGGCCTGATGGCTCTAAATACCAAAGCAGATTTTTCATGGTGAGCTCCTTTTTGGCAAAAAACCACAACACAAACAAAAACAAAAAACAAAACAAAACCAAAAACCAAAAACACATGGTTTTGTGATAGTGTGAAGAGTGTCTAGTGTGCTTTGGTATTCCCGTCGATGATTGCGAGTGCATGACATCTGATCGTGGGCAAATTGAGGGCTACGATATACAGAGGTGCAGAACTGTTTGAAGCTGCAAGGGTGGACCGGGCAAAACCCAGGAGAGCGTGCCGAAAACGTGAGACTCCGCCGGCCAATTCTGGTCGTGTGTGGATCTGTGAGGAGTATGATCAGGCCCTGTTGTGAAAGGCAGGTTTGGTCAATCACATGAAATTACACGAGAGCTACCCAACTGCAATTATTGTCTCTCCCATGCCACACTCTGATTCTCAGCATAATCCCCAACATGAGGAATTTTTTTATACAAAAGTGTGCCAAACAACTGGTGGTCTCAAGCTTCATATGAAAGTTCACAGTGAGGAGTATACAACACCTGTCGACTCAGTAAACACCGATCGTTATGTGTGCCAGATATGTTCTAAGATAGGCAAGACTTTGGCAGGATAGAAAAGTCATAAACGAGCTCATAAACAGACAATGAATGAAGGAGTGGCAGTTGCCTGACAAGACGTTGCAATCAAGATATACAGATTGATGTGTTTGTAGTCAATAGAAGTCAGAAAAAGGCAAAATGCTAAGGGTTAACTTGGGAAGACATTAATTTTTTTATAATAGTGATTTGCGTATTCTGTTTAATATCTAGGAGACACTTCATTCTGCTATCAGAGAAGAATTTAAAGAAATGTTTAGCATTACCAATCAAAATAGAATTATTCTGCAATTCCTGCTAATATTTAAGTTGATTGTGCAGGTGGTGAAGAATGCGAGGTACTTTTTTTAAAGCAGTTCCCCAATTAGTGTTAAATTATTAATGAAGAAAACAACAACAACAACAACAACAATGTTACACGTAATTCGTAACATGAAATCAATAAAGTTTAAGCAAGATACAAAACTCTTATGCAGCAAACACAGATGTATAAATATATACCAACCCCTCCGCACAAGATGGATGTGACACAAGATCAATTTCCACAGCGGATTTGTTCATTTTTTAGTATTCGGTCATGGTTGACTTTTCAACTTCACTATATGAGCTGCTCTTTTCCTTGGTAAATAAGTTTTATATATATATATATATATATATATATATATATATTATATATATATATATATATATATATATATAATGAGAGTATTCGCGTATGCTTCTAAATTATTTAGTTAAGAATTAATGCAAAAATGAACCAACGAATATAATAAGAAATGAATGGAATGAATAGAATAATTGAAAAAGATATTTCCCGGAGACCTCTCCCAAACGATAATAATAATATTTATCTGTTTAAACTCAATTTCTTAAACATATTTTTTTCTATTCAACCCATAGATGGGATCCTAACAGGTAAAACCACTCCAGCTTAGAGTAGGCCGGAGAGCAATTACGATGAAGGGTACTCTACATTCCCCAGAGCTCCAAAATCGGAACTTCATAATTAGAAGCTGTTTAACGCCATACCTAGGACCCACTTCTTTCTGCTATCTTAAAAGAATTTAAAGAAATATTTAGCACTACCAATCAAAATAGAATTATTCTGCAATTCCTGCTAATATTTAAGTTGATTGTGCAGGTGGTGAAGAATGTGAGGTACTTTTTTTAAGGCAGTTCCCCAATTAGTGTTAAATTATTAATGAAGAAAATAACAACAACAACAACAACAATGTTACACGTAATTCGTAACATGAAATCAATAAAGTTTAAGCAAGATACAAAAACTCCTTTGCAGCAACACAGATGTATAAATATATACCAACCCCTCCGCACAAGATGGATGTGACACAAGATCAATTTCCACAGCGGATTTGTTCATTTTTTAGAATCCGGTCTAGGTTGACTTTTCAACTTCACTATATGAGCTGCTTGTTTTCCTTGGTAAATAAGTTTTATTGATATATATATATATATATATATATATATATATATATATATATATATAATGGGAGTATTCGCGTATGCTTCTAAATTATTTAGTTAAGAATTAATGCAAAAATAAACCAACGAATATAATAAGAAATGAATGGAATGAATAGAATAATTGAAAAAGATATTTCCTGGAGACCTCTCCCAAACGATATTAATAATATTTATCTGTTTAAACTCAATTTCTTAAATATATTTTTTTCTATTCAACCCATAGATAAGATCCTAACAGGTACAACCACTCCGGTTTAGAGTAGGCCAGAGAGCAATTACGATGAAGGGTACTCTACATTCCCCAGAGCTCCAAAATCGGAACTTCATAATTAGAAGCTGTTTAACGCCATACCTAGGACGCACTTCTTTCTGCTATCTTAAAAGAATTTAAAGAAATATTTAGCATTACCAATCAAAATAGAATTATTCTGCAATTCCTGCTAATATTTAAGTTGATTGTGCAGGTGGTGAAGAATGCGAGGTACTTTTTTTAAGGCAGTTCCCCAATTAGTGTTAAATTATTAATGAAGAAAATAACAACAACAACAACAATAATCATGTTACACGTAATTCTTAACATGAAATCAATAAAGTTTAAGAAAAATACCAAAACTCCTAAGCAGGCAATACAGATGTATAAATATATACCAAAAGCAGAAGTTAACGTAGCAAGCTGACTCAACAGAGCCCTCCACAAATACGATGTATGTCAAAAAAGTTCCAGGACTGTTGTCACAGCAAATTATTTCAAATTCAAACTACAAACTACAAGTTATCTCCTTCAAAGTAATCCTCCTGGAGTCTAACGCACTTTCAAACCCTTCTCCGCCACGCTTGCATGCACTCCCGCTCATCCACAAGGATTCCGTCCTTAAGCATCACAGATCGCCACCCACAGCCAACAGGTGGTTCTAATGGGGGAATTTTAGCCCTCTACAGAAGTGCTTATCAGAGTTTACGTATAGGCCGACGTTTCGTGTTGCCTTTTCTAGGCTGAGTAGCAAGGATTCGGCTTGTGCAGATGCATTTGTGAGTAGTGCTAGGTCATCAGCATAGTCCGCATCCGTAATAGTCTGTGTGGGATATCGCCTGCTTCTTGCTTTTTTTAGTGTGAGGAATTTTTCTTTTATGGGATCTAGTGATTTCAGAGTTCGTAGTCTAGGCATATTATGAATATGTATGGCGCTAGTGTATCCCCTTGTAGGACTCCAGCGATAATGTCAAAGAAGTTCGTGTCGCCATCAGGTAATCGCACCATTGCTTTAGTATTTTGGTAGAACATCATTCTGGCATTAACTGTTTCCATCGGTAGGCCATATGCTAGCAGTATTTGCTCCATTTTCCCTCTGGGTATAGAGTCGAATGTTTTGGAGAAGCAAGGACGAACTCATAAGTAACGTCCTCCGTGGAAGCCAGCACATGGGCACGCCCAGTGTGGGCCGACCAGCAAAGACTTACATTGACCAACTCTGTGCGGATACAGGATGCTGTATAGTGGACTTCCCGAGAATGATGATTGATAGGGCGGATGGAGAGAGATTGTCATGGATATCCGTCTTAACAGCGCGACATGATGTTGATGATGACAGAAGTGCAGTCGACGTATTCTACAATCTCAGTCAACAGAGCTCTTACTTATTGAATAGCCATCGTATATACGGAACGTATATTTCTTTTTTAAATGAATTTTTATTTTTTATTTTTCATTTTTTTGAAAAAATGAAAAAAAATAAAAAACATCATTTTCAAAAAGAAAAAAATTAATTTAAAAAGAAATGCCATAACTAGACTGCTTCAGTTCCAGTGATCTTTTGAAAAAGAGATTTTATCTCGAAAATTCAAGAATTAAATACAGGTTAACACAACACAATTATTACCGTATCATTTTTTTCTTTACACCTGCATTGTGATAGCCTTCTAAATCAACCTCCCTAAACAATATATATATATAATATATATATAATATATATATATATATATATATATATATGGAACTTTTCTGACCTACCTCGTATCAGATGCTTATCAGTTTTATTCTTGGAAAAGAGCAAAGAGCATCCACATAGCTACCTAAGAAAAAATAAGTGTTATATATTGTACGAGCGAAACAAAGAAAAGACGACAAAAATAAGAAAGGACTTATTCCCGGTAAAAGCGAAAAGAAGTTAAAAAATGGAAGAGAGGGTTTCCGGTTAAGGAAACAGGGAGAGAATAAAGAAATATATGACAAAGGTCCGTTATCAGATCAAAAGATAAAGATGCGTAGGCGTGTCGTCAATACAAAAGCCAAAGGGTCGAGTCGTCAGAGACAGTTAGTCAGTCAGACAGGAGAGAGCTGACGGAGCACAAAAAGCGACCGTCGACACGGTCGATCGCTCACAGCGGGCAGTGGGGTTTGTCCACCCCTTTACCTCAACATGGCCAGACCATCCCAGCAGTAGTAGTAGTCATTGTCAACCCTTAAGCAGTTCCCATTGTCAAAGCTCGCCACCCACTAACGTACAGCCGAGAAGAAATAAAGTCAAAACTCCCACTATAGATCATGTGTTGTGATTTCATTAAGCGACCTCTACATATATCGTCTAGGGTTAGTGACGATACCCGCTACGTATGCAGATACACGAATTAGGGCCGTGAATTAGAAGCCGCTATATAACATATATAGAATTTGATGCCAGTATGCAACATAAGAAGAAAGTGCAGAAAAGATAAGTACACTACAAGATTAAGATGTATACATCCACTGATATTCGTACGTTAAGAGTGGTTGACAGCATAATGAATTTCGTTATGACTTAGGTCGATATATATATAGATGGAACTATCTTCCTGTTTGACAGGCAAACGTAGGAGAGAGTTTAGTTCTAATCAGTTTCTAGTTAACCGTGGAAGGATGAAGATGTAATAGGTAGATTTTTACAAGCGTTATTGACTGATCCAGACCAAGAGCTTAATAAAAATGTGAATTCACCAAAGTAATGTGTTGAGTTGTTAACTAAGAAGAAACCTACAGCACATGACATCTCACCGAGAATCTTAAGAAGTCAGAAAGATCCTAAGAAGATAGTCCAGAAAAAGTTATGAGGGTGAGTAAAAAAATAATGTCATATTCTTTATTTCATGTGAAGATTAAAAAAACCCAAAAAAACTAAGGCCTATATTGAAGCCCTAACATATCCCAGAGCAAGAATCTGACAAGTAAGACCCAACTTGCCAATCGACAATTCCCTCCTTCTGCATGACAATGCTCGACCACACACAAGCATCAGGTCAAGGAAGAAAATCGCCTCATTCGGGTGGACAACTTTACTGCATCCTTCATACTCACCAGATTTAGTGCCTTCAGGCTATCATCTCTTCGGTTGCATGAAAGAGGGTTTGAGAGGAAAACCTTATTCCAGTGACGAAGAAGTGAAATCTGTAGTGAAGAAATGGTTCAAAGAACAGTCAACAGAATTTTACGGGGCAGGGATACATGCTCTCATTCGAAGGTGAAACATTGCTATTGAGAGAAACGGTGACTATATGGGGGAGTAGGGATGTGATCCACAAAGGACCAGCTTCCTTTTGATGTATGATACATGTTCCTGTGTCGGTAATTATATCTGTCCTAAACAAAATGGCATTACTTTTTGACTCACCTATGTGGAGAAGTAGGTATGTGATCCACAGAGGACCAGCTTCATTTTGATGTATGATACAAGTTCCTGTGTTGGTAATTATACCTTTCCTAAACAAAATCGCATTACTTTTTAACACACACTCGTCTCTCTCTCTCTCTCTCTCTCTCTCTCTATAATATATATATTATATATATATATATATATATACCCAGGAGGTAGGGTTGGGGTTAAAGTTTAGGCACCGGACATGTATGTCAAAAAAGGGGTCTCTTAAGAAAAAACCCTCCGCCCAAGTAGTAATTGACAGAAGGTCATTTTTAAACAAAATTTACCAGGTTTGAATTCAGAGTTTTCATTCTCCTAGACCGGTAGAAATACCAAGGTTAAATATCCCAATTTTCCCAACTATTTACCCATATCTGGAGGAAGAATAGTTGGATGCATTCCTTTCTCAAAGGTATTAGCACTATATGAAATACAAACATCTCGGCTTGACGAGTCTATTTCCTACTACTTACTATTATACCACATGCCTTCACAAATCTTTTCATCTGTGCAAAAGGCTCTATTTTATTATATTAAATTTTATTTGCTCTACCAACGTATTGAGCACTTTATATTTGTTATACCGCTGCCTTATCATTGTGAATCTTGCATCAACTAACCATTGTGACCTGTTTCACCGGTAAGTCACCTTTTCCACAAATACCATATATATATATATATATATATATATATATATATATGCACGCACATTACTTTCAGTTAATCTTTGCTTCCAGCTTACCCTTCTTTTCTTTGATTCTTTCCTTCTCTTTTGTTTGTTCCCTCAAGTATTCTCTTTCTAGCTATGAGAAAATATTTGGACAGAATAGACCTTTTAACATTAGTTGTGCAACCGGTATAGGAGAAGGAAAACTAGAAAATAGTATCACTAAAACATTTAAAACATTTAAAAAATAACTCCCCTAATATCTAAGCTCCTGCGTAGGTTGAACTCAACATACGACTCGAAAGAGATTTTTATATGTTGGATCTCAAGGCACATTGGAATAAATGGAAATGAAAAATTAAAGCAAAGTTGGGGGTCTTAGTGTCCTGAGTATGACGCTAAACTGCACTTCATCGCCATTACTCTCAGGTCCACTCTGATTCTGAGTGATAGTACCAAGGGTATTAGTGCTATGTGAAATGCAAACAGCATCGACCGGTTGCCATACTGTAATGGGCATGGCCAATCCCCCCGACATAAACGGCAAAGAATCGCTTGTGCCGTGTACCAGAGACCCGGATGGGACGAGACGGAATTTGCATAAGGGGTGGCCGAGCAATGATAAAAACGGACAGTGGCTGATACTGTCAGGGGGCAACAAAGCAAGTGTCTGCGAGAGAAGTGAAATTCGACGACTACTATTGTGTTTTGGGTGAACAAGGAAGAAGGGAGAGGAACGAGCTCAGTTAGTAGAGAAGTTTGCAGAAACGAAAGTGATTACTGGTGTCATTTGAACCGACTTTAGTTGGAAAACTTTTTACACATACTAAGGTTAAAGAACCAAATCTGCCCTACTATTTGCCCATCGATGGAGAAAGAATAGTTGGATGCATTTCTTTCTCAAGAGTATTAGTGTTGTAAGGTTCAAGGTTATAACAATGTTATAACTTGTTGAAACGAAACAAACCTCGACACGTGGCCTGGACACAACATTTTATATAATAAACAGCACATTTATGAGACAAGATACAATAACAATAAAATACATGTACATAACATAACAACAGTAAAGATAAAAGGACTGGAGAGTCCGTACATACAAAATCACTTACTAGTGATGGGGGCCGAAGACCCCACCGAGAAGGGTGTGACAATGGTCTAACCCATGTGGTCGTTCCAGAAGATGTAGCTAAAAGAGGCAGGGAGTTTCAAAAACCGCTCTTAAATACCAGACCTCCCTGGTGGCCCGCACGAAAACCCAGTGGGAAGATAACTCTTCCAGGCAAAGGCAAGATAATCCTAATAGTGCTATGTGAAATGCAACCAGCCTCAACCGGTAGCCAAACCAAAGTTAAAGAGCCCACTCTTCCTTGCTAGATACCCATTGATGGAGGAAGAATATTTGGATGCACTTCTTTCTCAATGCTATTAGTGCTATGTGAAATGCAAACAGCCTCGTCCCGGATTTGAACTCGCGACACCTTGTCCATTTTCTACGACGGTAACAATTACACCATAAGCACCTCCAGTAATAAATAAACATTATTCGGTTATTTCCTATTAGTCTAACATGATCAAAGGGGAACCACTCTTGACTGATGAATTATTTATTTATTTCCCCATTAAACTAACCCTAACTCTAAACCTTAACTCTAACCCTAACTCTAAACCCTAACCCTAACCCTAACCCCGTCTTTTTTTTCCTAGTAGATCAATAAATAAATAAATAATTTATGAGTCAAGAGTGGTTCCCCTTATAGGAAATAACCCATTATTCTGTCCGCGCCGCCTTGGAGAGTCGAATTGGCTAGCAGACCATTACAAATGAATTCGATTTTTAATGGATGCTACGCGCATTTGACCTTATGCACAGAATTTAGATAAGCTTAGTGAATAAGTTTTTGATCTCGGTACGTCTGCAGTTGAACCAGAAGCTTTGAAACGTCTAATGACGCTGGCGGTGGCATCTCGTTTCATTGGTAAATTCATGTTTTCGAAAACGTCTGTATATCTCAGTTCTATCTCTGGCTTTATATGATGTCTCTCCTAAAAAAGAAAGAAAGAAAGAAAGAAAGAAAGAAAGAAGGAGCGAACGAAATAAAGAAAGAAGCGGATGAAAGAAAGAAAGAAAGAAAGAAGAAGAAAGAAAGAAAGAAGGAGCGAACGAAATAAAGAAAGAAGCGGATGAAAGAAAGAAAGAAAGAAAGAAAGAAAGAGCAAACGAAATAAAGAAAGAAAGGGATGAAAGAAAGAAAGAAAGAAGAAAGAAGGAAGGAGCGAACGAAATAAAGAAAAAAGGATGAAAGAAAGAAAGAAAGAAAGAAGGAGCGAACGAATAAAGAAAGAAGGGATGAAAGAAAGAAAGAAAGAAAGAAAGAAAGAAAGAAAGAAGGAGCGAACGAAATAAAGAAAGAAGCGGATGAAAGAAAGAAAGAAAGAAAGAAAGAAAGAAAGAAGGAGTGAACGAAATAAAGAAAGAAAGGAATTAAAGAAAGAAAGAAAGAAAGAAAGAAAGGAATAGAGAAAAAGGAAGAGAAAAAATAGAGAAAGAAGAGCGGGTTCGAGTTTGTTTTTAAATTCCAAAAACAAGGTTACCCGGAATCTTAATTTCAGTGTCGTTTTCACCACCAACACGGCTGTACCAAATTTTCTTGGTATTTGTTACCGGTATAATGGGATATATCAAAATTCACTATTTATTCACCTCAGAACTCATTCCATTCAAATAAAGTGTTCACAGTGATTTTTCAATGTAAACAAGTGACACGTGTGAGAGTCGCTGCAAGTGGAATACGGTAAGAAAAGATCTAATATCCCAAGAACTTACCCAAAGAATAATATGAAAAATTCAAAATAACAATTACATATACATATTTACCAACCCCTCCGCACGAACAGAATGTGACACAATTTCTTATTGCGGAGTTTAACAGTTTTGAATTCAGAGTTTTCCTTCTCCTAGACTGGTTGCAATACCAAGGCTGAAAAGCCCAGTCTGCCGTACTATTTACCCATAGCTGGAGGGAGAATAAAAAGTAAAATAGTAAAGTCGTCGAGGCGGCTTAAAGTCAGTATCAGCCAATCAGCGAGGGAGTCTATCCCCTTTTCACTTGCGCTAGACCAAGGAGATTATTTTAGCGTCTGAGGTGGAGCGCCACACCTACCGTCAGCTCCTTACTTTACCGCAGAGATCCCTGTGCTACTCATACACTGAGTTAGCGAGGACCGGTATCGAACTAGGAACCTCGTGGTTTCTAGCCGAATGATCTACCGATTGAGCTAACCTGGCATATCCATTAGGAGGGAGAATAGTGTAAAATAATTAAGGAGCTCAGAGATAATTAAGGGTCACAAGACAAACTGTTTTAGTAAAAGTTAATTATGGGCGAAGAAGAGAGAAAGAAACATTTTGGAAAAATATTTTGAAAGCAAAAAATCTGCATTTTGATTTTTTGTGAATTGTTTGGTTAAATTGCAACCAGAAAATTCCAATATGTCACATCCTGCTCATGCGTAGGGTTTATATATATATATATATATATATATATATATATATATATATGGAGAAAGGTAGACAAACACGGGATGTTATGGAAACTGGATGTTTTTTTTGTCGACGATGCAGCGTTTCGATCTGTTATTAGACCATCTTCAGGACTTGGATATAGTACCCTCTTCAGTGATGGACATTCTCAAAATGCTGAAACTGAAGCGGGTACTATATCCAAGTCCTGAAGATGGGCTAATAACAGACCGAAACGCTGCATCGTCGACAATAAACATCCAGTTTCCATAACATCCCGTGTTTATCTACCTTTCTCCATACTGTCGGATTAACCTCTTCACATTTCTCCCATATATATATATATATATATATATATATATATATATAAGTCGGTATCAGGCAGACAGTGGGGGAGTCTACCTCCTTTTCACTAGCGCTAGAGCAAGGAGATTTTTTAGCGTCTGAGGTGGACGGCCACGCCTGCCATCAGCTCCTCACTTGACCGTACAGATCCTTGTGCTACTCATACGCTGAGTTGGCGAGTGCTGGTATCGAACCAGGAACCTTGTGATCATGTGTAGAATAAATGCTGTCGTTCATCGTCATGGCAGACCGGGCACTTTAACCTTGGATATGCCAACCAGAAGGAAGACTCTGAATTCAAACATGTTAAATTGGACTTGTGTCGCATCCTGCCAGTGCGGATGTGTTTGGATAAATATCTTAATACACAGTTTCCACCCATACTATCGAAGAGATTCTGTTGTATACTCACATATGAGAGAGAGAGACAGACAGACAGACAGACAGACAGACAGACAGACAGATTAGAGATAGGGTAGAGATGATAGATGATGGTCTTACTTTTTAACTACTGCTTCTACAAACAAGTCTTGGTTGTTTCTTAATAAAGCTTTATTTCCAGAACCCAGCCCATGATTCCGCCGCAGGGAGACCGACTATACTGATAATATCGTCTGCGCTCCTCAGAAACGGGGTCGAATCTAAACTAAACTAAAACTTATTCTAACGGCGCCCAATCGCGCGCCTGTACTGGAAGGTCAGTTGGGATCATTGTCATGTCACTCATAATCCTAACGGTTATGGAAAATTCCCCACCTCCGATTTTAAATCTAACGAATTTTATTTAAACATTCTAACTACAGGTACGTACATAAATCGTAGGCTGCTATGAATTATGTAACAATTCCCTTGGACATGTATTCATCAATTTCAGCTTCAAATAAGAAATAAAAAAAAAAAAACATTTTGTACGTTCTTTGAAATTTTTAAGTGTGATGGAATCGAGCAGGAGAAGGAAAACTCTGAATTCAAACATGTTAAACTGCACTAATCAAATTGGCCTTGCGTTGTATCTTGCTCGTGCGGAGTTTCCACCCTTACTATCGAAGAGATTCCCTTGGACATGTATTCAATTTCAGCTTCAAAAAAGAAAAAAAACAAAACAAAACAAAAACATTTTGTACGTTCTTTGAAATTCTTAAGTGTGATGGAATCGAGCAGTTCTTGTGATTCTTCTGGAATCGTATCAGAATGAAGTTTTCTCAGGCGGAATTGCATTCTGACGATGTGGAATAAATCCCCTTCGAGTTTGGGGGGGGGGGAGGGAGATCAGGCGAATAGAGAGATAAAGGGGCAAAAGAAAGAAAGAAAGAAAGAAGAAAGAAAGTAATAGAGAAAGAGGAAGCGAAAAAAATAGAAAAAGAAGGAGCGAACGAAATAAAGAAAGAAAGGGATAAAAGAAAGAAAGAAAGAAGAAAGAAAGAAAGAAGGAGCGAACGAAATAAAGAAAGAAACGGATGAAAAGAAGAAAGAAAGAAAGAAAGAAAGAAAGAGCGAATGAAATAAAGAAAGAAAGGGGTGAAAGAAAGAAAGAAAGAAAGATAGAAAGTAAGAAGGAGCGAACGAAATAAAGAAAGAAAGGGATGAAAGAAAGAAACAAAGAAGAAAAGAAGGAGCGAACGAAATAAAGAAAGAAACGGATGAAAGAAAGAAAGAAAGAAAGAAAGAAAGAAAGAGCGAATGAAATAAAGAAAGAAAGGGGTGAAAGAAAGAAAGAAAGAAGGAGCTAATGAAATAAGAAAGAAACGGATGAAAGAAAGAAAGAAAGAAAGAAAGAAGGAGCGAACGAAATAAAGAAAGAAACGGATGAAAGAAAGAAAGAAAGAAAGAAAGATAGAAAGTAAGAAGGAGCGAACGAAATAAAGAAAGAAAGGGATGAAAGAAAGAAAGAAAGAAAGAAGGTACGAAAAAGAAGAAATAAAGGATGAAAGAAAGAAAGAAGAAATGAAAGAATTAAAGAAAGAAAGAATGCAAAGAAAGAAAGAAAGAAGGAGCGAACGAAATAAAGAAAGAAAGGGATGAAAGAAAGAAAGAAAGAAAGAAGGTACGAAAGAAAGAAAGAAAGAAAGGGATGAAAGAAGAAAGAAAGAGAATGAAAGAATTAAAGAAAGAAAGAATGCAAAGAAAGAAAGAAAGAAAGAAGGAGCGAACGAAATAAAGAAAGAAAGGGGTGAAAGAAAGAAAGAAAGAATGAATGAATGAGCTAACGAAATAAAGAAAGAAAGGAATGAAAGAAAGGAAGAAAGAAAGAAAGAAGGTACGAAAGAAAGAAAGAAAGAAAGAAAGAAGAAATGAAAGAATTAAAGAAAGAAATAATGCAAAGAAAGAAAGATAGAAAGAAGGACCGAACGAAATAAAGAAAGAAAGTGATGAAAGAAAGAAAGAAAGAAAGAATGAATGAGCGAACGAAATAAAGAAAGAAAGGGATGAAAGAAAGAAAGAAAGAAGGTACGAAAGAAAGAAAGAAAGAAAGGGATGAAAGAAAGAAGAAATGAAAGAATTAAATAAAGAAAGAATGCAAAGAAAGAAAGAAAGAAGAAGCGAACGAAATAAAGAAAGAAAGGGATGAAAGAAAGAAAGAAAGTAAGAAAGAATGAATGAGCTAACGAAATACAGAAAGAAAGGGATGAAAGAAAGAAGGTACGAAAGAAAGAAGGTACGAAAGCAAGAAAGAAAGAAAGGGATGGAAGAAAGAAAGAAAGAAAGAAGAAATGAAAGAAAGAAAGAAAGAAAGAAAGAAAGATAGAAAGTAAGAAGGAGCGAACGAAATAAAGAAAGAAAGGGATGAAAGAAAGAAAGAAAGAAAGAAAGAATGAATGAGCTAACGAAATAAAGAAAGAAAGGGATGAAAGAAAGAAGGTACGAAAGAAAGAAGGTACGAAAGAAAGAAAGAGATAAAGGGATGAAAGAAAGAAAGAAAGAAAGAAAGAAGAAATGAAAGAATTAAAGAAAGAAAGAATGCAAAGAAGAAAGAAAGAAGAAGCGAACGAAATAAAGAAAGAAAGGGATGAAAGAAAGAAAGAAAGAAAGAAAGAAAGAAAGAAAGAAGGTACGAAAGAAGAAAGAATAAAGGGATGAAAGAAAGAAAGAAAGAAAGAAGAAATGAAAGAATTAAAGAAAGTAAGAATGCAAAGAAAGAAGAAAGAAAGAAGGAGCGAACGAAATAAAGAAAGAAAGGGATGAAAGAAAGGGATGAAAGAAAGGAATGAAAGAAAGAAAGAGAGAAAGAAGGAGCGAACGAAATAAAGAAAGAATGCAAAGAAAGAAAGGAATGAAAGAAAGAAAGAAGAAGCGAAAGAAAAATAAATAAATAAATAAATAAAGGGATGAAAGAAAGAAAGAAAGAAAGAAAGAAAGAAAGAAAGAGGATGGAGAATAACTGTCACGATTCAACCAACCAGGTTTGTTGAACAATGAGTGATGTCTAAGCGGATGTATCTTCATGGGGGAGGGCTTTCAATTTGGAGTTCTGCACCGAATGCCACCGTTTAGCATTTTCTTTGTAGTTTGTCGAAAAGGCGGGGGTGCGTGGGGTGAAGTTCTTCTGGACAATCCCGCAGATGTCAAAAGAAACGAACACAGAGAAAAACGAATAAATAAATAAATGAATATTAATATTGACTCGATGAACATGACACGATTTTATTTTATTTTTTTATTTCTGTGACTTCCGCTGAGATGAAGTGAAAAAAAAAAAAAGAAATAAAGAGAACAAAGAAGAAAGAGAGAAAGAAGGAGTGAAAGGAATGAAGAAAAACGGAGCGAATGAAAAAGCAAAGGAAAGAAGAAAAGAAAAAAAAAAAAATAAAACCCCAAAAAAACGAAAACAAAACAAACCAAAACAACCCCGCCCACAGAAAAAAAAACAAATGATAGGAAACATAAAAGGATGGGGAACCACGCACAAACCGAAGATCAAGCGCGCAAGAAATTGCGTGCATCCCCTTGGCATTCGTCATTTGAGGCGCCTCAGGCGAGAGAGAATGGGAAATAGGGTGTGTGTGAGAAATAGAGAAAGAGAGAAAGAAAGCGTGAGTGTATGTGTGTGGGTGTGTGTGTGTATGTGTGTGTGTGTGTGTGTGTGTGAGAGAGAGAGAGAGAGAGAGAGAGAGAGAGAGAGAGAGAGAGAGAGAGAGAGAATGTGTGTGTGAGTGATTGATTGAGTGAGTGAGTGTGTGTATGTGTGTGTGAGAGAGAATGGATGTGTATGTGGGAGAAAGAATGTGTATGTGTATGTGGGAGAAAGAATGTGTATGTGTATGTGCGTGAGAGAGAGAGAGAGAGAGAGTGAGAGAAAGAGAAAGAGAAAAAGAGAGAGAAAACATGACTGTATGTGTGTATGTAAGAAAAAGAGTGTGAGTGAAAGATAGTGTGTGTGCGAGCGAGAGTGTATCTGTTTGTGTGTGTTGTGTGAGAGAGAGAGAGGGAGACAGAGAAAGAGAGAGAGAGAAAGAGAGAGAGAGAGAAGAGAGAGAGAGAGAGAGAGAGAAAGAGAAAGAGAGAGAGAGAGAGAGAGAAAACATGACTGTATGTGTATGTGAGAAAAAGAGTGTGAGTGAAAGATAGTGTGTGTGCGAGCGAGAATGTGTGTGTGTGTGTGTGTGTGTGAGAGAGAGAGAGAGAGAGAGAGAGAGAGAGAGAGATAGAGAGAGAGAGAGAGAGAGAGAGAAATGTATGCATGTATATGTGTTGTGACTTTGTCCAAGGATCATAAATAAGCCTAATCCCCTTGCTTCATAACTGGTTGACGAAGTTGGGATAATCCCCGCCTGTATGATTGCATTTATAACAGACATCAATGTGATGGTCTGTCGTACTGCGCATACTTGGCATAAAAAAAATTTTGCAGTATAGTAATTATTGAAGTCAGTTAGTCTACTGTTGGTTTGAATAACAGCAGCTAGCTAAGTACAACTGAAGCAGTGTCCAAGACGGTTGGTATTTATAGAAATCAAGAATAGTCCATTCAAGCATTTGTGTGATTCCATTCCCTGAGTTCTGATTGGCTGCTTGGTTTCTATGATAGCGTAGAGTTTTATAAATACCCTGTCATTCTGCAGTAGGATTGCGACGAGACGGGATTGTATTGAGCTACAACCGCTCGTTTCCGTGTCTTACCAATTCGACGGTAATTGGAACTTAGCTTGATTATTCTTCATCTCCCCTTCCCCCTCCATTGCGCGGACGTAGTGGCCTTTGAGGGAGAATTAGTTCCTTTCGACCTGGCCGATTACAGGGAGCAATCTTGATAATTCACGGGGTATTTTTAACGGCATTGGTTTAGGGGTTGGAGTGACATTGGGTGAGGCTTGGGCCCTAGTCGATGTTATCATTCTTCTAGTTTGTGGGACATCCTCAAATGTTGGTTTAGGAGGCCCAGGCAAAGCACTATGAATAGGGACAGGGGCCACTGGTGCTTGGAGATTCCTGAGGAATCAATGATTCCGCAATGTGATCCTACCTGATCCATCAATCCTGATTCGGTATTGATGATTAGGGATTAGGGAGTTTTATAAATACCCTGTCAGTCTGCAGTAGGATTGCGACGACACGGGATTGTATTGAGTTACAACCGCTCGTTGCCGTGTCTTAGCAATTCGACGGTAATTGGAACTTAGCTTGATTATTCTTCAGTAATGATACAACTTGAATACAAAACTAACAACTGTCAAACTATTAAAAAGGATTTCTTCAGTTGTATCATTACTGTTGTAACCTAACAACGATTACTAAAAGAGAAATAAGTAAATGGAGGTTGGAAATGAAATGGAATATATATATAACATTAACAAAATACAGTACTCTCCAAAAACATGAAGAAGGTTAACCACTGCTAGAGGTATAAGACTCCCCAGTCAGCATATAAAAGTAAGTAAAGTCGTCGGGGCGGCCTAATGTCGGTCTCAGCCATACAGCGAAGGAGTCTATCCCCCTTTTCACTAGCGCTAGACCAAGGAGATTGTTTTTTGCGTCTGAGGTGGAGCGCCACACCTACCATCATCTCCTTACTTTACCGCACAGATCCCTGTGCTACTCATACGCTGAGTTGGTGAGGGCCGGTATCGAACTAGGAGCTTTATGGTTTCTAGCCGAACGTTCTACCGACTGAGCTACTCTCATATTTATGAGTATTGGGACATACCCATTAATATTCATAGGTAAGGTAAATAACACCCCCCTTTTCAGATTTACTCAGCACAGAGTCAATATCTCACCCTGGTCGCCAAAATGTTGTAACCTAACAAAGGTTACTAAATGAGAAATAACCAAACGGAGGTTGGAAATAAAATAGAATCTTTATAACATTAACAAAATACAATATTCACCAGCTGCGTGAAGAAGGTAAACCACTGCTAGTGGTATAAGACTACCCAGTCAGCATAGTACTCTCGTATCTATGATGCACTAAAAACCCGTTCCTTCGGAGCGGGGTCCGGTGACTACGGCCACTGGGCTATTAGCGAAATTAACGTGAGCCCAGGGAGCCATCCTACCAGGCAACACATGCTCCTTGATATAAAGGTGTAGGGCTGGTTTTATTTCCCAGTGCCCGAGGCGCCCCCTTATGGGGAAATGCCGAGGGATCCACACATTTTTTGTACCTGTCATCCTATGAGCTTTGGTGGCCCCACATTAATAAGACCTTGTGTCTGACCGGCATAAGTGGGATGCGCAGTAAATGACGTTCAAGGAGAGCGGATCAGAGTTCAATCTTCTCTGATAGGGTCCGCCCGGAGAGGAGAGTCTGATGTAATAAGACCCGAAACTCCCCGGGGAACCAGGCTTTATACATCACTGACGACACCCTCTAAAACGTATTAAAGCACATATTCAATGACAAACTTTTATTTATGGATATTCCAAGTCTCTTATTAGATTTAAGTACGGAGTAAGTCTCAGCATGACTTTTGCGAATCCCTGTGCCAATATTCTAATAAATTAAAGATCTACTCGTAAAACTACACAGAGCGAATCTGGAAAGGAGGCGGACTTACATCACGAGGGTGTGCATTTTATAGTTATCTGAATTATATAAAAAAATTGGATGATTAAAAATGACATTCAATGCAAATTCAGATCCCACAAAATTATAATTCATTTTCAAATTGGACTGGAAATTACTTTATTCTCTAAGAACATTTCAAATTTGTATTGTAATAAAAATCTTGCTTTAATGTATCATTTTTGCAGCATTTTTGGTTAACACACAAATTCTAACTGGTCTTTTTAAAATAGTGAACCAATATAACTTTTGTTATCTCTTCTTGATGCTTTGTCATGTGACATGAAATACAGCCGAGTTCTTCACTTATCATCATCATCATCATGTCGCGCAGGCAGCACGGATATCCAAGACGATCTCTCGCCAACCTTCCCTATCATTCATCGCCACAGGGAGCTCCTCTTCGCTGCAGCCAGCATCTTTACATCACTTATAGAAGCATTTATTTCTTAGTATAACATTTAGTAATTTTTAATTGTAGCTGTTGGAACAGAGAATCGTTGCGAAACCCAAAATCTGTAATGATGCTGGCGAATCATTACCAATTGTCCACCATTATGCATCTTGACGATGTCTTACAAGAAGACTTCCGTATTTATGAGGATTGTAACATACACATAAATGTTCATAGATAGGGTATATAACAATTACTATACTCGGATACACAGGAAACATCTGAGGAAGGGCGGAGGATAGAGCGGCCGATAAAAAGTAAAGTCGTCGGGGCGGCCTAAAGTCGGTATCAGCCAGTCAGCGAGGGAGTCTGTCCCCTTTTCAATAGCGCTAGACCAAGGAGATTGTTTTTGCATCTGAGGTGGAGCGCCACACCTACCATCAGCTCCTTACTTTACCGCACAGGTCTCTGTGCTACTCGTACGCTGAGTTGGCGAGGACCGGAATCGAACTAGGAATCTTGTGGTTTCTAGCCAAATGCTCTACCGACTGAGCTAATCCGGTCCCTGCAATAAAGACGAGGACAATAGTCCGTAAAATCAGAATTAACTCATATTGAGTTAGCATATTACAATTTGTTAACATGCTCAGTTTTATTTGCGCGCCAAAACTCGTTGAATGTTATTGCACTACAGCATTATGGTTTCACGAACATATTGTTCAATTTGCCTATGATCTGAACAGAGAGAGAGAGAGAGAGAGAGAGAGAGAGAGAGAGAGAGAGAGAGAGAGAGAGAAGAGAGAGAGAGAGGGGGTGGTAGTGGTAAGTATGTTTGTCATGTTTGCGTGTCAGTCGACATTTTGTTTAGAACACGCAGCTCACTTGGCTAAATTGGTTATGTTCGTGGCCATTTGGATTGACCATTGCAAAGATGTCAAATAATAAGATAAACCATACAATGGGCACATGTTTATCGGCCAGAATTTTACTAAGAATCCATTTATGACCTCTAAATGAAAGATGTTAGATCAAGTTATTGATGTGTACAGTCTCCAAATTATTGCAATTAACCAAGGCGTCATGCTGGTATTATTACTATTCAATTGTGACATATTATCACTTCTTTTTATTTCTCTGATCTTTTTACAGGGATTTAACAATTTATAATGAACTCTATGCCTATAGGGAATCAGAGTTAAAAACAGTGTTGGATTTTGAAATCATCATAAAAAATAATCACTGTTTTGACAAGAATTTAGAAAACTTTTCAAGTAATCTTAACTGTTTAAACAAAGTGAAAGAAAATTAAAAGATTGAAAATAAAAATTGCATATTATTTTTATCAACTCATTTTACTTCCCTAAAATGTAAAATATTCTAGAATATATAATCCATTAAAAAGATTAATGTAAATGTTGTAAAAAGAATCTTTAAATCATCATTATTATTTATATTCATTTTACTTTTCTCTATTGACCTTGTAATGTTGTAATGTTGTAAAATGTATTTAATTTCAATTAGACATTTGACACATACATAAATGCGCAAAAAATTCAATACTTCGCAATATATACAACACATTGCTCAGATTCAGCATTCAATATATATATATATATATATATTTGAATCATATTACCATGACCAGACAACTCGGCAAACACCATTTGCGACATCCGAAGCACTGGACAGCTGTTTCGACCTCCTTTGGTCTCATCAGCAGTGCATACCACAATCTCCGCCATTAGAGATTGAACCAGTGAAGAGCGGAGACTCTACACACTGGGCCACCAGCCCATGCCACAAACGGGGAATGTCAAATCACCTAGTCAATGGTAACGGTAATTCAAACTGCGCAGCCACCTAACCTGTATTTGACGTGTATCCCATCGCAGGATTACAGATGGCAAGATCACCTCCAGAACAACGACTTCCCAATTCGGGACCCGAATCCACGGAACACAACCTAATGGGCAAAGGGTATATATTAAATTTCATAGAGGAATTATATATAATTGATAATTGAATCATATTACCATGACCAGACAACTCAGCAAACACCATTTGCGACATCCAGAGCACTGGACAGCTGTTTCGACATCCTTTGGTCTCATCATCTTTTCCTTTTACCTCACATCATATATATATATATATATATATATATATATATATATATATATATATATATATGAGGTGAGGTAAAAAGAAAAGTGAACAAAAATAATAACTCAAGCAAGTCCGAATAGGAGAGAAATATTTCATCTTTCTGACGCGAAGAACATCCTCAGTCTGACTTTATTCAAAGCAAAATACGTACATTTGTGTTTATAGAAGAGAAAGTGAGTTTGTGGTGGAATTGATGGGTAGGGAGGTTAGGAAGGATTTGATTGAAATGAGAATAACATCATATAAAGTGGAGGGGGAGTTCAGAGGATGTTGGTAAGATGAGAAGAGGAGGTTGCTAGGTGCTTGTTGGGAATAAAGTCAGACTGAGGATGTTCTTCGAGTCAGAAGGACGAAATATTTCTCTCCTACTTTTTTGAGTCATTATTCTTGTCCACTTTTCCTTTTATCTCACCTCATACTGTCGGATTTTACTCCAACCCTCCTATCTTCATATATGTATATATATATATATATATATATATATATATATATACAAGGTTTGTTTAGAATGGCCTTTTGCCGATAATTTTTTGGAGAATAAGTGTTTAATTGGAGTCATACCTAATTTTGAAAAAATTAATTAATTAATAATGAATTAGGCGGGAATACCTATTAAATGTATGGCTAAACAAATCGAAAAAATCAATCTCTGTATGTACATTCGGTCTATTAGGCCTCATCAGCAGAGCTATAGATCGGAAGACCGCCCTGTGCGTGATTTGAAACCGGACTGCCAAGCTGACAGGCCGATCTCATAACCCCAACACCAAACGAACTTCTTAGATTTTTATGATTTGTTTAGAGTAGGTTAACATTCCTCTTCTAGTGACTTTTATTACACGACGATGTGGTAAGTTGTAAACAAGGTTTGTTTAGAATGGCCTTTTGCCGATAATTTTTTGGAGAATAAGTGTTTAATTGGAGTCATACCTAATTTTGAAAATTAATTAATTAATAATGAATTAGGCGGGAATACCTATTAAATGTATGGCTAAACAAATCGAGAAAAATCAATCTCTGTATGTACATTTCGGCCTATTAGGCCTCATCAGCAGAGCTATAGATCGGAAGACCGCCCTGTGCGTGATTTGAAACCGGACTGCCAAGCTGACAGGCCGATCTCATAACCCCAACACCAAACGAACTTCTTAGATTTTTATGATTTGTTTAGAGTAGGTTAACATTCCTCTTCTAGTGACTTTTATTACACGACGATGTGGTAAGTTGTAAACAAGGTTTGTTTAGAATGGCCTTTTGCCGATAATTTTTTGGAGAATAAGTGTTTAATTGGAGTCATACCTAATTTTGAAAATTAATTAATTAATAATGAATTAGGCGGGAATACCTATTAAATGTATGGCTAAACAAATCGAGAAAAATCAATCTCTGTATGTACATTTCGGCCTATTAGGCCTCATCAGCAGAGCTATAGATCGGAAGACCGCCCTGTGCGTGATTTGAAACCGGACTGCCAAGCTGACAGGCCGATCTCATAATATATATATATATATTTTTTTGTGTGTGTGTGTGTGTGTGTGTGTGTGTATTTGTATATATATATCTGTTTATGATATATATTGTTTGGTATTTAGTATGAAGCATTAGGTAGGAAATATAAGAACTCGGTTTTTGAATGTTAAGTTTTGTTTTATTTCGTTGAATTTTATGAAGTTCTGAAAAAGGGGCACAGACGGTTGCGAAAATTCAACGAAATAAAACAAAACTTAACATTCAAAACCGAGTTTCTTATATTTCATACCTAATGCTTCATATATATATATATATATTATATATATATATATATATATATATATAATATATGAAAGTACGCAAACAGTTTGTTTGATATGGCTATGCTGACAATTTTTGGAGAATACGTGCTAATTGAAGTCATACCTAATTTGAAAAATTAATTAGTTGATAATTAATGAATGAGGCGAATATATCTGTTCAAATGTAAAGCATAAACAAATCGAGACAAAGTCAATCTCTGTATGTATATTTCAGCATAATATGCCTCATCAGCGGCTTCCAGTCTATAACTCTGCTGATGAGGCATAATATGCTGAAATGTACATACATGGATTGACTTTTTATTGATTTGTTTACGCTCTACATTTGAACAGATATATTCGCCTCATTCATTAATTATCAACTAATTAATTTTCAAATTAGGTATGACTTCAATTAAGCACATATTCTCCCAATATATATATATATATATATATGTATATATATATATATGTGTGTGTGTGTGTGTGTGTATGTATTTTTTTAGGAATACAACATTTTACTCTTTAAAAAGACCCACTATTTTGTTCATTATCGATTAAAAGAAGTGAACAAATCCTGAAAACAATAGACGTGGAAAGATAGATAGATAGATAGATAGATAGATAGAGATAGAAATAGATAGATAGATAGATAGATAGATAGAGAGAGAGAGAGAGAGAGAGAGAGAGAGAGAGAGAGAGTTTAGAATCATGTGAGCTAGCTAACTAGTTTCGTTCCTCTCTCAACAGATGTAAATATCGAGGAAAATAAAGTTAACTAAAAATAACTACCCGTATAAGTGGGATGCGAGATAAATACCTTAATAACATGAGCTGTTTTGAGGCAAATCTAACTCTAATTTCTATGTATTGATAATTTTGCCTATAAATCAAATACTCATTGATAAACTTACTCAATCCCTGGGTGTATTGTGCCATAAACAATGATGTGGTTTCAGTTAAACAGACATCGTATCTCCGTTATAATAAGATGAATACATAATAGATGGCAGATTTCTAAAGCCAATTGAGAGGGAGGGGCGTTCTATGCAATATCTGAAATCCTTAACTTTGAATTAGATTTATTAATGACCAGAATTCGCTTTATCCTGTTTGAATCACAAATTACAGGGTCAGAAAGACACGTTTCTATCGTTGATGCACGGCGTCCATCGCACTCAAGGGGTTAATTGCATGGCCACTTAATTGCTAGAACACAGACTTTGAAGCTGTAAACAAACAAATTAAAAAAAAAATAATAAAATATAAAAAGAACAAAAAAAAAACAAAAAAACAATATTAATATGTCATCCTTGATGTCATGGAGAAATCAAATATCTATTCATGAAGAGATTGTAAAAAGAAAAAAAAAACTGAAATAATGATGTTACACATCGGAGCAGCAAATGACTAATGTTTTTGTTTGTTTTTGTTTGTTTTATTTATTTGTAAATTTGCATAATAAAACGACAAATATATGTGCATCCTCACATCTAATAAAATGCCTTTTGCCGCATTTCATCTTATGAAATGATTACTGATGCACACAATTCAATACACAATCGGTAGTACCAGTAGTACCGGTTGGAATGTAGTTTTCGTACAGGTTTGTCTGTTTTCGAATTTATCGACCTTTTTTTAAAGGCATGATTGATTGATTGATTGATTGATTTGTGAATATTTGTGGTATATAGTTATTTATTAAACTTAGCTTAGATGTGGCACAAGGCCAGAAATATGGGGCGCCCAGTGAGAATCGAACTCACTAATAATGGTTTGCGAGTCTAGCTTGCTAATCATTACACCACATGAGTTTGTGGTAAATAGTTATTCACTAAGCTTAGCTTAGATGTGGCACAAGGCCAGAAGCATGGGGCGCCCAATGAGAATCGAACTCATTAACAATGGTCTGCGAATCTAGCTTACTAACCATTACACCACGTGAGGTTCCCGAATTTGTGGTATATAGATATTTACTAAGCGTTGCTTAGATGTGGCACAAAGCCAGAAATATGGGGCGCCCAATGAGAATCGAACTCACTAACAATGGTCTGCGAGGCGAACTTGCTAACCATTACACCACGTGAGGTGCCCGAGTTTGTGGTATATAAGATGTGCTCTAATTCCTCACCTAGATTTATAGTCTAGCCAAGGTCACGTGAGTTGTTCTTGCAGCCAATCACTGGCAATACTGCGGGGCTGATAGAATACTTAAACCCCCCACATTGGACATACTTCTAACAGCACTCCTTGAGGACGGGCTTAGACGATTATCAGAGTAACCAAAGGATTCATTATCGAGGGACTCTTTATCAAGGATCCA
The DNA here is from genome assembly GCA_023376005.1 of Doryteuthis pealeii. Taxonomy (NCBI): domain Eukaryota; kingdom Metazoa; phylum Mollusca; class Cephalopoda; order Myopsida; family Loliginidae; genus Doryteuthis; species Doryteuthis pealeii. The sequence goes on from CM042165.1 coordinate 66,637,827, forward strand.
ATTCCACTGGATAAGCGCTCTTGCTTAAGGGCCCCATGATGACCCAGAAGATTGTAACACATGTCAACCCATCCAGAGTTATTTCATGCCAAGCTGTAGGTTGTGGGGGATAGTCAGATTTATTATTATCTTCTTTTTTTTCAAGGATTTTTATTGATTTTGACAATAGGTTGTTTGCAGTTGTTTGTTTCTAAGTGGATTTGAAATCAGTTTATGGGAAAGTTTATAGGGTAAAGTTCAAGTTTGTTATAAGCGATAGTTTGGTAGAAAGTTGATTTTTAAACAATTTTTATAATTTTTTTCTAATTAACCCATAGATGGGATCCTAACAGGTACTACCACCCCGGGTCAGAGTGGACCAGGGAGCAATGGCGATGAAGGGGTGTTCGACATTCCCCAAACCTCCAGAATTGGAATCTCACCATCAGTTAGAGTTTAACGTCATTCCCAAGATATGAAGACCCTCAGCCGCCGTCTTCTAGCACGCATATAATGTAAAGGGCTGGGACTTGCCGTAGGGTTGGGACAATTATAAAGGTGCCTCGGCGTGACATGACCAGCCGATTGATCGGTGGGGGCCTTTCCGACCACTCATCTAGCCTATGTAAGGAGTGTTGCATGTCATGGACTGCTCACCTGGGGTTCCGTCCTTAAGCACCACTGGTCGCCACCCACGGCCAACAGGTAGGCTGATTTAGGGGAGTCTTACCCTTCTGCAGAGGTGCAGTCGGTGTATTCGAACGCCTCAGCCGACAGGGCGATTTTTAGGTAATTTGAACATTAGCTACATAAATGAGAGTACCACCCCTTGTTTGTTTCCCTTTGACAAGCCGTATGTTTTGGTCGGCCATTTTCATTTCACCGTAAATCTACTCTGAAAATACGAATTTGTTTGAATCAATACAACTGCATGTTTTAACACAAAAATATCATAAAATGTGTTCTTAATAACAATTAAGTTCATTTCAAACAATGCACAAGCACAATTACGGTGAAATGAAAATGGACGACCAAAATATGCGGCTTCCTCAAAGTGAAACAAACAAGGGCAGGTTACTCTCATTTATGTAACTAATGTTCAGATTACTGATTTCTAATACAAAACAAACAGTTAAACAATTTAACTTATGAAAATAAACTAAACACAAAAACAATATCGACAGTGGCAATCAAATTAAACGAACATCAATTTTAATTTGATTTAGAAGAAACTGAACAATACAATATTAGGCTGAGTTTGGTAAATTAACCCTGCCCTTCACTTTAATTTAAAGGGAAACCAGTCATTTACACAGTTCTCAAATGCCAACTGGTCTCACCTGGCAGGCCACAAGCTCAACATAATGAAGCAGAAGATTTGGTTTGGTTTGTTTTGGTTTGTTTTGTTTTACGGCAAATCAACCTCGGTGAGTCATTTTAATAAGTTGTGAAATAAATTCATTCTTAATGCATAATACAATTTTGTTTATCAACTCATGTTTTTCTATTTAACCCATAGATGGGACCCTAACAGGTACTACCACTCCGGGCCAGAGAGGACCAAGGGAGCAATGGTGATGAAGGGGTGCTCCCACATTCCCCAAACCTCCGGAACTGGAACTTCACCATCAGATAGTTTAAAGTCATTCCAAGGACATGTAGACCATATAATATATTATATATACAAGGTTTGTTTGAATTGGCCTTTTGCCGATAATTTTTTGGAGAATAAGTGTTTAATTGGAGTCATACCTAATTTTGAAAATTAATTAATTAATAATGAATTAGGCGGGAATACTACCTATTAATGTATGGCTAAACAAATCGAGAAAAATCAATCTCTGTATGTACATTCGGTCTATTAGGCCTCATCAGCAGAGCTATAGATCGGAAGACCGCCTGTGCGTGATTTGAAACCGGACTGCCAAGCTGACAGGCCGATCTCATAACCCCACACCAAACGAACTTCTTAGATTTTTATGATTTGTTTAGAGTAGGTTAACATTCCTCTTCTAGTGACTTTATTACACGACGATGTGGTAGAGTTGTAAACAGGTTTGTTTAGAATGGCCTTTTGCCGATAATTTTTTGAGGAATAGTGTTTAATTGGAGTCATACCTAATTTTGAAAATTAATTAATTAATAATGAATTAGGCGGGAATACCTATAAATGTATGGCTAAACAAATCGAGAAAAATCAATCTCTGTATGTACATTTCGGCCTATTAGGCCCTCATCAGAAGCTATAGATCGGAAGACCGCCCTGTGCGTGATTTGAAACCGGACTGCCAGCTGACAGGCCGATCTCATAACCCCAACACCAAACGAACTTCTTAGATTTTTATGATTTGTTTAGAGTAGGTTAACATTCCTCTTCTAGTGACTTTTATTACACGACGATGTGGTAAGTTTGAAAACAAGGTTTTTTAGAATGGCCTTTTTGCCGATAATTTTTTGGAAATAAGTGTTTAATTGGAGTCATACCTAATTTTGAAAATTAATTAATTAATAATGAATTAGGCGGGAATACCTATTAAATGTATGGCTAAACAAATCGAGAAAAATCAATCTCTGTATGTACATTTCGGCCTTTAGGCCTCATCAGCAGAGCTATAGATCGGAAGACCGCCCTGTGCGTGATTTGAAACCGGAACTGCCAAAGCTGACAGGCCGATCTCATAATATATATATATATATTTTTGTGTGTGTGTGTGTGTGTGTGTGTGTGTATTTGTATATATATATCTGTTTATGATATATATTGTTTGGTTATTTAGTATGAAAGCATTAGGTAGGAAATATAGAACTCGGTTTTTGAATGTTAAGTTTTGTTTTATTTCGTTGAATTTTATGAAGTTCTGAAAAGGGGCCACAGACGGTTGCGAAAATTCAACGAAATAAAACAAAACTTAACATTCAAAACCGAGTTTCTTATATTTCATACCTAATGCTTCATATATATATATTATATATATATATATATATATATATATATATATATATATGAAAGTTACGCAAACAGTTTGTTTGATATGGCTATGCTGACAATTTTTGGGGAATACGTGCTTAATTGAAGTCATACCTAATTTGAAAAATTAATTAGTTTGAATAATGTAATGAAGGCGAATATATACTGTTCAAATGTAAAGCATAAACAATCGAGACAAAGTCCAATCTCTGTATGTATATTTCAGCATAATATGCCTCATCAGCGGTTAGTCTATAAGTCTGCTGATGAGGCATAATAGCTGAAATGTACATAAGGATTGACTTTTTATTGATTTGTTTACGCTCTACATTTGAACAGATTATATTCGCCTCATTCATTAATTATCAACTAATTAATTTTCAAATTAGGTATGACTTCAATTAAGCACATATTCTCCCAATATATATATATATATATAATATGTATATATATATATATGTGTGTGTGTGTGTGTGTGTATGTATTTTTTTAGGAATACATTTTACTCTTTAAAAAGACCCATATTTTGTTCATTATCGTTAAAAGAAGTGAACAAATCCTGAAACAATAGACTGGAAAGAAGATAGATAGATGATAGATAGATAGAGATAGAATAGATAGATGAGATAGAGAAGAGAGAGGAGAAGAGAGAGAGAGAGAAGAGAGAGAGAGAGAGTTTAGAAATCATGTGAGCTAGCTAACTAGTTTCGTTCCTCTCTCAACAGATGTAAATATCGAGGAAAATAAAGTTAACAAAAATAACTACCCGTATAAGTGGGATGCGAGATAATACCTTAATAACATGAGCTTGTTTTGAGGCAAATCTAACTCTAATTTCTATGTATTGATAATTTGCCTATAAAATCAAATACCATTGATAAACTTACTCAATCCCTGGGTGTATTGTGCATAAACAATGATGTGGTTTCAGTTAAACAGACATCGTATCTCGTTATAATAAGATGAATACATAATAGATGGCAATTTCTAAAGCCAATTGAGAGGGAGGGGCGTTCTATGCAAATATCTGAAATCCTTAACTTTGAATTAGATTTTATTAATGACCAGAATTCGCTTTATCCTGTTTGAATCACAAATTACAAGGGTCAGAAAGACACGTTTCATCGTTGATGCACGGCGTCCATCGCACTCAAGGGGTTAATTGCATGGCCCATTAATTGCTAGAACACAGACTTTGAAGCTGTAAACAAACAAATTAAAAAAAAAAAATAATAATAAAAATATAAAAGAACAAAAAAAAAAAAAAAACAATATTAATATGTCATCCTTGATTTCATGGAGAAATCAAATAATCTATTCATGAAAGGATTGTAAAAAGAAAAAAAAAACTGAATAATGATGTTACACATCGGAGCAGCAAATGACTATGTTTTTGTTTGTTTTGTTTGTTTTATTTATTTGTAAATTTGCATAATAAAACGACAAATATATGTGCATCTCACATCTAATAAAAATGCCTTTTGCCTGAGGAAGGCGGAGGATAGAGCGGCCGATAAAAAGTAAAGTAAAAGTAAAGTCGTCGGCGGCCTAAAGTCGGTATCAGCCAGTCAGCGAGGGAGCCTGTCCCCTTTTCAATAGCGCTAGACCAAGGAGATTGTTTTGGCATCTGAGGTGGAGCGCCACACCTACCATCAGCTCCTTACTTTACCGCACAGGTCTCTGTGCTACTCGTACGCTGAGTTGGCGAGGACCGGTATCGAACTAGGAATCTTGTGGTTTCTAGCCGAACGCTCTACCGACTGAGCTAATCCGGTTCCTGCAATAAAGACGAGGACAATAGTCCGTAAAATCAGAATTAACTCATATTGAGTTAGCATATTACAACTTGTTAACATGCTCAGTTTTATTTGAGCGCCAAAACTCGTTGAATGTTATTGCACTACAGCATTATGGTTTCACGAACATATTGTTCAGTTTGCCTATGATCTGAACAGAGAGAGAGAGAGAGAGAGAGAGAGAGAGAGAGAGAGGGGGCTGGGGGTAAGTATGTTTGTCATGTTTGCGTGTCAGTCGACATTTTGTTTAGAACACGCAGCTCACTTGGCTAAATTGGTTATGTTCGTGGCCATTTGGATTGACCATTGCAAAGATGTCAAATAATAAGATAAACCATACAATGGGCACATGTTTATCGGCCAGAATTTTACTTAGAATCCATTTATGACCTCTAAATGAAAGATGTTAGATCAAGTTATTTATGTGTACAGTCTCCAAATTATTGCAATTAACCAAGGTGTCATGTTGGTATTATTACTATTCAATTGTGACATATTATCACTTCTTTTTATTTCTCTGATCTTTTTATATTGATTTAACAATTTATAATGAACTCTATGCCTATAGGGAATCAGAGTTAAAAACAGAGTTGGATTTTGAAATCATCATAAAAAATAATCACTGTTTTGACAAGAATTTAGAGAACTTTTCAAGTAATCTTAACTGTTTAAACAAAGTGAAAGAAAATTAAAAGATTGAAAATAAAATTTGCATATTATTTTTATAAACCCATTTTATTTCACTAAAATGTCAAATATTCTAGAATATATAATCCATTAAAAAGACTAATGTAAATGGTGTTGTAAAAAGAATCTTTAAATAATCATTATCATTATTTATATTCATTTTACTTTTCTCTATTAACCTTTTAATGTTGTAATGTTGTAAAATGTAATTAATTTCAATTAGACATTTGACACATACATAAATGCGCAAAAAATTCAAGACTTCGCAATATATACCACACATTGTTTAGATTCAGCATTCAATATATATATATATATTTGAATCATATTACCATGACCAGACAACTCGGCAAACACCATTTGCGACATCCGAAGCACTGGACAGCTGTTTCGACCTCCTTTGGTCTCATCAGCAGTGCATACCACAATCTCCGCTATTAGAGATTGAACCAGTGAAGAGCGGAGACTCTACACACTGGTCCACCAGCCCATGCCACAAACGGAGAATGCCAAATCATCTAGTCAATGGTAACGGTAATTCAAACTGCGCAGCCACCTAACCTGTATTTGCCGTGTATCCCATCACAGGATTACAGAGGGCAAGGTCACCTCCAGAACAACGACTTCCCAATTCGGGACCCGAATCCACGGAACACAACCTAATGGGCAAAGGGTATATATTAAATTTCATAGAGGAATTATATAATTGATAAATGAATCATATTACCATGACCAGACAACTCAGCAAACACCATTTGCGACATCCGGAGCACTGGAGAGCTGTTTCGACCTCCTTTGGTCTCATAATCTTTTCCTTTTACCTCATATATATATATATATATATGAGGTGAGGTAAAAGGAAAAGTGAACAAAAAAAATGACTCAAACAAGCCCAAGTAGGAGAGAAATATTTCATCCTTCTGACGCGAAGAACATCCTCAGTCTGACTTTATTCAAAGCAAAATACGTACGTGTTTATGGAAGAGAAAGTGAGTTAGTGGTGGAATTAAAGGGTAGGGAGGTTAGGGAGGATTTGATTGAAATGAGAATAACATCATATAAAGTGGAGGGGGAGTTCAGAGGATGCTGGTAAGATGAGAAGAGGAGGTTGCTAGGTGCTTGTTGGGAATAAAGTCAGACTGAGGATGTTCTTCGTGTCAGAAGGACGAAATATTTCTTTCCTACTTGGACTTGTTTGAGTCATTATTTTTGTTCACTTTTCCTGTTACCTCACCTCATACTGTCGGATTTTACTCCAACCCTCCTATCTTCATATATATATATATATATATATATATATATATATATATATATATATATATATTTGTGCGTGGGTGTGTGTGTGTGTATCTGTTTATAATATATATTGTTTGGTATTTAGTATGAAGCATGAGGTATGAAATATAAGAAACTCGGTTTTTGAATGTACATTTCAGCATATTATGCCTCATCAGCAGAGTTATAGACTGGAAGCCGCTGATGAGGTATAATAGGCTGAAATATACATAAAGAGAATTACTTTTTCTCGATTTGTTTACGCTCTACATTTGAACAGATATATTCGCCTCATTCATTAATTATCAACTAATTAATTTTCAAATTAGGTATGACTTCAATTAAGCACATATTCTCCCAAATATATATATATATATATATATATATATATATATATATAATATATATATGTGTGTGTGTGTGTGTGTGTATGTATTTTCTTTAGGAATACAAAATTTTACTCTTTAAAAAAGACCCAATATTTTGTTCATATATCGATTAAAAGAAGTGAACAAATCCTGAAAAACAATAGACCTAGAAGAAGAGAGAGAGAGAGAGAGAGAGAGAGAGAGAGAGAGAGAGAGAGAGAGAGTTTAGAATCATGTGAGCTAGCTAACTAGTTTCGTTCCTCTCTCAACAGATGTAAATATCGAGGAAAATAGAGTTAACTTATAATAACTACCCGCATAAGTGGGATGCGAGGTAAATACCTTAATAACATGAGCTGTTTTGAGGCAAATCTAACTCTAATTTCTATGTATTGATAATTTTGCCTATAAATCAAATACGCATTGATAAACTTACTCAATCCCTGGGTGTATTGTGCCATAAGCAATGATGTGGTTTCAGTTAAACAGACAGACGCCGTATCTCTGTTATAATAAGATGAATACATAATAGATGGCACATTTCTAAAGCCAATTGAGAGGGAGGAGCGTTCTATGCAATATCTGAAATCCTTAACTTTGAATTAGATTTATTAATGACCAGAATTCGCTTTATCCTGTTTGAATCACAAATTACAGGGTCAGAAAGACACGTTTCCATCGTTGATGCACGGCGTCCATCGCACTCAAGGGGTTAATTGCATGGCCACTTAATTGCTAGAACACAGACTTTGAAGCTGTAAACAAACAAATTAAAAAATAATAATAATAAAATATAAAAAGAACAACAACAAAAAAAAAACGACAATATTAATATGTCATCCTTGATGTCATGGAGAAATCAAATAATCTATTCATGAAGAGATTGTAAAAAAAGAAAAAAAACTGAAATAATGATGTTACACATCGGAGCAGCAAATGACTGATGTTTTTGTTTGTTTTTGTTTTTATTTATTTGTAAATTTGCATAATAAAACGACAAATATATGTGCATCCTCACATCTAATAAAATGCCTTTTGCCGCATTTCATCTTATGAAATGATTACTGATGCACAAAATTCAATACACAATCGGTAGTACCAGTAGTACCGGTTAGAATGTAGTTTTCGTACAGGTTTGTCTGTTTTCGAATTTATTGACCTTTTTTTAAAGACATGATTGATTGATTGATTTGTGAATATTTGTGGTTTATAAGGTGTGTTTTATTTCCTCACCTAGATTTATAGACTAGCCAAGGTCAAGTGAGTTGTTCTTGCAGCCAATCACTGGCAATACTGTGTGGCTGATAGAATACTTAAACCCCCCACATTGGACATACTTCTAACAGCACCCCTTGAGGACGGGCTTATACGATTTTTTTATTTGTTTCTGTTTTGTTTCCTTTCGCTTATTTTATTCTTTCTTCTCCCTTTTTTCTTTCTTATGAGGTGAAATAAGTAATTGAGTTACCTCCCCTATTTATGATTACCTCCCCTTTGGAGAACTCTCTAGGGAATACTAGATTATAAACTCTCAGTAAGCGTACCAATTATTCTAAGTAGAATAAAGCTTTCCCAAGTCTATCGGTTTTATCTTTGGTTATTTCAGAAGGAATTATTCTTGAATTTTCTGCTATCCACCAACAATTTTACATATTTTTGTAATCTTTTCTCTATATTATTTGTGTGGCGGGGAAGTCTCTGTGGTGTAACGGTTAACGTGCTAGACTGCAATATATAGTAAACGAGTTCAAACTACAGTTATGCTATTACATTCATTTTCGGACTAATGACCTTGGAAAGGTATGGACTCTTCATCTCCCAGCTATGGGTTAAATAATAGGACTGCTGTTCTTCTACAAAGATGGATTTGATCCTTAAATAACCCATGAAAGTTGAGATGCCAATAAACAAAGAAATCGAACCCAAATCTATATAATGATACTCGTGTTCCTTAAAAGTACAACCGTTATCATCGTGTAACACCTTTTAGTTAAAAATGAAACCGTCCAAATTATCCAAGATGAAATTATCTGGTATTATTTATCCACTGAATTTTTTTTCCTTCAGGCATATTGTTTCGTACTTTTTTTTTTCTTCTGCTTTTTTCTTTCTTTGTTTCTCTCAAATAATATCGTACTTTTTAAAATGTATTTCTTCATCCTTTTTCGTTCTTTCTTTCTTTCTTGCACTTATACAGAGGATTGGAATGAAAGTCTTGTCCAATACATGCAGACGGCATACTGTTACATACCCATACACATATACCCATGTTGGGTATATACACAAGTGTTATTTCCCCAATTGCCCTTATGGCAAGCCTCAACCCCTTTTTATCATATGGATGCTAGAAGGCGGTAGCTGCGGGTCTACATGTCCTGGGAATGGCGTTAAACTCTATCTGATGGTGAGGTTCCAGTTTTGGAGGTTTGGGGAATGTGGAGCATCCCTTCATCACCATTGCTCCCTGGTCCACTCTGACCCAGAGTGGTAGTACCTGTTAGGGTCCCATCTATGGGTGAAATAGAAAAATGTATTTATAAAAAATTGTATTATCCATTAAGAATTGATTTATTTCAAAACTTTATCGGCATTAAATGACCCACTGAGGTTGATATGCCGTAAAACAAAACAAACAAACAAACAAGTGTTATTTTATTGGGGAGGGGGGAGAGATAGACACAGGTAGACAGAGGGATGCATAACTTACTTCTTTGGCCATTTGGTGATCTCTAGTCATTTCTATTCTTTCTCTCCATGTTAAATTCTATTTCTAGATTCTTGTTGGCTGTTCGTCTTTGATTCATTCCTTCTTCTTGGTCAGTCGTTTTGCCAAGATATTCATCAAGCAAGAACTCTATATTATTTCTTTAAACTTTTATTGCTTAACTAAAATTCTTCTTCTAACTAACACAACGCGCGTGTGCATTTGATCCCAGCTGAGGCAGACATCTTTTCTGCCTGACGTCCAAGCTGGAACTCATCGGTTAACTCGATCCCACGTGACTTCACGTATTTCGTGGGCTTTCTGTAATATTCCATGGAAAGTCCCGGCCGTGATATGAAAAGGGGCCATCCCTTCAGAAATACAGGGGGTTGACAATAATCTATGCATAGATTATGTAACAATACAATAACTTCCAGAACATTGGCAAAGATGTGTGGACCATAAGGGAAACTATTTTCAATATTTTAGAGACACTGACGAATGATGTTTTGTTTATATTTCTCGATTTACTTGTCTTTATTGGTTAAATAAATACTATTTTGTATCGGACAAGACTTTCGTTCCAATCCTATATTTTCGAATATTTCTTCCTTCCATATTTTCCTTCCTCCCTTCCTTCCTTCCTTCCTTTTTTCGTTCGTTCCTTTCCTTCTTTCTTTTATTTCCTTCATATCTTTTTTTTTCTTTTATCTGAACGCCTTTTATCGTCCCAGTGGAAAATTAAACTCCTTGGCGCAGAAATCCTTCTAAATAGTAATTTCAAGTTGCAGAATATAATCTCTTTTATGTATACGACCAGTTCTTTCTTTGTCACCACCTCCCCTAATTCTCACACACATAGAACCATTTCCGCGCGTCATTCTCATTCGACCGTGCGCATATTTCTCCATTCACTGGCGTATTAGATGGGCAATCATTTGCACTGAATAGCGACATGAAGTTTTCTATGGCGTGAATACATATCAGTAAAGCCTCAGTTCGTTGAGTTGAGTTGACGCCTTCGACACACGGTATTCATTAATACTAGCAGGACCTGTGGATATACCACAGTCATCATCCTCATGTCGCGCATGCAGCACGGATATCCATGACAATCTCTCGCCAACCTTCCCTATCATTTATTGCACCTGGGAGCTCCTCTGCGGAGCAGCCAGCATCTTCGCATGATTGGTCAATGTAGGTCCTTGCTGGGCGCCCCACACTTGCATGTCCATGTGTTGGCTTCCACAGGAGAACGTCGCTTATGAGTTCATCCTTGCTTCTCCAGCACTGTCCTGCATGGCACAGTCGATAGGAAATAATTGGTCTACAAGGAATGCCACAAAACCAATCAACGATAGGTTTTTCAAATTCAGAGTTTTCCTTCTCCTAGACTGGTTACCAATGCAAGATTAAAGAGCCAGTCTGCCCTACTTTTTACCCATAGCTGGAGGGAGAATATATAGATTCATATATTTCCCAAGGGTATTAGCGCTATGTGAAATGCAAACAGTCTTGTCTAGGATTTGAACTCGGGCCGACGAGTCAATTTCCTACGACACTAACCTTTATGCCACTTGCCTCCTACTATCTATAAGCACAAGCATGGTATATATGTATCTATGTATGTGCATATATATGGATGTGTGTGAGTATGATAGAATTAAAGGGGTAGCTATACCACTTGGGAAATCAAGATTTCTTTAAAAGAGACAAAATAGATGGAAATGAATAGATTATTTTTTAAGTGTCTCCAATAAACTGAAGATTTCGGTGCTGTTCAGGTCAGAGGTCAACAACCAAAATTTCCTTTTTTATGTGTTTAGTACATGGGTGATTAATGTGAGAAAAGGTTACTTTAGTTACTCGAAACAGGGGGCGTGCTGGTGTACTTCAGGAGGCGTGGTGGTGTACTGGTTAGAGTCGTAGGAAATGGACTCGTCGACACGAGTTCAAATCCTAGACGAAGCCTCAGTTCACATTTTGTGGGAAATAAAATTATACCTTAGAATATAGACATGAAACAAATCAATACCATACAACATAATTCCCAATAATGCTAACACATTTTTAAAACCAATTACTAAAAAGTATAAATATGAATACACGATATGTATAACTTCCTAACCGTTAGGCATGACATAACCCCAGACGGGTTGATATGCCGTTAAAATATATAAACAAACAAACATCAGAACTTATTCTATTCAAATATAATCATATCATTATTATTATAATCTGATTCTTTTGCTCAATTTATAATGCTTACGGTAAAACCACGTTGAAAGCACCGGTTCCGGATAGATCACTGAAGTTAAGTAGCGATGAGCTTCTTCAATACTTGGTGAACACTTAAGCAAAAGCTGGTACTGTAAGCAACCAGAAGTAAAAGTATAAATATAAAAATACGATATGTATACCTTTTCTGTGGTGGCTTCTTTCCTCTCTGTTTCACTCATTTTCGTCTCTTGTTTGACAAGGAGGTGCCAAGCCGCTCGGTTTTCTGCACCAACCTTCCATGTGCTTCCAAGTCCGACCCTCTACCGACTGAGCTAAATCGGCCCTAGTATATATGTTGAAATCCTTCCGTCTGCTAAAGACGATGGCGTAGTGTCCAATTTTGTAAAACTGCATCTGCACGAGTGGCTGAGCAGGTCAATTTTTGAATGGCAGTCTCTGGTGTAGTGACTGCATACAAACAGCAATACTTGCTGGGGCTGCTGCTATCTCTCCTTCCTTCTGGCTTTCTTTCCTGTGGTGGCTTCTTTCCTCTCTTTTTCACTCCTTTTCGTCCCTTGTTTGACAAGGAGGCGCCAGGCCGCTCGGTCTTCTGCACCAACCTCCCATGGATTGGTGTTGATCTAGCATGTTTTAATGTCTTTCTTGCAGAGGCCTTTGAAGCGTTGTCATAGTCTTCCTATCCGTTGGGAGCCTTCAACTAATTCGCCATACTGTACGTCTTTAGAGATACGGCCTTTGTCCATCCTTCTGACATGACTAAGCCAGCACAGGCGCCTCTCGCATATGATGACGAACATGCAGTTCATATTTGCTTGGTCCAGCATGTAATTTTTAAAAAATTTTACTGGACACTGCTGGATAATTAAGTGACATTTTCTTGTGGACAACTACACATGAACACACCAGTGTAGGACAATCAAAAAAATATTTCAGCACTGTGCTGTTAATCAAGAAAGAAAGTCATCGGGGAGGTCTAAAGTTGGTCTCAGCCATACAGCGAGGGAGTCTATCCCCTTTTCACTAGTGCTAGACCAAGGAGATTATTTTAGCGTCTGAGGTGGAGCGCCACACCTACCATCAGCTCCTTACTTTACCACACAGATCCATGGGCTACTCATACGCTGAGTTGGCGAGGGCTGATTTCGAACTAGGAACCTTGTGGTTTCTAGCTGAACGCTCTACCTACTGAGCTAACCCGGCCCTTAAGACCTTTAAAAAGCGATGACTGATAGGGATTGGTGGTGAAAGAGAGTCAGGGGAATCTGTGCAGTCAGCAGATAATGATATTGTACAGCAGGCATGTCAAACACGCGGCTAACGGGCCGCATGTGGTCCTCAGCAAGTACAGGTGCGGCCCGTACGCAGACTGCGCTCTCATATAGTGCTTTTTCAGTACCCCAATTTTTGTTGATTAAAAGCAGGTGAAGGCAAGAGAAAAGACTCACTCCCTTTCATTGACTGATCAGTCTCCACCTTCCACAACTCAAAGGGAAAGTGGTGAGAAACAATGTGTTGATTACAGACTCTGTTTCTTAACAACACTTTAATGAAAATAAATAACCGGTTTCACACAAGATTTTTTGGAAAGAGATTTTTAAAAATTGGGGTACTGAAAAAGCACTATATGAGAGCGCAGTCTGCGTACGGCCGCACCTGTACTTGCTGAGGACCACACTGCGGCCCGTTAACCGCGTGTTTGACATGCCTGCTGTAAAGATTTAAAAACTTATTTCTCATGAGCAGCCCTCATGACAGACATAGGTAATCCATTCGACCCTCATGACATACATATGTAATCCATGCGGCTCTAGGGGTCTAACTCAGTTGGACATGCCTGTTGTACAGGCTGTCCTTAGTTTTCTGACGCCTAAATTCTTGTTTCTGGTTAAGTCTTACTGGCTGTCATCAATTCCTTGTCGACGTGTGACAAATTGTGACAATATGATCAACTTTGAGATCCAGGTCATCAGATTTCCGTATTTGGAGTGAACAGCGCATGCGTCGTTTTGACGATGGATTCATTCCCTAAGTGCAGTTGATGTTTCCGGTTGACGATGGCAGAGAAATGGCGGGAATTTAAGGAGCGTAATGATGAATGAAAATCGCATTTATTCATCTTACTTCCGTACCTTATGATGAAAGAAAGCATTTATTCTCCTCAGGAAAGTCTATCTATCTATCTATCTATCTATCTATCTATCTATCTGTCGATCTATCGATGTAAATCTGTTCAAATCTATCAATCTATCTATCTATATATCTATCTATCGATCTCTCTCTCTTTCTCTCTCTCTCTCTCTCTCTCTCTCTCTCTCTCTCTATATATATATATATATATATATATATATATATATATCTGTGTGTGTGTATATATATAAATATATACATATAAATATGACTAACTCTCTCCCCCCTCTCTCTCTCCTCTCTCTCTCTCTATATATATATATATATATATATTATATTATATATATATATATAATCTGTCTACATCTGTCTATCTATCTATCTGTCTCTCCCTGTCTCTCTCTCTATATATATATATATTTACAACTCCCTCCGCAAGATTAGGATGTGACACAAGGTCAATTTCTTTAGCAGTTTAACAGGTTTGAATTCACTTTTCCTTCTCCTTGAATGGTTTAGCTCAGTCGGTAAAGCCCCCGCCTAGAAATCGTAAAATTCCTGGTTCGATCCCGGTCCTCACCAATTCAG
>CM042165.1:66665059-66675059 GCA_023376005.1 Doryteuthis pealeii
TAGTATTGAGCACTTTGTATTTGTTATATCGCTGACTTACCCCCCTGGATTCCACACTTACTAACCATCGTGACCAAATTCAACGGTAAGTCAACCTTTCCTTATATATATATATATATATATATATATATATATATATATATATATATATATAACCCACGGGAGCTGGAAAGGAGCGGACGAATCTAGAGAAGTCAACCACCATCCACACTGACAGTTGTAGGATTGGCGCACTTATTACACACACAAAACCCAAATCTGTTAGATGCGGCTACCTGGCCCTTGTCGGCAATCCATCTAGGACAAGGAAGAGTTTGTTACAAAACCACTCTGCCGAGCGGCTTTATATGACATTGAGGAAATCTAGGGGTGTAAAACCCGAAAACAAATCCGGAGCCGGAGTCCCTAAGATGGAGTAACGCTGAACTTCAACACTACACAACAACTCCTGCGACACTGCCGTTGCCAAACTGCATTGGTTTCTTACCTTTTCTTTAGACCCCGGCGGCAGTTGGAGAGCGGGGTCTGTTGCATGGGCAACAGAACATCCTCCATATCAACCCGCCCAGGCTACGTAATTAAAAAAATCAATTTGGACCTACTCCATCGTCTTTCGCAGACGGAAGGATGCTAACAACTTGTATACACAGAAGTACGCAAGCGGATATCGCCAAATAAAGAATAGAGACCAATGGATTAAAAAGGCGATATTGTCATTTTTTTAGCTATGTTATCAAAATATACAAATAAAAATACGCTCTAAAAAAACCCAGCTATGATGGCGGACATTGAGGCTTTTATAATGTATACAGGGCCGGGTTAGCTTAGTCGGTAGAGCGTTCGGCTAGAAACCACAAGGTTCCTAGTTCGATACCCACCCTTGCCAACTCAGCGTATGAATAGCACATGGATCTGTGCGGTAAAGTAAGGAGCTGGTGGTAGGTGTGGCGCTCAATCAATGAACAACCAAAGGATTCTACCAAACACTAAGGAACACTGATTAACAACCAAAGGATTCTACCCAACACTAAGGAACACCGATGAAGATCCAAAGGATACTACCAAACACTAAGGAACATCGAGGAACAGCCAAAGGATTCTACCGAACACTAAGGAACACCGATGAACATCCAAAGGATAAGACGGAACACTAAGGAACATCGAGGAACACCCGGATTCTACCAACACTAAGGAACATCAATGAACAACCAAAGGATTCTACCAAACACTAAGGAACACAGATGAACAACCAAAAGATTCTCTCGAACACCACAGCGAGGAACAACCAAATGATTCTACCAACACTAAGGAACACCGATTTCCTACCAAAACACTAAGGAACACCGATGAACAACCAAAGGATTCTACCAAACACTAAGTGGAACAACCAAAGGATTCTACCAAACACTAAGGAACACAGATGAACAACCAAAAGATTCTCTACCAAAGGATTCTACCAAACACTACTGAACAACCAAAGGGAGGAACAACCAAAGGAACACACACCGAGGAACAACCAAAGGATTCTACCCAACACTAAGGAACACCGAGGAACAACAAAAGGATTTGACTCAACACTAAGGAACACCGAGGAACAACCACAGAATTCTACCCAACACTAAAGAACATCGAGAACATCCAAAGATTCTACCTAACATTAAGGAACACCAAGGATCTCCACTGTAAAGTGCTATCATTTGCAGCCCAAAAATGGCCACAAAAATCGTATCAAAGTTAGGTATTTAAAACGTGAAATTGACCCAGACACATTAGCGACGTTCAGTGATAAAGACCAAACACAATCGGGATGAAAAGCCATCGCCGAGATATTGACCCGGAAAAAAACCCAAATCAAAACCATAAAACCGTTATCGCGTTTACAAATTACCAAAACAAAGTATCGGCACAGAAAACTTCGACGAAGGAGCATATACACTGCTTGTATGTCTATGTATGTATGTATATGTATATGTGTAGTTAGGTTGCCCAAAGCGCTACGGGTATTATGTAATCCAGTACTACCTGTTTCATAGCCGGATCATCGGCGACTAAACCAGTAACCCAACCAAGCTTGCATGGTAAGGAGGGTGGCTAGAAACCCAGCAGGACGAAAATCAAGACCTGTCAAAGGGCGGAAGAAGCTTCTTGATCAACGGCCATCTAGCACATTACATTACGCGGGGACATAGAAATACCTGGGTTCGTATCCAGGCGCGTAGTAAGACAACTTTAAATATCCTAGTCTTGCAGTCTTGTCGAATTTGTTCGTCATCACTGTCTCTCTGAATAAAACGAACAACTTGAAATAGGAATAAAAGACGTGTATTACAGAATATATATAACAATAAGGTTGCAAACTAATAGTTCGTCCGCACACATGTATATAATTTGTAAAAAAACTTAGCTGAATCCTGAGGTAGGGTGAATTATCGGAGCCCCTGCTACGGCTTATCTGGTCGTAATGCTGAATATGAGAGACGTTCAATTTGTGGTCCGTATTCGATGCTGGTCGAGCAGAAAAAAAAAAGAATTTCCCACTTTGGGTTTGCCACCAAAGTATTCTAGTCTGTGATTGGTTTTTTCGAAACGTATACAAGGACAATAACCCCCATACCTCAGAATTCTCAATACACTGTCTCTCTGACTCTGATTACCAAGAAGTGGGGCTAGTTCTGTGCACACTATATCCACTAAAAGTATCCTCTTCCGCACAGGTATTTCCTGATTTAACTCTTTAAAAAAAGATCCAGTGGTGATGGAGGTGTAGCGAAGCGTACAGGTTTAACTAACTGGAAATATGTAGTTTCAACCCTGCACACTGGTGATTAAGAGCTTATCTTAATCTTATTTCCCAACCAAACTGGCAATGGTTGGGTTTGGGCAGAGCTCTGAGTGGCTGAGCAGCCTTATTTAGAGTAGCACTGCTCACTCGAATGCGAGGCGGGACAAGAAAAGGTGTCCTAAACATTGCTTACCAAATTACAATCTGGTCAGTTTATCGCGGCTGACGGATGTTCAACATAGCGGTAAGGAAAAAATATAAAAGAAAGAATATAAAGAAAGGCATAAAGCAGCGAAAGCTAAAGCATGTATATGTGTATGTGTATGTGTGTATGTATATGTTTATGTATACGAGGATGTAAGTATGTATATATGTGTATGTGAGGAGTGAAGGATTTGATTTGGTTGGTTGGTTTGGTTGGTTGGGTTTTACGGCATGTCAACCCCTTGGGTTATTTTATGCCGAATACTTCTATTGGTAAAAAAAAATGTTTAATGCTAACAAAGTTTTGAAATAATTTCATTTTTAATGGATAATAAATTTTGTTCATAAACTCATGTTTTCTATTTAACCCATAGATGGGACCCTAACAGGTACTACCACTACGGGTCAAAGTGGACCAGGGAGCAATGGTGATGAAGGGGTGCTCCACATTCCCCAAACCTCCAGAACTGGAAACCTCACCATCTGAAGGATTTGAATAAATCCCACAAAATGTGGTTGAGAATAGAGGAAACAACACAAACAGCTGAATTTAATTGATATTTCGCCTCATTATTAGCTGAAGCTTCTTCAAAACATTTTTCAGCCAATAATGAGGCGAGATATCAATTGAATTTAGCTGTTTGTGTTGTTATATCGACATTTTCCTCTATTCTCAACCACATATGTGTATGTGTATGATCCAGGCCAGGAATAGCCACAATTTCAAATTCTCCTCAAATTATGAACAACCGTGGAACAACCAAAGGATTCTACCCAACACTTAGGAACACCGAGGAACAACCAAAGGATTCTACCCAACACTAAGGAACACCGAGGAACAACCAAAGGATTCTACCCAACACTAAGGAACACGAGGAACAACCAAATGATTCTACCCAACACTAAGGAACACCGAGGAACAACCAAAGGATTCTACCAACACTAATGACTAAGGAACACCGAGGAAAACAAAGGATTCTACAACACTAAGGAACAGCGAGGAACAACCAAAGGATTCTACCAACACTAAGGAACAGCGAGG
Organism: Doryteuthis pealeii; assembly: GCA_023376005.1. Taxonomy (NCBI): domain Eukaryota; kingdom Metazoa; phylum Mollusca; class Cephalopoda; order Myopsida; family Loliginidae; genus Doryteuthis; species Doryteuthis pealeii. The sequence continues at coordinate 66,669,088 of CM042165.1, forward strand.
AACAACCAAAGGAACCAAAGGATTCTACCCAGCACTAAGGAACACCGAGGAACAACAAAAGGATTCTATCGAACACTAAGGAATACCGAGGAACAACCAAAGGATTCTACCTAACACTAAGGTACAGCGAGGAACAACCAAAGGATTCTACCCAACACTAAGGAACAGCGAACAACAAAGGATTCTACCCAACACTAAGGAACAGCGAGGAACAACCAAAGGATTCTACCCAGCACTAAGGAACACCGAGGAACAACAAAAGGATTTCTATCGAACACTAAGGAATACCGAGGAACAACCAAAGATTCTACCTAACACTAAGGTACAGCGAGGAACAACCAAAGGATTCTACCCAACACTAAGGAACAGCGAGGAACAACCAAAGGATTCTACCCAACACTAAGAACAGCGAGGAACAACCAAAGGATTCTACCAGCACTAAGGCGAGGAACAACAAAGGATTTTATCGAACACTAAGGATACCGAGAACAACCAAAGGCCTAACACTAAGGTACAGCGAGGAACAACCAAAGGATCTACACTAAGGAACAGCGAGAACAACCAAAGGATTCTACCCAACACTAAGGAACACCGAGGAACAACCAAAGGATTCTACCCAACACTAAGGAACACCGAGGAACAACAAAAGGATTATATTGAACACTAAGTAACATAAAGGATCTCCACTGTAAAATGCTATCACTTGCAGCCACAAATCGTATCAAAGTTAGGTATTTAAAACGTAGAATTTACCGAAGGCTAAGGAACACCGATGAACAAACAAAATAATCTACCAAACACTAAGGAACATCGAGGAACAACCGAAGGATTCTACTTTTGATCAGCAATTTTGCCCCCCCCCCAGACGTAAATGTAAAATCTTAAATATCTGTGAGGTGGAATCTACAATAACCATCAACAGTATAACGTATTCTGTTCGTTTCTCCGTCGCGGACTCCCATAATGCTACAGAAACAGAAAGAGAAATGGGGGGATACTGCGAACACACAAACATTTAGTGGGCTGCTGTGTTTCGTGTGTTCGCAACTGCTGGTTCTAATAACACTACTACTAGTTGTACAGCTACTACTACTACTGCTGCTTCAGAAAAAACAATTTTAGGCATTTCTGATCATCAAAACCAATGTATTCCCTCATATTAATATAATATAACATTATATATATATGAGGAATGAAGAATTGAGTAAATTCGACAAAATGCGGTTGAAAATAGAGGAAAATGTGGATATAACAGCACAACAACTAAATTTAATTGATATTTCACCTCGGTATTTAGCGAAGCCTTGTCAAAAAAATATTGTGAAGACCAAAAGCTTTTTACAGTCTACTTTTATACTGAAAAGCACTTCGCAAATACCGAGGCGAAATATCAATTGAATTTAGTTGTTGTGTTGTTATATCCACTTGTTTCTCTCTTTTCAACCACACACACACACACAGATATATATATACACACACACACACACACATATATATATATATATATATATATATATATATATATATATGTGTGTGTGTGTGTGTGTGTGTATGTATTTGGACAGCATTCTTTCATTTAAACATGTGGAATTAAACAAAAGGCACGTCCCCTGTTTAACAATTTTATTGATGATCTTTTCAAGCTTTCTAGCCAAATTTTAAAAAAATATTTGGATGGAATCCGTGGATTAGTCCACCGAAGTTCGTATCCCGAGTACTTTCGGCACTTCGAGGTGCAATCATCAGGGGTGATGTGTTTATGTTTCAGTTTTTTCAAGTTAGAATATTAAGGGATGTGAAGGCTGGAAGGAGGAGAATTGTTGGGAAAAGTGTTATAGGCATTTTAAAATGTGAGTACTGCATTGAACATTAATTTTATTTAAGCATGATTTGTATTGTTTGATGTATAAAGCTTCTAGTATTTAGAGATTTTTGGAGATACAAACTTCGGGATACAAACTTCGGTGGACTAATCTACAGATTCCATCCAAATGTTAAAAAGTTTGCCAGAAAGCTTGAAAAGATCATAAATAAAATTGTTAAACAGGAGACGTGACTTTTGTTTAATTCTACACACACACACACACACACACACATACATATATATATATATATATATATATATATATATAAGAATAACTGATGCCATTGGATTTTACACTTTTCAATTGTCACGATTGTCTGCCCCTGCAGGGATGGACTTGTTGCCAAAAGGGTTATCTGTCCTTGCCTCCAGGGTCTCGCCACTAGGTGACACTACTAGCTGAGTATTTAAATTCAGTCCGGGAAGCTACATATCTCTCTCCCTCTCTTTCTATCTTGGTCTGCCACCCACAAAAGATGGACTAGACGCGTGGTGTCGCTGTCCATTAAATGGGGGACTTTATCACCCAACTATCTGTAAGTGACACTTGTATTTCTCTAGAACTCTTTGTTACTTCCCAAGGACATTTGTCCTCTATGTTTGTATCTTGTCATATTCCATTAGCACAGACAATAAAGTCTGTATTGTTGTTCGGAGTTGATTATGTATATAATCACCTACGTTAGAAGGTTTCTCTGAGTCTTCGAATGTATTATAAGAACTAGTTTCGGCCACTAAAGCAAAAAACTACACATTCTACACATTCAAATCTTATAAATGGTAATATCTACTCAAGCCGTATAATTGTGTATAATTTATTTGATTTAGATAGGAATTCTTGATAGTATTGTATTCTATTCATTACTATTTTAAACATAAAATAAAATTATAATAATATAAAAATATAAACATTTTAAGTATACAGAGAAACGGCCTTCACTAGGGCAAGATATTTATATATATATATATATATTTATAAGCGTTCGGCTAGAAACCACAAGGTTTCTAGTTCGATACCGGTCCTCGCCAACTCAGCGTTATGAGTAGCACAGGGATCTATGCGGTAAAGTAAGGAGCTGATGGAAGGTGTGGTGCTGCACCTCAGATGATAAAAACAATCTCCTTGGTCTAGCGCTATTGAAAAGGGGATAGACTCCCTCGCTGACTAGCTGATACCGACTTTAGGCCGCCCCGTCGACTTTACTTACTTTATATACATATATATATATATATATATATATTATTTATATTTTTGCTTGAAGGCAATTACAATGCGTATATCGCATAAAATTCGATAATTATAGAAGATAATAATGACAAGTGAACTTCGGTAAAGAATTATTCGGTGTGTAGAACATCGTACAGACTGCCTCAACTTTATTAAGTCTCATCAGCGATGTATACTAACGATTTCCCTCCGACATAAATCGAAACCGGGACTTCAGCAGGATAGTCAGAAACCATACTGCCTCGGCCACGATACAGCACGAGAAATCCTTGCGAAATTAACCTGTCAATGATACTGATACGCATCTACCATATGAGGTAAGGGAACGTTGAGTGAATAATAACAAACCCGGGCCTTATGCTCTTCGGCGAAAGAAACAAGATTTTGGATGTTTGGACTTTTTTAGAAGTATTGTTGAATATATATATATATATTTAAAAATTAAAAATCTAGAAGTCACGCGCACAGTACCGTGATACAGACACACGCTCACATTCACACACGTATATGTTAACACACATATACCTATATATGTATACACATACAGTCATACACACAACTCCCATGAACCCCTCCCTCACATATATAAGAGCATCTAAAAAATAACCTACCTCATAGAGGTTCTTCACGGAACAAATGGACATACTACTATTAAGCACACTCGACTACCCGGATTTTAACAGCATGTCAAACCCACAAAAACACTTGAACTTTTATAACTCTTCTATAATGCTCCCTTTCTAATAATCTATCAACAATTTCTTCAAATAAGAAATTTTCTCCTGAAGATGACCTGAGGTCGAAACTAGTTGAGAATAAACAACATACAAGAAATATTCCTGATTGTCTTAATACTTTTTGTTCACACTATATATATATATATATATATATATATATATGGAGAGAGAGAGAGAGAGAGAGAGAGAGAGAGAGAGAGAGAGAGAGAGAGAGAGGGGCGTGTATTTATCTTGGTAATTTATCTTGGTAATTTATTTTATTTTATTTTTTAGTTTTTTAAATACATTTTTTTTTTAGTGCTCATTGTTAAAGTTTTCTGTATCATAATAAATTAAGCAGTCTAGTGAATAATTATCAGCAAGGATGTAGGAAGAAATCTGCAAACATGAAGAGACTTGCTGTCACATGTTCTTCGGTGAGCCAACAGCTAAGACGGGTGTAGAAAATTTTAGTGGAGTGAGATTGATGATAATGATGATGATAGTGCATAATATTAATAATTTCTCTGTATACTTAAATTTTTTCTATTATTCTATTTTTCTATTATTATTATTATTATTATTATTATTATTATTATTATTATTTTCTTTTATATTTAAAATAGTAATAAATAGAATACAATGTGTACATGGACAAACTCTCGGTCGAAACACGTGTAGGCATTTCATTAAACAATTTTTCTCCATTCAACATTTTATTTCCTTTATTTATTCATCTTTTCAACATTTTCTCCCGTTGCTTCCGTTATATAAAAAATTGGATCTAAAGTCGTTAGGGTGGCTTAAAGTCGGTATCAGCCAGACAGCGAGGGAGTCTATTCCCTTTTCACTAACGCTAAACCAAGGCGATTGTTTTTAGCGTCTGAGATGGAGTGTCACACAATCAGCTCCTCACTTTATCACAAAGATACCTGTGCTACCCATGCGCTGAGTTGGCGAGGGCCGGTATCGAACCAGAAACCTGAAGACATCATTAACTTGATAGTTGGACTGAAAATTAAGTTATTCCTCGAGTTAGAGGATTATGGCGATTTTTAGGTGGGTGCTAACCGACTAAGCTAAACCGGCTCCCCAAGTCAGCTCCCCCAAAAACTTCCCTAGTCTAATGCTAGCGAAAAGGAGATAGACTCCCTCACTGTTCGGTTGATACCGATAATAGGCCACTATATCGACTTTATTTTTTTGTTACTATGCACACTGTAGGAGGTATTGGTATTATGGAGACACTATATATATTTACCAACCCCTCCGCACAAGCAGGATGCGACACAAGGTCAATTTCTTAAGCGGAGTTTATCAGGTTTGAATTCAGAGTTTTCCTTCTCCTAGACCAGTTGTCTAACCATGGTTAAAGAACCCAGTCTGTCCTACTATTTACCCATAGCTGGAGGGAGAGTAGGATTCATACCTTTCCCAATGGTATTAGCGCTAAGTGAAATGCAATTACCACATCCAGGATTTGAACTCGGAGCGACGAGTCCATTTCCCAAGACTTTAACCACGCGCTTCCTTACACGCTTCTCTTATGGAGACACTATATGTAAGGTTATCTTCATACGAAGTGAACTGGGCTACTTGGGTTCGAATCCTGAACAAGGTTGTTTGCATTTCACATAGCACTAAGATTTTTTTTAAAATATGAGTTTGACGACTGATTTACAAAATGAACAACCCCCCTCCCTCCAAAAAACAACAAAAAAAAACAACAAATTGGCGGATCACAATCTTTCTATTAGCTCGAAGCCCGTTATATTTCATGCACTTGTAAACCGTGCCATGCACTTACGATACGGATATTCTAATTTCTCTTTTTTCGTTTTTTTTTTTGAGTGAGTAAGTGTAGCAGAAAAAAAGCAAGCAAGTCACGTGCTGTGTAGAGTGAACATGAAGAGTTTAATCTCGCCTCTCTTGTTGCCATGGGAACAACGTCTCTCTTGTAAGATGCTAGACAATTCAATGATTGCATTTCTAGCAATCACTACGATGATGACTACGACCACCGGGAGACACAGCACTACATGATGACATATGTTCATTTGTACCCACAGACGTTGTATCTATCAACAAATGTTTATGAAATTAAGTCTCTCTCCCTCTCTTTCTCTCTCTCTCTCTGTGCGTATATCTCTGTCTCTCTGTCTCT
>CM042165.1:66680059-66712559 GCA_023376005.1 Doryteuthis pealeii
TAGAATAAAGGTGGGAACCCTATTATCAAATAGTAGAATAAGGGTGGCAGCCCTATTATCAAATTGTAAAATAAAGGTGGAACCCTATTATCAAATAGTAGAATAAAGGTGGAACCCTATTATCAAATAGTAGAATAAGGGTGGCAGCCATATTATCAAATAGTAGAATAAAGGTGGATATTATCAAATAGTAGAATAAGGGTGGAACCCTATTATCAAATAGTAGAATAAGGGTGGCAGCCATATTATCAAATAGTAGAATAAAGGTGGCAGCCCTATTATCAAATAGTAGAATAAAGGTGGAACCCTATTATCAAATAGTAGAATAAGGGTGGAACCCTATTATCAAATAGTAGAATAAAGGTGGAACCATATTATCAAATAGTAGAATAAAGGTAGCAGCCCTATTATCAAATAGTAGAATAAGGGTGGCAGCCCTATTATCAAATTGTAAAATAAAGGTGGAACCCTATTATCAAATAGTAGAATAAGGGTGGAACCCTATTATCAAATAGTAGAATAAGGGTGGAACCATATTATCAAATAGTAGAATAAAGGTGGAACCGTATTATCAAATAGTAGAATAAGGATGGAGCCCTATTATCAAATAGTAGAATAAAGGTGGAACCCTATTATCAAATAGTAAAATAAAGCTGGAACCCTATTATCAAATAAATAGTCGAATAAAGGTAGCAACCCTATTATCAAATAGTAGAATAAGGGTGGCAGCCCTATTATCAAATTGTAAAATAAAGGTTGAACCCTATTATCAAATAGTAGAATAAAGGTGGAACCCTATTATCAAATAGTAGAATAAAGGTAGCAACGCTATTATCAAATAGTGGAATAAAAGTGGCAGCCCTATTATGAAATAGTACAATAAAGGTGACAACCTTATTATGAAAAAGATTTGACATGGACAACAAGAACCTTAAGGAACGGGAAATATTACGTAGGGCTAAAATCGTGGATTCCGAGGGCGAGCTTTGGCTTTAGAATACACTGAGTGCACCACTGCAGAGAGTGGCAACAAGTGATGCTTAAGTATGGAATCCTGTTGGATGAGCAGTCATTGACATGCAATGCCCCACTTTGGTCTTTACTTAGGCTAAATCAATCGTCTGGTATGAGCCCCATATTTGCCCGTATCCTTTTTATCATAACTTAATATGATCTATTTCCAAAATGCTCATCAAATATAAAATTTAAAACAAAGCAATGAATTAATTGCTAAAGGGTGGTATAAAAAGAAGTATGTTATAGAATATTTTGACATGAAAACACGAGATATAAACTTTAATTATTTACATCCCTGCATCAATCAATATGACTCATACATAATACACAAATGATAAAAATAAAGTATATATTTAATTATTCATATATTATCGTGTATAATTCTGGTAAGATTTTTCAAAACAAAAACTGTATTATGATTTAATATAAGATAACTTTATGAAGAAGAACAAATAAATAAAATATGAAAAAGATAGTGAATTAAATTCAAACAATCGATAAAATTGAAAATAAGACAAATCTTCATTAAGATATTCAATATTACGGGAAAGAACAATCAAATAAATTCAACGTGAAAACAAAAAAGAAGAAAAAAAAGAAGAAAAATCACAACTGAAATTTCAAAATTCAAAATCCAAAAGAAAAAAGACGGTGAGCTGCTGGGGAAGCAAATATGAACTCATAGAGAGAGAGAGAGAGAGAGAGAGAAGAGAGAGGGAGAGAGGGAGAGAGAGAGAGAGAGAGAGAGAGAGAGAGAGAGGGAAGGAATTCGGGGTGAAAGTGTATACTTATAAAAATATGTCTCCCTGCTGTCTATTGATGAAAGGAAAGAAGAGGAGAGAGAGAATAAATAGAGAAAGAAAGAGAAAGTGCCTAGAGAGAGAGAGAGAGAGAGAGAGAGAGAGAGAGAGAAGAGAGAGAGAGAGAGAGAGAGAGTGAAAAGGGGGGGAAGGAATTCGGGGTGAAAGTGTATACTTATAACAATATGTCTCCCTGCTGTCTATTTATGAAAGGAAAGAAAGAGGAGAGAGAGAATAAATAGAGAAAGAAAGAGAAAGTGCCCAAAGAGAGAGAGAGAGAGAGAGAGAGAGAGAGAGAGAGAGAGAGAGAGAGAGAGAGAGAGAGAGAGAGGAGGAATTCCAGTAATCCTACCAGTGATACGCCGTAGGGAAGAGGGAAACGCCTTCAGATTAATAAATTTGTAGCTAAATTCATTTAGAAACATGTTTCTATATTGTCCCTGAAAATAGAAAAAAGAAATAAGACCTCATGATGATACTGATGATGGTGATGAATTGAAGAAAGTAGAGTAGAGATTTTACAGTATATTTCATGTTTGTTATTAGCTGTCTTTTACTTTATTTTGTATATTTTTACATATTCAAATCATTCATATACATTTTTTGAATATGTCAGTTTAAACAGGAAATTAGAGCTACCTTGTAACTCTTTCTTTAGCTTGAAATTGTAAATCTATATTTGCTGTCTGATCTATATTTGATGGATTTTCTGGTGAAATTTCTTTGGGTTCTTCATTTTATCTGTGACTCCTTTCTGATGAGTCTGAACTTCTAAGGAGTTTTGGAAATTTCTTTAAATTTCTAAAAGCCTTTTAAGTTTTGGTCGAAATAAATTTATTACAGAATGACGGTTTATTGAGTGTTTCCTTTCTTTCAAAGGTGTGTATATATATATATATATATATATATATATATATATATATATATATATATATATATATATATATATATATACATTTACCTTTGAAAGAAAGGAAAAACTCCTAAGAAGTTCTTTTAAGTTTTGGTCGAAATAAATTCATTACAGAATGACGGTTCATTGAGTGTTTCCTTTCTTTCAAAGGTAAATATTGTTCTGTATCTAATCTAAATTATAGATTATTATGCATTGAGCTCTCTCTAGGGATTTATAAAAATCCTTGTATTTGCACCTACTAAAACAGGCAATATTATTATACAGTGGGATTTTGAAGATCCCATGTAGAATCATCCGTTACTTCCAGTTTTGGATAGCTTACACACACACACACACACAAACACACACACACACACACACACACACACACACACACACACAGACGTCACGGAACCAACCTAAAATGACGTCATATCCCCCCAAAATATCGGATTCGTAATCAGCGGCAAAAATGTCCATAAAAAACACTCGTCCCAAAAATTCGACCCCCCCATTTGCCCACCCCTGCCCTAAGGACAACACCCATCCATATACATATGCCTGGACTTAACATATTCTATTTCCCCCCACTTTTTTTTCTCTGACCGTATTCTCACGCAACCATTGTATCATAATATTGGGAGTCGTTCTTTCTCTAAAAATTGACAGTGTTTTGGACCATTCGATCGCTAATCAACAAGAATCAGACGTTATTGCACAAACCAAAATTGCTGTATTCAAAGGTGGCTAAAAACTTATCATAGCACACTGTACATTTCTCTATATAACTAACTTCCTTGTTAGACGAAAATGCTTAAATTTTTCCTATTGGCGCCGGCTTTCGGTTGTCGAGAGATGAAACGAGTCATTTCCACGGTTATATATTTTTTTTTTTTGCATCGACGCAAAGAGACGAACTGACAGGCCGAGCTAGTTGCCCGCGAATACGTCAGGTCCGTGAAGGATGAAACTAATAAATTCAAATCAATCAGAGAACCTGTCTACGGACTCGGGCGAAACTCCATCAGGACACTTTCGGTAATGTAGCGTGTGATTATTTTTTTTTTATGTTTTAAGTGAGATTTCTCAAAAATATCTGCCAAGCGCCGATAATACCCCCAGACATCCAAGAATACCGTCCCTAATCGTAGCATTTAAGTAAATAGTACAATTTGAGAATACAATAGAAATTTGATTTAAGAATACCTTTCAGCACTCCTTCGTTGTATGTTCTTAAAAATTTTCTTCTTTTTTTTTTTTTACTTATTTATATTAATCCCACGTCGATGTCCAGTAGGTGGTCGTTATTTCCTTGGTTGGAAGAAAGTGGGTATTCAATCGACAGTCGACATTTTTAGCCGTTGGTGTCGAAGGCAATTAGATGAATGACCACATCTGAACGTATCCGCTGAAAATATTTAACCGTAAATAAACTTGTGCAACAAAAATACTCGGCATTATTTACGTACATAAGACATTAAAATCTTGAAAGAAATGTTTGATAAGAATATGGAACTTATACACATACACACACACACACACACACATATATATATATATATATATATATATATTGGAGGCTAGCCTTCAAAATCATAACCACATATAATATATTATACTAAAGCTGAGTTAATCAACTTTTGCTTCCTAAAGGCTTTTTTACTGTTTAGTTTTATGACACGAAAATTATACTAAATTATTCCTTATTTTTAGGATTGAATCATGTTTGAAAAAAATGTTTTAATTGGTTCTAATTACTCGTAATTTGCAATTAAGTAAAAAAACCGACCAATCTCTTACTTTACTCTGTGTCTATCTCTTTCTTTCCCTCTATGTATCTCTTGACTACCTCCTCGTTATATAATGTTAGTTTCTCTGGAGAGTAGAGAGAGAACCAGGAGAATTTGAAATGTATTTCATGTTAAATTTCACAACCAGCAAACCCATAGCTTAGATGAGGTCAAACATTTACTTTCTTATCTTACAAAATGATTTTAAGGATTCGTCCTGCCGTATTTATTTAAAAAATATTTATTTACTTTGCTAACCCCCTTTTCCCTAATCTCAATTATCTACCCAGAGCTGAATGGGTGCCCCAATGGGTCACGTTTTGTCTGGTATATATATATATATATATATATATATATATATAAAGGAAAAGTTGACTTACCGGTGAATTTGGTCACGATGGTAAGTACGTGTGGAATTCAGGGGGGGTAAGTCAGCGATATAACAAATACAAAGTGATCAATACTGAGTAGAGCAAATTTATTATGAAATTAGTACAAGAGATAACCTACTCGAGTTTCACCATAAGGATCTTCAGGGTTAAATCCACTGAATTAATCGAGACACCGATTAATAGCAGTCGATTTCACGTGTGTGGTCATTGCATTAAAATGTTCGTTGCGAAAGAACGCTGACTTTCGATTCAAAAAGGTCTCACACCGGAAGTTGATTTTTTGTGGGATTCAAAAAGTAAACAATAAGTTAGAATCGATTTGTATTAATCTATTTACTAGGATGCAGCTGTCTAACAATTGTATGTGTCATAATGTTTAAAAGCGGTTTCATTAAAAAAAAAAAAAAAAAGGGGGGGGTTGTTCAAATCTATTTATATTGTTTTGTTTTGATTATATTGTTTGTTTGTTTGTTTGTTTTGTTTTACGGCATATCAACCTCAGTGGGGTCATTTTAATGCCGATAAAGTTTTGAAATAAATCAATTCTTAATGGATAATACAATTTTTTATAAATACATTTTTCTATTTAACCCATAGATGGGACCCTAACAGGTACTACCACTCCGGGTCAGAGTGGACCAGGGAGCAATGGCGATGAAGGGGTGCTCCGCATTCCCCAAACCTCCAAAACTGGAACCTCACCATCAGATAGAGTTTAACGTCATTCCCAGGACATGTAGACCCGCAGCCACCGCCTTCTAGCACCCATATGATAAAAAGGGGTTGGGGCTTGCCATAAGGGCAATAGGGTTGGGAAAATCATATAGAAGCTAGGGCTTGACGTGACCAGCCGATTGATCGGAGAGGGCCTCTCCGACCGCCCGTCTAGCCCAAGATAGGGCCAAAGTGGAGTATTGCATGTCATGAACTGCTCATCCACCTGGGCTCTATCCTTAAGCATCACGGGTCGCCACCCACGGCCAACAGGTGGCCCCATTGGGGGAGTCTTACCCCTCTGCAGAGGTGCAGTCGGTGCATTCTAACGCCCCAGCCGACAGGGCGGGTTTTGATTATAGTTATTATGAAGTGAGCGTAGTGATACGTATTGGTGTATATTGTATTCACGGTAATTTTGTTATTATAATCGAGGCTTAAAATAAATTAAATCTTTGATCTTATTTTTAATATATTTTAAGCCTCGATTATACATTATAGACATCGTTGTTCTGAAGTCCTATTGAGTTCGATTGTGAACCGCTCAGTTCCAACCTTGTCTGTTGGAGTCCAGGTCTTCTAAGCAACATTAAGATTAAGCAATGTACATAAGTGAATGAGAGTTATGTTTATATAGGGGATGGAAAATTGCTCTTCTAAATCTAGAGAGTTCTTATTTTATCATACTAGAATGTAAGGTAGGTAACATAGAGATGTGACTTCAATTTACACCACATTGGAGATTAAATAACCCACGGAGGTCAACATGCCATTAAGTACAGAAACAAAAACATATATCTATACATATATAAAGGGCAGTTGTATGTATATATGTTTACCAACTCCTCCGCACGAGCAGGATGTGACACAAGGTCAATTTCTTAAGCGGAGTTTAACAGGTTTGAATTCAGAGTTTTCCTTCTCCTAGACTGGTTACCTAGCCATGATTAAAGAGCCCAGTCTACCCTGTTATTTACCCATAGCTGGAGGGAGAATTGGATCCATACCTTTCCCAAGGATATTAGCGACATGTGAAATGCAAACAGCTTCGGCAGTTGTATGTATATGTATGTCCGGAGGAAACTTCGAAAATAAAACGAATAACGACAAAGTAAATATATGTACACATTAAATATCACCAGGGCTTGGTTTTTGAGCAAAAATAATAAAGGTCTGATTTATATTCGTAAAGATAATTAAAAAAATTAAATTTAGATTTTTTTTGCATTTAATATTTTAAATAGTAGACATTGATCTTTCTTTTCAGAGTTGCTGGATCAACGCAAGGTCTTTTTTTTACATAGGGATTTTAATGGGGCATAATACCAGGATCCAACTCGCAATTTAATAATAATAATGGATCTGTGGGACTAACATTTTTTGCATCCCCTCTACCCATGCAACGCCGGGTAGCCGCTTCTAGTACATACATAAAGGGCAGTTGTGTGTACGTATGTCCGGAGGAAACAACGAAAATAAAACAATTTACGACAAAGTAAAAATATATACACATTCACTATCACCAGAGCTTGCTTTTAGTGCAAAAATAATGACTTTATTTATATCTGGGATGATATTTAAAAATTAGGATTTTAATAGAAAGTCTTTGATTGCGTCCGTGATTAAAACATAAATCAATGATGTAAGACCAAAACAATCAATAGATCTGCGAGACTAACCTTTTATTATCCCCCACACTACCTAGGCAACGCTAGGTAGCTGCTTCTAGTCAGTGAAATTTATTGGAAATGTATCTTTCCCGCGAATGTTACGATGTTATCTCGTTGTGTATATTAATAGAACTTGCTGGGATTCGTTGTGTTAACTCATTTTAGCTAGATGAAATTAGTTTATCTGAGGCCAATGTGAAAATTAGATTTTTGCTATTTGGGCCTCTTGGCGCTTTCAAGCCTCGGTCATTGCCCGGTTTCTCCAGCGATCACTCCGCCCTAGGCTACAGCCCGTCAATTTACTCACCTAATATTGTTCTACTAGCAGAACCTTTCTTTTCGTTTTCGTTTTCTTTTTCCGCTTTCCGGTAATCATGAACTTTTCTTTAGTAAATTAGGGTGTCCCAGAAAAAACAGAACTCACAAATTTTGAAAATTGACAGTTTTTAAAAAACTCCTATGTCGTAAGGAAGATTTCTTCTCCGGACTTTTGGATTATATATATATATATATATATATATATATATATATATATATAGTTTACAGCAAAACTTTTGTATTTGACTTCTGATGGAATGAAGAAGACAATCAGAATTGTGGAGCCATTTTTCAAAATTCTATTTTAGTTTTTTTTGTTTGTTTGTTTTCTTTTTAGACACCGTGCTACTAATTTTTCGAAGCAATTAACAACAACAAAAGAATGATACCGATTGAGAATTACCGGCAATTATTGACTATAATTAAATAATTTGTAGCCCGATTCGTCAGAAAATGGTCGATTGGGCGTAATATCTAATTTTGAAGAATATTCTCAACCCACCCCGACCCCGCTTACCACCCAAGTCGACCCCCATCACTTTAAACCAAGTTTCATTGTATCTGTGTTGGGAATTTTTTTTTTATAGTTATAAACTTGAATTTAATGAAAAGTTCCACAAATACTTTATCGTCAAATATTCTTGATCATGCATGGTAGTTTAATCATTCATTCTCGAACTTGCTTTTGGTTATTCATTTTCCGTTCACGTAAACGCTTGTCTTCTCGTACCCCAACCACACACACAAAAAAACCCAGTTTCAATAAAGCCGTTGTATTATACAAGCAATTTGAAAGAGGTGCACTATCTATCTAGGTTTCACCCGAATTATCCTGAAGAACCATTCGAGTGAAACCTAGATAGATAGTGTCTGAATTATATGTCTGAATTATGCTCTACTTAGCGTATTTTTCTTTTGGCCATTACATAGGATACTGATGATTATTTTCAGAAAATACGGGTGTGTTCTTTAAAAAAGAAATTCCCCAGATGCCAGTTTGCAAAAAAAAAATTGTTTAAAAAAATGAGTTATCTGGTTTTTCAACACTGGTAGAGTTTAGAAGTTATATATATATATATATATATATATATATATATATATATATATATATGTGTGTGTGTGTGTGTGTGTGTGTGTAAAAATGGAATTGGAATTGAATCCGACAATATGAAGAAAAATGAATAAAGAAAAGAAAGTACAGAATGGATAATAAAAGATGAATTTAATCAATATCACTTACACATGTGTTTCGGTCAGTTTATCTTTGTGTACACGATTCAAACTATTATTATCATTAAATAAACAAATGAAATGAAATAATAATAATAGAAAATAAAGAAAAATAAAGAACGAAGGAAATAAATGAATAAATGAAAGGAAATAATTACAGAAGAAAGAAAAAAAGAAAGGAAAAAGAAAGAAAGAAAGAAGGAAAGAAAGAAAGAAAGAAAGAAAGGGAATTTTGAATGTGAAAGAAAAAAAGAAAGAAAGAAAGAGAGAAAGAGAGAGAAAGAAAGAAATAAATAAATAAATAAAGAAAGAAAGAAAGAAAGAAGAAAATCTTGACAGCAGATCAACAAGTATCTGTAGGAGTTACCTCCCACTGTTCTTTTATAAATATATAGAGTCAGAGAGTATTTGATGTAAACAAAGGAATATGGCCACCGGCAACTTTGCCAAACAGTTGTTTTGACCATTTATATTTCAAGGAATATTGTTATCTAGCTCATATTACTTCATGGCGCTGCAGGCAGGATGTCATCCATGGGGATTTTAGCGGGGCAGGCATATCCGTTGCTAATGTCAAGGTCTAAACACGAACCTTTGCAAACGAGAAGCTTACGAAAAACTTGATATATATATATATATATATATAATATATATATATATATATATATATATATATATTTGTAAAAAAGGCCTTAAATACCATGGGTATCGTGGTTATGGACCATTTCCACTCGTGCGTATGCCCACGAGCTTCTTCAAACCACTGATATCTTTTATTTAGACAGGCACATGGCCAAACTCATCTTATATTCATACATTTCCCCCGCCTTCCAGGGTGATCATATTGCATTTTTTCTTTTCAAGTGTCTTTTTTATTGGTGGACATTTTTTTATCCTTTGCATGGTTGGCAGTGTTTTTATGTGTCTGCCTAGTTGGTTGGTAAATTCCTTAGTTGGGTTTGACTGACCCACAGAATTTTACTTCTATTTATGATCTTGATGCCCTTTCACTCTAAGTGGGTCAAGTGGGTTGCAGGGAAGGTATGTCTTTTTTCTCCGCGGCTGGGGGTATCTGAGTTTACTTTATTATGGTTTCAAGCCTTTATTTTTCTTGGAGTATCTTAGTGTGTTTTCTTTGCTCTGTTTACAATAATTAAACATTGAGCTCTCATACGGTAGAGAAGTAGGACCAGCCTAGAATTACCTTGTACCAAGAAACTTTGTACCACACCAAAGAATATATTATATATATATATATATATATATATATATAATATATATATATATATAAGTAAGGAGCTGATGGTAGGAGTGGTGCTCTGCCTCAGACACCCAAACAATCTCCTTGGTCTAGCGCTAGTGAAAAGGGGATAGACTCCCTCGCTGTCTGGCTGATACCGACTTTAGGTCACCCCGACGACTTTACTTTACTTTACCTATGGTTTAAATTTCATTTAAATCGAAGGGAGAAAAAAATAAACTTTCAGTAGTGGTATGAAACACCGAGGTCACGCTTTGATCAAAATGAAATATACTTATCCAAATAGCCAGTGTAATGTAGTTTCAGAATATATACTTATGGAGGTTTATCCACAAAAATCCTTGGTGGAGTTCGTGAACAAACAAACAAACATACAGAAACTACAACTTTATATATAGAGATATAGATTTTTACGGGATTGTTTGGGCATTCAAAAATATATATATATATATATATATATATATATATATATATATAAGAGGAGTCATAAAAGTATCAAGATTGAGTTGTATTACCAAGATAGAGATGAACAATAAATGGAACGTTAATTTTTTCAGAATACAAGGTGTGTCAAGAAGTACTAAAATTCTCGATACTTTTTTTACACACCTTGTATATATATATATATATATATATATAATATATATATATATGTGTGTTGTGTGTGTGTGTGTGTGTGTGTGTGTTTGGTTGAACTCGAGTGAAATTCCTGTCGTACAAGTTTCTGTTCAATCCTTTCAAGGTGTCTGGCTAACTTTTTGGTGTCAGGGTTGAACGCAGATTAACACTACACTTTTCCGATACCAGTTCTATTAATCAACACCTTAAAACACATTCATGCCCCCTCTACCTACCGCAAAATTCTAACAGAAAATACACGCACACTACATAAAAAAAAACTTCAAATAATCGAAGCTTTATATATCAAACAAAAAAAACCTACCTTAAACAAAATAAACTTTGAATTAAGTCAGCATGTTCTCAAATGCCTATAATTTCCCGCCTATCCTCCTTCCAATATTCCGCTCCCCTTCTCACAACTCGAACTACTACCAATCCCTACAACCTCCCCCTACCTATTGTTACTACCTCCCACTACCATTTCCTATGCTACTGCTCGTTTTCTTTAAAAACGAGACACCACAAAACATACCATCAGTTTCCAATCTGTAGATGGCAAATCGACATGCCGAAAGCGCTCGTAGAGACACCTTTGGTGGACTGCTACACCAGTTCCACCCTGACACCAAAAAGATGGCCAAACACCTTGAATAGATTGAACAGAAACTTGTACGACAGGAAATGTCACTCGAGTTCAACCAAATATGTTTAAATGAGAAAAGGCTGCCAAAATACACTTATATATATAATATATATATATATATATATATATATATAACACTTTTGCCGGCTTTTTTTGGTATTCAAAATATGGTTAAAAACACACACATACAGAGTTAGAGATAGATAGATAGATAGATAGATAGAGAGAGAGAGAGAGAAGAGAGAGAGAGAGAGAGAGAGAGGGTGGGACGAAAACGCATGTACAGCTTAAATACACGCACACACACATACATTTTTGCCGGATTATTTCGGCATTTAAATAATATCAAACACACACACATAGACACACACACACACATACACAGAGATACACATAGGCACACACACACACACACACACACACACACACACACACACACACACATATATATATATATATATATATATACAGACACACATACACAATCACACACACACTCATATGTATATATTATATATATATATATATATATATATATATATATTATTTTTGTTGGAACTTTGGGGCTTTCAAGAATGATTAAACTGAGAGAGAGAGAGAGAGAGAGAGAGAGAGAGAGAGAGAGAGAGAGAGAGAGAGAGAGAGAGGAGGGGGATAACACATATATACAACCTATTTTTTTGGACATTCAAAATATGATTAAGCACACACACACCACACACAACACACACACACCACACTATATATATTATATATATATGTATGTATATATATATATAAAGAGTAAAAAGTAAGTTATCTGTTTATCAAATAAGAGAAAAACCAAACAAAAAAAATAGATTAATCCTTTGAAGCTAATCAACTAGTAAGAATTCATTGTTTCCATGGCAACGGTTTTCTATGTGGAAAGAAAACCCACTTTATGATCGGCGATTTGAAATAATTTCCCTTGTTTTCAAAATTTTCTTTCTTTTTTTTTCTATTTCAATTCTCAAATAACATTTCGTCCTCCTTTTTTATGTATTTATTTATTTCTTGTTTAATTTTCATTTTTACCTTTATTTATTTATTTTTAATCTCTAAAGATTTTCTGTCTGTCCTCTGTCTTCTATGAATAATTTCTTTTATTTTTTTTATTTGTTTTACTATTTCTTTCTTTTCTTTCCTTCCTTCCTTCTTTCTTTCTTTCTTTCTTCTATAAAACCCTTTCAATTAACTTTCTTTCTTTCTTTCTTTCTTTCCTTCCTTCTTTCTTTCTTTCTTTCTTTCTTCTTCTTCTTTCTTTCTTTCTTTCCTTCCTTCTTTCTTTCTTTCTTTCTTCTTTCCTTCCTTCTTTCTTTCTTTCTTTCTTTCTTCTTTCTTTAAAACCCTTTCAATTAACTTTTTTCTTTCTTTCTTTCTTTCTTTTCCTTCCTTTCTTCTTTCTTCTTCCTTTCCTTCTTCTTTGTTTCTTTTTTTTCTTTCTTTCTATAAAACCCTTTCAATTAAATTTTTCTTTCTTTCTTCTTTTCTTTCTTTCTTTCTTTCTTTCTTTTTTCTTTCTTTCCTTTCCTTCCTTCTTTCTTTCTTCTTCCTATAAAACCCTTTCAATTAACTTTCTTTCTTTCTTTCTTTCTTTCCTTCCTTCTTTCTTTCTTTCTTTCTTTCTTTCTTTCTTTCCTTCCTTCTTTCTTTCTTTCTTTCTTTCTAATAACCCTTTCAATTAACTTTTTCTTCTTTTTCTTCCTTCTTTCTTCTTTCTTTCTTTCTTTCCTTCTTTCTTTCTTTCTTTCTTTCTATAAAACCCTTTCAATTAACTTTCTTCTTTCTTTCCTTCTTTCTTTCTTCTTTCTTTTCTTTCTTTCTTTCTATAAACCCTTTCAATTAACTTCTTCTTTTCTTTCTTTTTCTTCTTTCTTTCTTTTTTCTTTCTTCTTTCTTTCTTTCTTTCTTTCTATAAAACCCTTTCAATTAACTTTCTTTCTTTCTTTTTCTCCCTTCTTTCTTCTTTCTTTCTTCTTTCTTTCTTCTTTCTTTCTATAAAACCCTTTCAATTAACTTTCTTTCTTTTCTTCTTCTTTCTTCTTTCTTCTCTTTTTTCTTTCTTTCTTTCTTTCTTTCTTTCTTTCTTCTCTATAAAACCTTTCAATTAACTTTCTTTCTTTCTTCCTTCTTTCTTTCTTTCTTTCTTTCTTTCCTTCTTTTTCTTTCTCTTCTTTCTTTCTTTCTTTCTTTTTCTTCTTCTATAAAACCCTTTAATTAACTTTCTTTCTTCTTCTTTCTTTCTTCCTATAAAACCCTTTTAATTAAATTTCTTTCTTTCTTTTTTTCTTTCAATATCTTATATCATTTATTTCCTTCTTTCCCTCTTTCTTTTTCTTCATTTATTATATCATGTATTTCTTTCTGTCATTGTCTCATCTCATTTTCTTCTTTCTTTCTTTCTTTCTTTCTTTCTTTCTTCTTTTCTTTCTTTCTTTAAACCCTTTCAATTAACTTTCTTTATTTCTTTCTTTCTTTTTGTCTTTCTTTCTTTCTTTCTTTCTTCCTATCAACCCTTATGTTATCTTTCTCCCTTTCTCCTTTCCTTCTTTCGTCTTTCTTTCTATTAACCCTTTCAGTTAAATTTCTTTTTTTCTTTCTTTTCTTTTCTTTCTTCTTTTTTCTTTCTTCCGATCAACCGTTTCTGTAATATTTCGTTCTTCTTCGTTCTTTCTTTCTTTCTTTCTTTTTATTCCAGACTGTTCAATTTTCTTCTTTCCTTCCTTCTTTCTTTTTTTCTTTCTCTCTCAAATGTCTATATTCTAGTCTTTTCACGTTCTTTCTTTCTTCTTTCTTTCTTTCTTTCTTCCGATCAACCGTTTTTGTAATCTTTTGTTTCTTTCTTTCATTCTTTCTTTCTTTCTTTCTTTTTAGTATCAATTCTTTGTTTCTTTTCTTTATTTTTTCCTATTAACCTCTTCATTGTCTTTCATTTTCTTCTTTCTTCACTTTCTTTTTTCTATTATCCCTTCAAACCCGGAGTGGTAGTACCTGTTAGTGTTCCATCTATGGGTTAAATAGAAAAACATGAATTGATAAACAAAATTGTATTATCCATTAAGAATGAATTCATTTCACAACTTTATCGGCATTAAATGGCCCAGTGAGGTTGATATGCCGTAAAACAAAACAAACCAATCTTCCTTCATTTTATTGTTCGGTTCAGTCACTTCTGCTGAATTGATTTTGCTCAACCCACACTTTCCCCTTTTAAGTTGTGTGAGAATGAAAGTTCGATGACAAAGTTGAATGAAACGTTATCTATGGAAAGACACAATTCTGAAGACGACACGTTATTTTTCGGATGTTAATTAACATTAGGTCTGGTTTGTTTGTTTACTTGGTCTTGTTGATGGCATTCTCTGTGCAAAGGTATAATATCGAATCTTATTTCATTTCATTTCATTCTATCTATCTATCTATCTATCTACCTATGTATTCCTGTTAAAATATATATATCTATATCTCATTCTGAACATTATCTATCTATTTCATTCTAATCATTCCTCCCTTCATCCATTTCTCTCTCTCTCCCTCTCTCTCTCCCTAGTTCTCTGTCTATCTATCTATATATCTTTCTAACCCTGAAAAAATATATGTATCTCATTCTAATCATTATCTATCTATCTATCTATCTATCTACATATATATATATATATATATATATATATATATATATATATATATTGCCCGTAAAGCATTCTCTGTGAAAAGGTAGGACTTAAAAATTTCTTTAGATCTATCTATCTCTGTCTCTCTGTCTCTCTGTCTGTTGTCTGTGTCTCTGTATCCCCTCTCTCTCTGTCTCTCTGTCTCTGTCTCTGTCTGTCTGTCTGTCTATCTATATATATATATCAGTATACCTGTAACGAGCAAGAAGGAGATCGCTCCCTTATTCGCTTTCGGCCGTAGCAGGGTTCAAACGGGGCTGCTGGTCCCTAGTGTTGGGACAGCGATATAGTTGGTACCGTGTTAGAAGGTAGAGTAATTTAACAGTGTCCTTTCTCTCTCTCTTTCTCTCTGTCTTTCCTTCTCTCCGAAACAGAACCCACGACACGAGCCTGGAAAATGAATGCTAAGCCCCTTGTTACTATACAACTTACGTGTCTGTTGTGCCTTCTTTATCTACTAATGACGACTGCTGCTTGGGCTTGAGTTGGCTACATATATCATTCCGGAGTTTGTCACAAAGACACTTTGCTACTTTGCTATACAACAAATACATTTTTAGTGCCGTGCATTTTGAGGCACGATGACAAGCCCCGCCAAGTAACATCTCTCTCTCTCTATATATATATATATATATATATATATATATATATATAAACCTAATGAGTCAGATAAACCTACTAAAAGTTTCACTTGGTGCTCTTCAGGCTAAGATCCGATCTTAGAGTCGGATCTTAGCCCTGAAGAGCACTAAGCGAAACTTTTAGTAGGTTTATCTGACTCATTAGGTTTATCTTTATTATTTGCTCTACTTAGGTATTGAGCACTTTTTACTTATTAGCTTTAGTTTCCTGGCGGTTTTATATCAATATATATATCTTATATATATATATATATATATATATATATATATAATTATATATAAATTGTTTTTCTTTTGGCAAATATTGTACCAATAAATTATTTTTTTGGTTGGTGAGATTATCTTGGTCTTTTCTTTTTTTCCCAAATTTTTTTTCTCCCCGGTGATGTTTGGTAGCATATTTTTTACAATCAAACTATTTGCCCGGTTTTTTCTCACCTTGAGGATTTACCAAACAAGTTTGGTTATATATATATATATATATATATATTATATATAATATATATGATATAAACAGTTCCCCCCACCTGTCAAGGCCTGTAGGTGATTGGTCGTCTATGGCATAACATTTATCCATTCAACGTCTTCTATACAACCAATTAACGTTTTCTATCCAACTACATAATATTCTCCGTGTTCATTACATCTTGCAGAATTATCATTTTTTTTCTAAATCTTCAAAAATATCAAAGGTGAAATTCTTGCACTGTCATATTTAAATGGCCACTAAGCATTGATCACTGCTAAAGATAAAGTTTATTTTAACTTCTTAACAGAAATTGGGCTGACAGCCAAGCGTGGCGATGGACAGGGTGGCCCCGGGGGCGGAGAAAGAGAGAGAGAGAGAGAGAGAGGGGTGGGCTTTCATTAACAGCTTTTAACAAAAATCCATACTAGCTCAGCGGCCCTCCAAATTTGTTTGCGTCATAATATTTTATTTTATTTATTGTTCAATGTGTTTAAAAAAAATCATACAGGCGCAAATCTCACACTAATGAAATGCACGCTAATCAATTCATTGTTAATCGTTGATACACCACATAACGAATTGATTCCTTTTTTTTATCGTTCAGGATTTTTTTTCTTTATTACGTTCATCTTTTTTCTATCTTTGCATGAGTGTCTTCTTTTCTTTCTCTTTCTTTCTTTCTTTCTCTTTTCTTTCTTTCTTTAATCTTCTTTCTTCTTTCTTTCTTCTTCTTCTTTTTTCTTCTTCTTTAAACTACTTTAATCTCTTTCTTTCTTTCTTCTTCTTTCTTTAAACTACTTTAATCTCTTTCTTTCTTTCTTTCTTCTTTCTTTCTTTTTTCTTTTTTCTTTCTTTCTTTCTTTCTTTCTTTCTTTAACTACTTTAATCTCTTTCTTTCTTTCTTTTCTTTCTTTCTTTTTCTTTCTTTAAACTACTTTAAGTTCTTTCTTTAAACTCTTTAATCTCTTTCTTTCTTTCCTTCTTTCTTTCTCTTTTCTCTTTCTTTCTTTAAAACTACATTCTTTTTCTTTCTTTCCTTTCTTCTTTCTTTCTTTAAACTACTTTAATTTCTTTCTTTCTTTCTTTCTTCTTTCTTTCTTTCTTTCTTTCTTTTCTTTCTTTCTTTAACTACTATTAATAAACTACTTTAATCTTTCTTTCTTTTCTTTCTTATCTTTCTTTCTTAAACTACCTTTAAATCTGCTTTCTCTTTCTCTTTCTTTCTTCTTTCTTTAAAGCGTTACTTTAATAAACTCTATGATCTTCAATCTTCTCATCTTTTCTATTCTTTACTTTCTTTCTATTTCTTCTATTTCTTTCTAACTGCTGATTAACGTGTTACATTATCATAGTATCTGTCCTCAGTATTTCATTGTTCTAGGCTTATTTTTTATTCAACTATCTTCTTCCTTTACACTTTTAATACATATAATACGTTTCAATTTCTTTTCTCTTTCTTCTTTTCTTCTAATTCTATCTTCGATTCTTGTACTTATTATTTATCAACTTAGTTCTTACATAATCTTTATTCTTATAAAATGTTCTTTTCATCTTCATTTTTCTATTCTTCTTTCTTTATCTCATCCCTTGCTTTCAGTTTCTTGTTTTTCTTATATACTCTGTCCCTCTTCTTTTCTTTATAATCTAAATTTATCTACTCTTCCTCTTTCATACTTATCTTTGCATAAAATTCATTTACATTTCTTTGTCATCTTTAATTTGCTCTTCTTACTACGTTTTAATCTCTTTCTTCTTTCTTTGATTAGTATACTATTTCATTATAATGATCTATCTTATTCTACGTAATTCTCGTCTTCTTTCTAACTTCTACCAATATCTTTTCTTAATGTTAAATAACTTAACAGTTTAATTCCTGTTTAATTAACTTAATTTTCCTTTCAAAACTTTCGTTGTCTTTTCTTCCGTTCTACTCAGTCTTATTATATTTTCATTTTTTTCCATATCTTTTTTTCTATTTGTCTCGTTTTTTCTCGTCTGTTACTTTCGATTTCTAAAGTGTTAAATTTTTCGCTGTATCGTTTCTTCGTAATAACGTTTGTTTTATATTTGCTTTATGATTTCATTTCTGTGCATTTAATCAGATTTTATCTTTCAAACACCATCCCTATCCTTAACTCATTTTCTCCTTGTCCTCATTTCAACTCCTCTTTATCAATCATATTTTCTTCCTTGTCTGTCGTTAACGTCTATCCTGTCGTCCGGCCTTAAAATCCAATTGACCCTTAATTGTCTCTCTTGGTTCTTTTCTTTCTTTTAATAACCTTGTTTCGTTTCTTCGCAACTCTTTAACTTCCTGTTTTTTATTCTTTATCTAATTACAGACTAGTCTGGTTTTAACTCGTTTACTTAATACCTTCCTATTAACCGCTGTTTCCTTCTTTGTGTTCTTCTCTTGCTAAATGCATGGATTTCCCAGCCCGCTTCTCTTTTGTTTTCCCGTATTTGTCTCCCTTTGTAATTTCTTTTTATAGCTATCATTTATCTTTTTCAAGAACCTTGAACTGTTATAATTTTTTCATCCTGTCTCATTTCTCCCTTCCTTGCTATTTCGTTCTCTTGATTTTCCTGCCGTTTAAAAACACAACATCCCGTGAGCTTTCGGCCCAGTAATATGCATATCATTTTTCCTTTCCTCCCTTTAATCCTCTCTCGTCCTCGCTTTATCCTATGTTTTCTTTTTCTTGTTCCAAACAGCATCTCCTAACCTCACTTCTTTTCATTCTCTTTCTGTGTTCGTTGCTTGCTTTCCCAATCCTCTCATACTTCTATTCTTCGTCCTTGCTCTTTCTCTAATAGTTAAACTCAAGGTGTATTTCCTGTGCTCCGACCAAGACGTTGGATTTTTATAATTTATTTTTAGCCCACTTCGTTATCTTTCTACCAATATTCTCGATATCTTAAAATCGTTTCACTTTCTCTAAAAAAGTGATTTTCTGGGGTTTCTAATCGCAACCTTTCGTTTTTCTTGCTTGGTTCAATTTCCGTTCCTTCTTTTCTTTCAAAAATATTGAATTTCACACGCTTGTCCGATAGTGTTCTTTCAAAGCTGCTTCTCACGTATTACTGATAGCGGAATACTTGATCTCCAAACCTCCAATAATGAGACATCCTCCCCCCACCCCCTTACCGACTACTATTACTACTATTACTACTACTACTTTGGCCAGTCTTAAAGGTTGTCTCTTCCGCTTCTTTGTATTCTTATCTGTTTAGCAAGTATTAGAAGTGATATCTCAAATTAATTACTAACTAGCATGACCGGTGACTGTTTTGGAATTATACCAGAGGAGCACCACTCTCTAAATATATTAATAAATATGCTAACGTTACTATACTGTTACTGTTTCGTTATAGCGCACGTGGTGTAATGGGTAAATGGCACTCGTCACCCGAGTTCAAATCCTGCACTTGTGTCGGTAATTGCATTTTCACGTAGCACTAATACCCTTGGGAAAGGTATGGATCCTATTCTCCCTCCAGCTATGGATAAATAGGAGGGTAGACTGGGCTATTTAACCTTGGTTAAGCAACCGGTCTAGGAGAAGGAAAACTCTGAATTCAAACCTGTTAAACTCCGCTTAAGAAATTGACCTTGTGTCACATCCTGCTCGTGCGGAGGGGTTGGTAAATATATATATATATATGTTTACTTGAGATCTATTGTTAAATAGTTCAATATGAAAAGTATATAATAAATGGAATACATCCGACTGTATGATGTATAGAAATATAATAAAAACGGAATAGTCCATTATTTAGCTGAGGTGACGACACTTATAAGAAATAAGAATTCGGCGGATAAGCAACACAAGATAATCAACATTTCTATCTTTGCAATCTATCTTGAACGATGTTTTTTTTTGCATTCCATCATGCTAACAAACGTCTGTTTCAAACTGTGAGGTTTAATTAAAATTTTAAAATGATTTTAATTGAATTACACTTTATAAAGTGTAATTCAATTGAAATCATTTTAAAATATTAATTTTAAAATGGATTTCAATTGAATTACACTTGATAAACCCCACAGGTCGAAACAGATATCTGTTAGCATAATAATTAATATTGCTTTTCTATTTCTATACATCATAGTTCAATATGTAAAAGTCAAGTCGTCGGAGTGGCCTAAAGTCGGTATGAGCATGCAGCGAGAGAGTCTATCCCCTTGTCACTAGCGCTAGACAAAGGAGATTGTTTTAGCGTCTGATGCGTAGTGCCATACCTACCATCAGTTCCTCACTTTACCGCACAGATCCCTGTGCTACTCATACGCTGAGTTGGCGAGGGCCGGTATCGAACCCGGAACATTGTGGTTCCTAGTCGGACGATCTACCGGCTAAGATGATCTTGATTTAACTCTCTCTCTCTCTCTCTCTCTCTCTCTCTCTCTCTCTCTCTCTCTCTCTCTCTGTCAAACTTTCTTCTTTCTTTCCTTCTTTTCATCTTTCATTATGTTCGATTAAAACAGATGAAAATTAAAACTTCTGTGTAGTCACCCCCTCTCTATATCTTTATCGTACTCTTTCTTTCTTTCTTTCTTTCTTCTTTCTTATTCTTATTATATTTTTCTGTGTAGCGTATTCTTTTTCTTCCCTTTCTTTCTCTGTAACAAAAACGGAATATTCCATTATTTAGCTGAGGTGACGACACTCATAGGAAATAAGAATTCGGCGGATAAGCAACACAAGATAATCAGCATTTATATTTTTGCATTCTATCTTGAACGATGTTTTTTTTTGCTTTCCATCATGAACATTTTTAACCAGAGGGTGTTGCAGATGATAACGTTCGTACAATTAAGGAACACGAGTATTGATATATAGATGAGCAGTGAGTTTGATTCTCACTAGGTGCCGCATAGTTAGGCCCTTGTACCAAACTTCAGGGCCTTGTGAAAAATCATGAGGAGTAATGGTTAGTGAGAATTTATAGTGAGTTCGGTTCAAACTGGGTGTTCACTCTCATTCTGACCTTGTGCCAAACTTAGGTAAGTTATGCAAATGACTACTACTACTACTACTACTACTATTAGATTTACTACATGTATTCCTATATTGCAATTAGAAACCGCCCTGTTGGCTGGGGCGTTAGAATGCACCGACTGCACTTCTGCAGAGGGTAAGACTCCCCCAATGGGGCCACCTGGTGGCCGTGGGCGGCGACCCGTGATGCTTAAGGATAGAGCCCAGGTGGATGAGCAGTTCATGACATGCAATACTCCACTTTGGCCCTATCTTGGGCTAGACGGGCGGTCGGAGAGGCCCCCTCCGATCAATCGGCTGGTCACGTCAAGCCCTAGCACCTATATGATTTTCCCAACCCTATTGCCCTTATGGCAAGCCCCAACCCCTCTTTATCATATGGGTGCTAGAAGGCAGTGGCTGTGGGTCTACATGTCCTGGGAATGACGTTAAACTCTATCTGATGGTGAGGTTCCAGTTCTAGAGGTTTGGGGAATGTGGAGCACCCCTTCATCACCAGTGCTACCTGGTCCACTCTAACCCGGAGTGGTAGTACTTGTTAGGGTCCCATCTATGGGTTAAATAGAAAAATGTATTTATAAAAAAATTGTATTATCCATTAAGAATTGATTTATTTCAAAACTTTATCGGCATTAAATGACCCACTGCGGTTGATATGCCGTAAAACAAAACAAACCAAACAAACCAAGTAATTACAAAGCAATAAAAAGCATTTGAAAAAATGGAATAAGTCATTGTCTTGTTGGCCATTATACGGCCAAGCGCTATATGTATTGCTATATAGCCTAGCAAGGTATGCATCCATCTATGGGTATTACAGTCAAATCATGTTAAAAGCACCAATTCCCACTAGATCCCCGAAATGAACCGTATATCAAACCAACTATAACCATTCATACTTGTTTGGATGTTGTTGAACTTTTCATATACTTGGGAAGTACACTGACTTGTTATGGCTCCTTGGGGGCTGAGTTTCACCCCAGGCATCAACCCCTCCGCACGAGCAGGATGTGACACAAGGTCGATTTCTTAAGCGAATTTCAACAGGTTTGAATTCAGAGTTTTCCTTCTCCGGTTGCCTAACCAAAGTTAAAGAGCCCAGTCTGCCTTACTATTTATCCATAGTGGAGGGAGGTAGTATTCATACTTTTCCCAAGGGTATTAGCTCTAAGTGAAATGCAATTACCACATCCAGGATTTGAACTCGGCTCGAGGAGTCCATTTCCAATGACTTTAACCATTACACCACGCGCTTCCATGGCTCTATATGTTGATAAGTACCGTCATTTTTTAGACGATTAGGTAGAGATAGGTTTATAACGCCCATAAATATAAACACAAAACACCATGTTCATACTGAGAACATCTCTAAAACGATGAAGATACTTCGAAATTATTCAGACCTTGGACACTTACTTTTACATTTCAAAAATAAATAAATGAATAAATAGAATATAATAAAATACTTTATCGCTTTGTTTAGCAATGCTTCAAGCAAATCACAAATTTTTATATTATTATTATTAAATAACTTTTTTTTTCCGTTTTAGTTGAAATTTTCAAGATTTATATACGCCATTGAAATCTTACAGCGCGGATGAATTTTTCCTTGTGAGGCGCCGCACAGCCGCACAACTCAGACAGGACAATGATCTTCAATGATTTTTAGATTTACTTCTTCATCTACAGAAGATTTCGATTTTTCTTCCTTGCTCATTCCTGAATTTTTTTTCTTTATTCTGTAAATTCCGCTTTTTAAAAAATATTTCTAACATGTCATTTTCAAAGATCAACATTGATACATTTTCATTGCTTCAATCAACATTTTGTTTTCTTTGCAGTTGGGAAAAAAAAATTGTTTTTTTCCCCTTCATTTTTCATTCTTCCCTCTTTCAACATTCCGCCATTTTCCCTGCGTTTTTCGTTCAATTTCCCACTCTTTTCAATTCAGAATTATTTAATTTGTCTATCTGTCTATCTGTCTGTGTCTCTCCCTCATTCTCT
Organism: Doryteuthis pealeii; assembly: GCA_023376005.1. Taxonomy (NCBI): domain Eukaryota; kingdom Metazoa; phylum Mollusca; class Cephalopoda; order Myopsida; family Loliginidae; genus Doryteuthis; species Doryteuthis pealeii. The sequence continues at coordinate 66,703,220 of CM042165.1, forward strand.
CTCTCTCTCTCTCTCTCTCTCTCTCTCTCCTCTCTCTATATATATATATATATAATATTATATATATATATATATATATATCAGTCTATAAAAATCATTTATTTATCCATTTTATTCCGTTCATATGTATGTATATAAGTATTTATCTATGTCTATTCATATATATTTATTCATCTCCCTCTATCTCTCCTCTCTCTCCCTCTCTTTATATAATATATATAGTAAGTAAAGTCAACGGGGGGCCTAAAGTCGGTATCAGCCAATCAGCGAGGAGTCTATGCCCTTCAATAGCGCTAGACCAAGGAGATTGTTTTTAGCATCTGAGATGGAGCGCCACATCTACCATCAGCTCCTTACTTTACCGCACAGATACCTGTGCTACTCATACGCTGAGTGGGTGAGGACCGGTATCGAACTAGGAACCTTGTGGTTTCTAGCCGAACGCTCTACCGACTGAGCTAAATCGATATATATCGAGATAAGTTGGTTGAAATCCATCTACCAATCTATCTATTCATCTATTCATATAATGTCTATTCATATATGAATAGACAAATAGATAGATTGATAGATGGATTGCAACGACTTATCTCGATATATATATATATTATATATTATATATATATATATATATATATATAATATATGTGTGGTGTGTGTGTCTATTCATATATATATGTGTGTAAGACTTATCTCTGGTATATATATCATATATATAATATATATATATACATTATATATATCTCTCTCTTGTTGTGTGTGTGGTGTGTGTGTTGTGTGTAGTGAGTGAGTGTATCTTTTTCCTTCTTTTTTGTCTGTCTATATATATCTATATCTATCTATATATCCTTTTTTCCATCACTCTCTCTCTAATATCTATCTCTCTCACTCTCTCTCTCTCTCTAAATAATATATATATATATATATATATATATTGATATATACATTGAATATATGTCTTGTCAACTTCTATTACTCTATTATCTTTAATTTCTTTACCTATCTATCTATCTATTACCAATTCTCAAAATGGTATCTTTCTTTCACCTGATATGCCATCTTTCATTTAGTTTCTGTTTAACAATTTTCATCTTTCATTTCCTTTCTAATTACTTCGTATTTCCTTTCATTTAATTCTTAATTCTTACCTTTATATAATTCCATTCGTCGTTCTCTAATTTCCCATTCCGTTAAATGATCGTCTTGTTTACTTGAACGTCGCCTCAACAAATCCGGATGTTGATTTTTCTTAATGACAATGTCACAACATTTCTTGTCGGCAAAACGAACAGGTCAGAAAACGTTGCAATATTACATAAGAAGTCCGTATAGATTTATGCATGACAACATACATAACGTGTATATATATTATTAAATTAATAATTTAATTAATAATGAATAAGTCATCCCAAGACACGTGTTTCGGCAATTCAATGCCTCCTCAGTGTGGCTAGACACAACTATCCTTGGGTAGGTTCGAACTAGACTGACGTATGGTAGTCCGCTATCTTATCCCCTCGCCCACTGACAGCTGATGCGGGGACTGGTGTTTTTTAAACTATTAATACATGAAAGTGTAATGTATCATTCGGTCACTGAAGAGTCAAAAATTTCCGAGAAATGATCATTGCTTATTTGCTTATAAGTTGAGAGTTAATTTAAAATACCGAATTAGAGAGCTCATTACCAAATATATATATATATATAATATATATATATATATATATATATATATATATATATAATAAGTAAATCCACAGAACACGTATTTCGGAGTAATCTCTGCTCAATATATATATAAATATATATATATATATAATATATATTGAGGAGAGATAGCCCGAAATACGTTCTGTGGATTACTTATTTATTATATATATATAATATATAATATATATATATATATATATATATAGAAAATATATGGAAATTAATCCGACAGTAATGAAAATATAACATTTTTGAAAAAACATATGATGTTTGTTATGTGATTGCTGACAAGCTGTTTCGACAAAACGATAGTTGGTCTTCATCAAGAGCGAACATAGAGAGAAGAAAATATCCGTTAAAAAGACTGTTTACAAACGAACGCGATATCAACCGCTGAACTTTTTGAAATCTTTCGTTTTAAAATAATTTTTATTATATTCTATTTTTCCTTTCTTCTTCTTTTTTCTATCTAAAAATCAGAAAGCTTAAGTAGGTAAACAGTTATTGTATTGTAATTCTGTGTGGGTCCCAAAATGTATAGTATACTATACATTTCGATGTTAATTTTTACTTATAATAAAGTAATCTAACAGATACGTGGTTTCGGAGTTACTCTCTATATATATATATATATATATATATATATATATATATATATATATATAATATATATATATATATAATTTGATTGATTGATTGATTGATTGGGTTCGTGGCAATCCTTAATCACCAAATTCTTCCTATCGACTGTACCAAAAAGTGCGGAATGTTCCTACACAAGCTTCACCAACTATAAACAAATCACTGTGTTGGTTGTCATCTGAATGACACCCATCCGTCGAAAATCGAACGAGAGGTCCATTTTTTATAGATAGATAGATAGAAGATAGATATATTTGGTAATTTTTTCCGAGATGAAAATTAGGAAAAAAGTGCTCAATTAAAAATGAAGAGTGTATTCTATTAAATATAAATGTTTATACAGAGGTTTTAGTGAGCATCACCTAGGTTTCTGGCTTATGCCTTCTTCAGGATACTTATTCATACCTCTAGTGTTTTTGTAACACGTCATTTACGTTTGAATTCAAAAACTAGGAACGCTTGTCAATTTTAAATTTAGGGCTCACAAAGTTTCTCTCCCCTTGATTGTTCACAGACACATTTTTTTATAATGTTTTTTTATTTTTATATTTTTCCGCAAGGAAAAAAACAGTTTTTTATATTACAATAAGTGGGNCGTAACATAGCATTATTATATCACCTCTATAACTTTCACAACGCCACTTAACCAAACTCATCCTACGACGGAATTTTTTTGCATAATTAACTCCCGGTCTTACAGACAAGGAGGGATTATCGGGTAAGATAGACTCGCGGAGCACACTGATTTTGTATCATTTACAACTGTCTTGTTCTCCCATAACGAATCGTCATCCACACATCATAGCATGTCTGCCCCTCATATGAAACTTCAACCAAAACAACCGGACGGAAAGAAAAAAATAGAAATTATATCTTCCATCCCACCAATCCATGTATCCTTTCACAATATCACCATTCAATCCCATTAACGCCTATTTCCACCTTTACTTATCATATACTCATCAACGATAAACTTACTTTCCTGTTTATTTTTTAAATAAGCTACAGAAATATTAAATACCAAACCATTTCCATCGTATTTTTTTCTTTTGCATAACAACATCCAGCACCATATTCACGCATAATTGACTAAGGCACTGAAAATATGTGTGATTAATATTATCACATATAATAATTTTTATATAACATATAATTTTGAATCACAAAACACAGAATCTAATTAAGATCAATCAAGTAAGCGCTGTTTCCTTACGTATTATAACAAGAAATGAAAGTTGTTACATAATAAATTTGTACCTGATAAATTAATGGAGAATATATGTTGTTATATTGTCTCTTTCTTATTTCCCTACAAACTTCTTATGGTAAGAGAACGCCAGAATTTTAAATGTCTTTTTTATCTTCCCTATACAAGTACAAGCGTGCAATAAACTATATACTACCCAGCGAATTTAATCCAGACACACTATAGATCTTGATCTTATAATGCAATCAGTTTGGGTACTGGTGCTCGACTTTCTGTCTGTTCTGTCTTTAACCAAAAACTTGCTTGCATTACAATACCCTCAGGGAATTTGGTTGGTAAGTTTTATCAATGATTATCTTAAATTTAAAATTATTGTCAAAATCATAATACATAGAATAAAATCTTATTTAATTTATTACTGATGTCTCTATGAAAATAAAATAAGCCCGTGAGTTGGCCCGTCTCTTAATTCCTGTTAGCTCACCCGATGGAGATTGTTTTCCTAATTTATGTAGCTTCATCTTTGGAGATTGCCTGTGTCTTCATTTATGTAGCTCATGTTAGAGATTGCCTGTTCTTCCTAATTCATGTAGCTCATGTTGGAGATTGCCCGTCACCTAATTTATGTAGCTCATGTTGGAGATTGCCTGTCACCTAATTTATGTTGCTCATATTGGAGATTGCCTGTTTCTTAATTCATGTAGCTCATCTTGGCGATTGCTTGTCTCTTCATTTATGTATCTCATCTTTGAGATTACATGTCTCTTAATTTATGTAGCTCATGTTAGAGATTACCTGTCTCTTAATTTATATAGCTCATGTTGGAGATTACCTTTCTTTTAATTCATGTAGCTTATGATGGAGATTGCCTGTTTCCTAATTCATGTAGCTCATGTTGGAGATTGCATGTCTCTTAATTCATGTAGCTCATGTTGGAGATTATCTGTCTCTTAATTTATGTAGCTCATGTTGGAGATTACCTGTCTCTTTATTTATGTAGCTCTTGTTGGAGATTGCCTGTTTCCTAATTTATGTGGCTCATGTTGGAGATTACCTGTATCTTAATTTATGTAGCTCATGTTGGAGATTACCTGTCTCTTAATTTATGTAGCTCATGTTGGAGTTTACCTGTCTCTTAATTCATGTAGCTCATGGTGGTGATTGCCTGTCTCCTAATTTATGTAGCTCATCTTGGAGATTGCCTCTCTCTTAATTCATGTAGCTCATGTCGGAGATTACCTGTCTCTTAATTTATGTAGCTCATGATGGAGATTGCCTGTTTCCTAATTTATGTAGCTCATCTTGGAGATTACTCGTTTCTTAATTTGTGTAACTCATGTGCTGCTGTATGGCTGCACCACTTGGACCTTGACGAGACGCCTGGAAAATAGACTGGATGGGAGCTGTGTGTGATCCTGAACAAATCGTGGAAGCAACATCCCACAAGAAAGCAGCTATACGGCCACATGCCACCTGTTACATAAACCATCCGACTAAGGCGAACAGGACGTGCTGGGTAAGAAAAGATGAGCTAATAAGCGACGTCCTTCTGTGGAAAGCGGCACATGGACATGCTGGTGCAGGACGTCCAGCAAAGACCTATATAGACCGGTTATGTGCGGATGCAGCATGCTGTGCGGAGGACCTCCCGGGATCAATGAGTGATAGTGAGGGTTGGCGATAGATTGTCATGGATATCCACGAAACTGTCGCGACATATATATATATATATATATATATATATATATATATATATATATATATATATATATATATCGGTATGTTCATACCTATCTATTTATCTATCAATTCAGTGTTCTTTCTTTCTATCTTTCTTTCCTGTCTATCTACCTATCTATCAATCTCTCTCTCTCTCTTTCTTTTTTTTCTCTCTCTCTCTCTTTCTCTCTCTCTCTCTCTTTCTTTTTTTTCTCTCTCTCTCTCTCTTTCTCTCTTCTCTCTCTCTCTCTCTATATATATATATATATATATATGTGTGTGTGTGTGTGTTAAAAAGATACATAAATAAAGGAAAGAAAATGTTGAATGGATGAAAATGGTTTAATGAAATGCCAACAAGCGTTTCGGCCAAGAATTAAACCATGTACAAATTGTATTCTATTCCTTACTATTGTAAATAGGAAATATAATAATAATAATAATAATAATAATAATAATAATAATAATAATAAGAAGAAGAAGAAGAAGAAGAAGAAGAAGAAAAAATATATTTTTTTAAGTATACAAAGAAAACGGCATTCATCAGGTCAACATATTTGATATTTGAAATTAAAACGGTCAAAATACAGATAATTTAAGTTTTCGAAAAAATAATGTTTTGTAAAAAGTTTTTTGAGACGCTTACGGTTGGAGAATAAAGAAATATTTAGTGACACATTTACGGTTTGAGAATAAAGAATATTCAATGATGAGTGACATTTGAAAGAAGGGAAATTAATTTTTTTAAAAATAATATTATTATCAACATGTGCATGAATGTTGAAATAAAAAGTTTGAGTTTATGTTATTATTATATGATTATATTTGTTTATTAATTTAATAAATCTTTGAATAAATATTGTTAGGTTTAATAAGATGAGCGTATGTGTATTTATCTTGGTAATTTATTTATTTATCTATTTTTAATATAATCTTAGTAACCATTGCTAAAATTTACTGTATCATAATAAATTAAGCAGTCTAGGGAATAAGAACCAGCAAGGATGTAGGAAGAAATCGACAAATATGAAGAGACTTGCTGTCACATTTTCTTCGGTGAGCCAACAGCTTTGGCGGGTGTAGAACATTTTAGGGGAGTGAGATTGATGATATATATGTGTATATATATATATATATATATATATATATATATATATATATATATATATATATATATATTGATGAATGAGATTGACACACACGCACACACAAATATATATATATTATTATCCAATTTGTACGTCTTTTTAACATTTGTCAAGTGAATTTCTCTGAAGAGATTGACCGAAAAAAAAAAAAAAGATTAAAACATAAGGGTTCCATAACTTTTCTTTTTTAGAAATTCAATATTTTACAATGTATAAGCTTTTTCGCTCCTTAATATATATATATATAATATATATATATATATATATATATATATATATATATATTATATATATATTTGAAGGCAAAATAATGCAATTATTATTTTTATAGTATTAAAAATATATCTTAAATGATTTCAAAAAATTCCCGCAAAACGCAACAGCAACACGGGATTTAACGGAATTTGACGATCTTTGCCGAACTTTTATATTTCATTAGAAGATTCAACGGAATAATACCACAGTTGATTTTAACAAACACAGATGGAAACTTTTCAACTCTCTGAAGATGGACGTTATCCGAAAATATTAAGAGAAAAAAAAGGAAAAAAAATTAAATAAATATGTTTTTCAACATAAATTGCATTATTTTGCTGTCAAAAAATATCTTATATATATATATGTAGAGAGAGAGAGAGAGAGAGAGAGAGAGAGAGAGAGAGAGAGAGAGAGAGAGAGAGAGAATCAGACTGAGCTAGCCCTCTAGCTACTTAGATAGATAGATAGATAGATAGATAGATATGAACATATATATTGTATAGTATTGGCATTGAAGTCTCGGAGGATTATATAATTCTTTTGCCCCTGAACTTACAGCGCCTCCTGTGACTGTGAAGTCCAAGATTCGAAAAAACAGCTTCGATCTCAGATGTCGCGTGTAAAGGCTGTCCTGCAGATGTTGATGTGCCGGTGCTTTACTGCTGTCTCTTTCTTCTGGACCTCTTGGCTTTATGGTGTTGCGCCAGGGTGACTTCAGACATGAACAGTCTGCTACAGAAACTCTGCAATGCAAGTATAAAGAAAAATGAGGTAACTATGATATTGTTCGTTCATCTTTGATTTATTTTCTTAATGTTTCGGGATGAAAAATCCCTTCGTCAGAAGATTTCTGTTGTAGAGTTGCTAACACCCCTTCAACACTCTACCAGATGGACTGGCTTATAGCTATAAAATAGCCTACGATTAAAATAGTATAACTAGACTGAATATTATTCAGCTAGTTAATCTACTTTAATCGTAGGTTATTTTATGGCTATGACCAGTCGATCTGGTAGAGTGTTGAAGGGGTGTTAGCTACTCTACAACAATTTCTGAAAACATGGAGCTCTAGAAGGGAGCTGTTAACTTATCACTAGAATCTGCTAATTCTGTTGTATGCTTGGTAATGTGTATTACTCAGAGTTCTACGTTTGTGTGTGTTGTGGGGGGGGTGTGTGTGTGTGTGTGAATGTGTGTGTGTGTGTGTGTGTGTGCAGATAGTATCTCTGTTTTCTCTTGTAGGCTTCAAAATAATTTTGGCGGGTTGTCATTCCGGAAGAAAGACCGAAAGACATTTACTCAATATTGTAAAGATTATCAATCAACACTAAGTTATCTTCTCCTGTCCCGGCAAACCCGTCGCACTTAATGCCGAGGGCGCTCTGCAGTATTTAAGAAATAGGAGCCGAGTTTTTGTTCAATGGTAACGATTTCCTAATATCGATTCAAGGAAATCCATTATGAACATTTAGATAAACAGTTGAAATATTTTTTTTTTCGAATTAAAAAAAATCCATTAACGTAAAAAATCAAAAACTTTGAACAACGAAACGAAAAAGAAAAAAATTCAATATCTTAATCGATATCATTCAATTAAGGAAGACAAAAATCAGTTGACGATTTTAAAAGACATTTAATTGCCTGTTTTTTTTTCTACAGCAGTCTCCCAAACCTTCAATCATATATATATATATATATATATATAATATATATATATATATATATATATATATACAATTTACCAACCCCTCCGCACGAGCGGATGCGACACAATATCAATTTCTTAAGCGGAGTTTAACAGGTTTGAAGAGATAAGTAGTTAAAGTTAAAGTTAAGTTAAATATTAAGATGCATACACAGGTATAGTAAATTAAGATGCTGTGTAAAGAATGTCTTGAGTTGTCACTAAAACAAATGTCAACACAGGACGTCTCAATCAGCATTTCAAGCAGAAGACATCAGATAAGAAGAACTAGCCAGATAGCTACCAGCCCAAGCTATGAAGAAAATAAGAAGAAATACATCGACTACAAAAGAGATAAGTACTCAAGACAGGATACAAGATTAACAATGGTATACGCCATGGGTATACTATAGATACCTTCTAAGTAAAAAGGCGGCTATATAATATATATAAAACTGTGTTCCAGTCTTATTGTAAGAGTTTTCTTTTCGTTTAGAACCGTTCCTAGTGCGTCAACGTGTATGTTGCTTAGAATCTACAGTTCCCAAGCAAGGTCATTGTATTTACATAATTTCTCATTTGCTTTTGGTTCACCCTGTGATCAATTAGAACAAGTAATCCATTAACGTGAAAAATCAAAAACTTTGAACAACGAAACGAAAAAAAAAAAAAAAAAAAACAATATCTAAATTGATATCATTCAATTAATAATGGAGATTGAGTGTATTTTTGTCTGTAACAAAAACTACGGAACAGCTTACGTCACAATATTCTTGTGATATGTACACTCAAAATTTGAGTCAGCAATTTGGAAAAATTGTTTTTTTACTCTTGCCATTTTTTTCAGTAACAAGAAGTTAACTAAAAAGAAATACAAATAAATAAACACCTACGATTTTGTGTAAAATCTATGTGCAAAATATTCAAAATAATTGATTAATAACTAATAAATGCATGCAACATTTTATTTGA
>CM042165.1:66717559-66732559 GCA_023376005.1 Doryteuthis pealeii
TAAGAAAAAAAAATAACTGTTTATATTTTATTTTTAATCCATAAATATATTATAATTTGCTTCGAAGAATTTTTTCCTTTTTTTTAAAGATATTTTTTTAATTTGATAAAAAAAATTACTTCAGCGTTGTTTACAGAATTAAGATCTATTAAACAACAAACAAATAAATACTATTTATTCTACATATGGTCGTTTCCCAGCATCTGGAAAATCATCTAGTTTTAATAAGAAAAGTTGGATGAATGATTGGATATAAGTAATATTTGCATAAAATTACACGTTGTATCAAATCTGAGAACCCCAAGTTACCCTGGTAAGTGATCTTGCCTAAGGGGCTCATTTTCTTTAGTTAGAGCAGCCAATTGTTTTAGAGGGATTTCCGTGATAAGGTGGTTAATGTGTGTAGTAAAATCAATGAAATCTGTTGCTGAAGAATAATGGACCTGCGACAGAATAATCGACTTGCAAACCATTACATGAACGATAATCGCTGGATGCCCTATAAAAAATTACCTCGCAAAAAGATCTTGTGTTAATTTGGTCTGGTAGGAGGCCAGGAAAATATTTTCTTATTTCATTCTTCTTCTGGCAGATCCATTATTAGCGAATAACGAGTTCAATCCTCGCTGGATTACCCGCAAAAAATCCTCACGTAAAAAGGCCTTGTGTCAATCCAGCCTAGTAGAAGGTCAGGAAATTCTTCTTCTTCTTCTTCTTCTTCTTCTTCTTCTTCTTCTTCTTCTTCTTCTTCGTCATTTACTTTTATTTTTAAAAGCCTTTTCTTCTTCTTCTTCTTCTTCTTCTTCTTCTTCTTCTTCTTCTTCTTCTTTTCTTCTTCTTCGTAATTTACTTTTATTTTTAAAAGGAATTTTTTTCTCTTCTTCTTCTTCTTCTTTTTCTTCTTCTCCTTCTTCTTCTTCTTCGTCATTTACTTTTATTTTTAAAAGCCATTTTCTTCTTCTTCTTCTTCTTCTTCTTCTTCTTCTTCTTCTTCTTCTTCGTAATTTACTTTTTTTTTAAAAGGAATTTTCTTCTTCTTCTTCTTCTTCTTCTTCTTCTTTCTTCTTCTCTCCTCCTCCTCCTCGTCATTTACTTTTATTTTTAAAAGGCATTTTCTTCTTCTTCTTCTTCTTCTTCTTCTTCTTCTTGTGTGAGACGTGCAAAGATGGCCGGTACATGCTCAATGGGGTTTACATATGACGAACATGGACCGGTTACAGATGAACAGGGCCTGTGTTACATTGCTTGAACAAGGCGAATATAAATGACGTGTAGGAGGAGGAGGAGAATGGCGTGTAATACGATCTGTGTGTAGATAACACTTAGGGTTAGAACACCGACCACGTGGTCTCGGGAAGAAATAAGTATTTATTCAAGGCACGCGGTTGGTCACGTTGATATTTATTAAACTAAGGACAGTTTAGTTCAGCATTGGACTTAATTATTGTCATAGAGACAAAGGAGAGATTGTAACTTGTCTCGATTTGTCATCAAGAAGGGTTCAGCTGCTTACAAAGACCTGAAACACCAGCATTTAATAAAACCTGATTTCTTTTCTGAGTCAAAACTACCATTTTTGGTGGAAAGTTAAAATACTCAACGAGATTGGAACGAGATTGCATTTCTTCTTCTTCTTCTTCTTCTTCTTCTTCTTCTTCTTCTTGGCTTTGCTTGTTTTTAATTAAACGATCTAACAAGACTAACTGTTCACTTGATCAAGCTTTTTATTTTATCAGCCCATATTGATTCTTCTTCTTCTTCTTCTTCTTCTTCTTCTTCTTCTTCTTCTTCTTCTTCTTCTTTATTAATTTGTAGGTCTGTGTTCATTTATTTTCTCCCTTTCTTCTTCTTCTTCTTCTTCTTCTTCTTCTTCTTCTTCTTCTTCTTCTTCTTCTTCTTCTTCTTCTTCTTCTTCTTCTTCTTTCCGTCGTGGTGTAAGTCTCGCAGATCATTATTACTGAATAACGCGTTCGATCTTCACTGGACGCCCCATTATTTATTTCCTTCCTTACCTTCTTTTTTTCCATCTTTCTTATCCTCCTCCTCTTGCTCCTGTTCCTCATCACCGTCCTCCTCTTCATTCTTTATTTTTCTTCTTCCATCCTCCCCATCTCTCCGTAATCTCAGTCATAGTTTTCATCAGCAGAAACGCATTTTAATCAGTAATTATTGGATTCCTAGTTATTTACTAAGCGTAGCCTAATGCGGCACAAGGCCAGATTATGGGCACCCAGTGAGAATCTAACTCACTTACAATGATCTGCTAATCCAGCTTGGTAAGTACTACATCACATGTAAAGTTATTTACTAAGCTTAGCTTAGATGTGGCACAAGGCTAAGATTATGGGCACCCAGTGAGAATCTAACTCACTTACAATGATCTGCTAATCCATCTTGGTAAGTACTACACCACATGTAAAGTTATTTACTAAGCTTAGCTTAGATGTGGCACAAGGCCAGATTATGGGCACCCAGTGAGAATCTAACTCGCCTACAATGGTCTACTGATCTAACTAGCTAACCATTACACCACATTTATAAGCTATACTAATAAAAACAACTTTACTTATTGACTGTTCCAAATGGCAGTGACTGAATTGACAAATGAAAAACGCCCAAACATGTATTTATAGGCGTTGATACATTGTCTTAAAATTGCTTGCTTGATGGACTACTTCGAGGACAGATTAACCGACAAGGATTAAAACTGATACTACATCATTCTATTTCCCAGACAAGGATTAAAACTGATACGACATCTTTCTACTTCAAGGAAGGATTAACAGACAAGGATTACAAATTGTGTAATAAAACTGTTAATTTAAACTAGGGGGTTAGGGTTAGGGTTGTGGTTTAGGGTTTAGGGTTAGTTTAATGGGAAAATAAACAAATAATTTTGGTTCTGTTTTTTTTGGGGTCACCCTGTATAGGGTGACCAAGGAAAAAAGAACCCAAACCCTAACCCTAACCCTAACCCCAACCCCCAACACTAACCCCAACCCCAACCCCAACCCTAAAACTCAAAGTTAAAATTAACAGTTTTACTTCAAAATTTGTGGGTTATTTTTTCTGGGACACTCTAATTTACTAAACAAAAGTCCATAATTACCAAGGTTTCTTCACCAAGGATCGCACCCTGCTTAACACAAGGGATCTCCGCCGGAGAGTGCTCTTGAAGCCTAACGATGGACATAAAAATCGTAACAGGGGATGTGGCTGAGTGTGTTGCTGTCTTTCGGAACAATGGATCAGATATAAGATCCAATTCCCGCTTGTGCGCCTGTATTTATGTGTGTGTGTGTGTGTGTGTATGTATGTATGTGTGTGTGTTGCGTGTGTGTGTGTACGAATACGCGTGATATATTACAAAACCGCTTTGCTTTCTATGTCGCTGTTTGCTCACAGAAATTTAATGACTTGAGTAAACCTTGAGAATTATGAAAGCGTTGTCACATAATTAATGGATATTTACTCAAGGGATAAACATAGGACGATGTAGGGGTTGGAGTAGCGGTAGTGGCAGTGGTCCTGTCTAATGGAATGGATGTTGATGCGTTCGGATGGATAAAGAATAATAAATGTATGTGTGCGGTGTGTGGGGGGTAGATGAAACGGAAATATTAGATGAAGGGCGGGGATGGGGGAACTTTGTAATTTAATGGAAACAATTTCTGTTAGTCTACATAAGTATGTTTATACGTATATACGTTGTTCCTTCTTTTCTACTTTCATCTATTTTCCTTCGTTCGTTCCTCCATCCATTGCTTCTTTCAATCGTTTATTCGTTTCGTCCTTCACCCATTAATCTCTTACGTCTTTCTTTCCATCATTCATCCATTCATTCTTACATTTATTCATTTTATCTATCTATTTACCTACCCCCTCTCTCTCTCCCTCTCTCTCTCTCTCTCTCTCTCTCTCTATATATATATATATATATATATATATATATATATATGACCGTAACATGTTTTTGTTTACAAATACATAACCGTAAAGTGTGTACTGACAGACACATCAGAGGGATTAAATAGTATCCTGAAAAGGGCAAACGCCTGAAACCTTAGGTAGATGCTCACTAAAACCTTTGTATAAACAGTTATATTTAATAAACAAAGCTCTTTCATTTGTAATTGAGCACTTTATTTTCCTTTATTTCATCTCGGAAAAATTACCAATCTATCTATCTATATCTCTCTCTCCCCCTCTCTCTCTCTCTCTTCTCTCTCTCTCTATATATATATATATATATATATATATATATATATATATATCGATTTCTGTCGGACGGAAATCTTAAGTATACATGGCTGATGAGACTGATAAAATAAAACAGCTGCTGTACGATGTTCTACGTAGGGGGCGATATTTGCCGAGTTCGCTTCTCATGATTATTTCACTAATTATCGAATTTTATACGAATATTACGCATTGTAACTGCCTTCAAGCAAAAAATATAAATAAATACACACACACACACACACACACACACCAATATATATATATATATATATATATATATATATATATATTGGCAGCATTTTTTCCTTTAAACATGTTTTGTTAAACTCGACTGACAATTTTTGTCGGACGAGTTTTTTTTTCTAGCCTTTCTATCTGCTTGGCAATCTTTTTAATATCCGGGTAGAACTGATGTATCAATCCACGAAAGTTTTTCTCACGGGCGCTTTCTGCACGACTTTGTGCCATCATCAGGTGTGGAACTTGTGAAATGTTTCCATCGTGTCTTTTTTTAAAGACAAACAGAAGCAGTAGGAATAAGTAGTAGGAGGGGCTTACAAGTTTATTTTAAACATACAGTAGCAGTAGGAATATTAGAACGCGGGCTCACAAGTTTTTAAGAATGTATGGGGAATGGTGGGAGGAGAATTGGGCGGTAATTATAGTATTTGAGGACAAATTGATCTGGTTTAAATTTTATCTTGTTTAAGGTCTGTTTTTTTGTTAATATATAAAAGCTCGAGTATATATATATATATATATATATATATAGATATATATATATAGGAGTAAATATGAAAAAATCCGACAATATTAAGAAATTTAAAAAACAAGTGTTCCAAAAATAGATGAATTTTATTTATCGACGCTTAAACCGTTTCGGTTTCATTAAACCTTCCATCAGGATGTATTAAGGGTGCAGAAATTGATGGATGTTTCATCTATAAAACATCCATCAATTTCTGCACCCCTTAATACATCCTGATGAAGGCTTAATGAAACCGAAACGTTTAAGCGTCGATAAATAAATTCATCTTATTATTTGGAACATTGTTTTTTTCAAATTTCTTAATATAATATATATATATATATATAATATATATATATATATATATATATATATATATATATATATATTATTGCATGGTAAGAGACAGATCGGTCACAGACCAGCTGCGTTTTAAGGATGTCTGCAAGAATGATCTCAGGTGATTTGTTATCACCCTTCCAACTGTGAAAATTTGGCTCGGACCGCCCTCCAGTGGCGACAGTTTATTCTCCGTAGTGGTCTGTTCATGCTGAAAGTCACACAGATCTGGCGCAACACAGATTAAATTTAACCCAATCTGCGCTACTCATGCGCTGAGTTGGCGTGGGACCGGTACCGAACCCGAAAAACATCAAATTCCTTGGCGGGTGCCATTACTGACAGAGAACTAACATGAATTCTAAGAGATCTTTAACAAACTTCCTAAGGAATTTGCTTAATTATTTCTCTCGTATATCCTCTTTTACTCCTCACAGACACTTTCTCTTTCTAACCCTAGTGTTCCTAAAATCGTTTTAGTCCGGTTATAGACTGGTAATTTCTGCCAATAGAAACTGAATGAACATTAATAAAAGACTAAAAAAAAAAATCGCCCTCTGGGCGGTGTAAAAGTTTTCTGAAAGATATTCCCTAAGAGGGACTGGGGTTAAGAATTCAATATTAGAGGGCTTGTATCATAAGTAAAATAATCAAATGTATTAAAGAAGTGGAAAAAACTAAACAATTTGAAATGAAAACTTAGTTCTGTTCCCCTCAAATAAAATGTTACATGCATCTATTAATTATTAAGTAAATAATTATGTTGAATATTTCACACATACATTTTACACAAAATCGTAAGTACTTATTTATTGGTAAACTTTTTACTTAATCTCTTGTTACTGAAAATGGGCCATAGTACTAAAAAATAATCTTTAAAACTTATTACAGGGTAATCCTTCATTCTATGTATTGACAATTTTCCGTATTGTGACCGTAAGCAGTGACGTACTTTCAGTTACAGGGACAAATGGAGACCGAATGTCCATTATATACTATATATATATTATATAGATATATATTATATATATGATGGACTTTTCCCCGTCGATTTCGACGTATGAGTGTTCATAATAATGAACGTCACACAGTGATGATTGTTTATAGTGGTAAAGGCTTGTGTTGGACCATCCCACACTTTTTGGCACAGGTCGATTGGAAAGAATTTGTGCATCAAGGCGTTGGCCACAAACCCAATCAACGAACCGACTTCAGGAATTTTGAATTCAGAATTATCTCTCTCCTAGACTGGTTACCTATCCAAGGTTGAAGGGCCCAGTCTGTCCCTACTATTTAACCCATAGCTGGAAGGAGATATATATGCCGATTCATACCTTTCCCAAGGGTATTAGCGCCTATGTGAAATGCCAACAGCTTTGTCTAGGAATTGAACTGGAATCGACGAGTCCATTTCCCACAACTATAACCACTAGCCCACGCGCCTCCATTATATATATATATATATATATATATATATATATATATATATATATATATATATTATATATATATATATATATATATATATATATATATATATATATATATATATAATATATATAATATATATATATATATATATTGTTACAATAGCAGCGAAACTTTTGAAATCGTAGCTATAGTTGGACTTTATCGGGATGATGGATTAATATGTTTAGATAATTGTAATAGTCATAAGGTGGATTGCGCAAGGAAGTATTTAATAGAAATTTCTTAAAGAGTCGAAATTAAAAACTGTTAATTGTCTTGACGTCACTTTCGATTTGTGGAGGTGCTATTCGTACAGTGCGTCTTGAATGGCCTGGCATAGCCCATTCTATCCGGGTCTACAGTTGGTTTGAATTTAAGTTTTCCTTCTCATAGACCGCTTTCCCATACCAACATTAAAGATCCAAGTCTGCCCAACTATTTACCCATATAATTTATTAAATAAAGAAACTAATTTGATGTATACATTTCTCAAGGGTATTAGCTCTATGGGAAGTCCCAATAAGCTTGGTTAGGATTCGAACTGAAATAAACACAAAATTACTATAATTATAATAAGAAATTGAGAAATAGAAATATTATATTTTAACAGCAAAACTGATATGATATGGCAATAAATGGATAGAACTAGAAGAGTGGAGACGAAATTGATTCAAGCGTCTAGGTATTAATTAGTTAATTTTTGAACTTGAATTTGAACAGATAACAATAAAGATGAGGACAATAGTAAAAAATAATCCAAATCATCAAGCCTCATCTCAGAAATTCAGAGAAATAGTGGAGATAACAATAAAGATGAGGACAATAGTCCGAATAATACAAATAATACTAATTGTCAAGACTCATCTAAAAAATTCAGAGAAATCTTTATTAAATAAAAAAAGGAAACTTACTTCGAACAATGGCTTCTTCTGGGACTGTATCACCTTCTCCTGATTTCACTAATTTCTTCATTACTCCTCCATCACCCGAAATATCAGTCATAGTTTCAGCTAATTCTTCAAATGATGTTGAAAACAATTTGGTTTCATCTTCTGTTTGGGCAATGTTTAAGTACATGTCTTTGCAGTTCATATGGTGATGAAAAGACATCCACAAGGGAGTTTGATCTACATTCATCTGTTACCAGATCCGAAGAGATAGTATGAGTCAAATAGATCTATTTAAAAATTATTTGTATTCGATAGAAATACCTGATGGTATATAAATGTAATTCTTTGTATCAAAATAGTTACTTGAAACTATAATTGTTTACTGAGGATTATTATTACTAGCAAATATATG
The DNA here is from genome assembly GCA_023376005.1 of Doryteuthis pealeii. Lineage (NCBI taxonomy): Eukaryota > Metazoa > Mollusca > Cephalopoda > Myopsida > Loliginidae > Doryteuthis > Doryteuthis pealeii. The sequence continues at coordinate 66,725,661 of CM042165.1, forward strand.
CACCCTCCGGGTGCAGGTATTTAAGTTTTAATGTAATAAAATATTATGTTAACTTAGAAAGGCTAATGAAACTAAATAAGATGCCGATAAAAAGACTTGAAACAGAAGTGGAACAACTAAAACTTGCTTTTTCTTCACTCCCGTCTTTCATTGGTAAATTTTCATAATTCAACTATTTAGTTAAATTAGGAAGTAAAGAATAGAATTACTGTTAATATTGTTAATGGATTTCTTTTAAGATTTATTGGTGAAATTTTTGCTCATATTCATTAAGATAAAACCAAACAATTAAAAATCAATTATACTGAGCACATATTTATTAAAATCAAATTTTTAATATCAATATGCAAATTAGCCTTTCCATTCACACTGTAAACCGCTATGTTTTGTATATATAAATACAATTGCATGTTATTAGTATGTAGATCCGGCCCACGCCGGGGGTCCAGTGGCTTCGGCCCTGGATCTTTACGAGTTAATAGCGTCGATCCCAGGGGGCCATCCCCCCAGGCAACACCTGCCCCCTTGATTAAAGAGGCAGGGCTGGGTTTATTGCCCAGTGCCTGAGGCGCCCCCTTGAGGGGGAATGCCGACGGGATCGACCGCAATTTTTCACCTGCCACTCCATGAGCTTCGGCTTGTTGGGTGGTCCCACGTTAATAGGGACTTTGTGCCTGACCCGTACAAGTGGGGTACGCCGGTAAATATCATGTAGATCCGGCCAACGCCGGGGTCCAGTGGCTTCGGCTCTGGATCTTTACGAGTTAATAGCGTCGATCCCAGGGGGCCATCCCCCCAGGCAACACCTGTCCCCTCGATTTAAAGGGGCAGGGCTGGGTTTATTGCCCAGTGCCTGAGGCGCCCCCCTTGAGGAGGAATGCCGACGGGATCGACGCAATTTTTTCACCCGCCACCCCATGAGCTTCGGCTTGTGGGTGGTCCCACATAAATAGGGACTTTGTGCCTGACCCGTACAAGTGGGGTACGCGGTAAATACTATGTAGATATGGTCAACAGTATTAATAATGTAAAACAATTTTATTAATAATGGAGAATATGATGTAAATAACTATGTGAATTGTGACTCGATTAGTAATATAGTTTCGGTTACAGACAGAAAAACACACAATCTCCATTATAATAAGATTTACTTGAAAGCATATAATTGTGTGCAAATAAATGATTATTATCAAACAGAAATAATTAACTGATGCCATATAACTAATAGTATTAGAGGGGAATACTTGATACTATACAAGTGTGTGCAAATTATTTGTGGAAATACTTGATATATAAATATGTGCAAAAGATTTCTTTAAAAAAAATACCCCAAAAATGTAAATATAAATATCCAATGAACGTGCTTAGCTAACCTCTCGGCATAAAATATCCGTAGACGGGTTGACACCTCGTTAAAACCAATCAATCAATTAATCAAAAATAAAATTCTGAAATTTTGAATAAGAGTTAAATTTACAGCAAAACTATCAAAACAAAAATCGGAAAATATTTTTCTAATTAATGAAAAAGCACTTGGAAAAATCCGCTAAACTGAAGAAACTTTTTAATAATTAATTTTGAAATTATTGTTATTGCATGAATAATATAAAAATATATTAACAAGCATTATTTTAAAATATTAAAACTATAAGGACGATAAACTGAATGGCAGTTGTAACTGTAGGATTAGCGCTTGCTGTCCTTTGAATGTAATTGCTTAATTCACAATACCATATAAAAGGTCATGATCAGGGAAAAAAGGGAACAACAATGATGAAAAAAATATACGCCAGTGCGAAAGAACTGGTTTGGAACAAATGGTGCAATCACAACCCCAGCTTCAATAAAATTGTTACGTTATGCTCTCGAATTTCGGAATGGAGTTGTAAGGATTAATGTTCCAAATGCAAAACAAAGCCTTCACAAAACGTTTCGATCACGTCGGGGTATCACCAGTTGTAAGATTCAAAGTGGTAATACTTGAAGATAAAACTCCGACAAAGGTTGATAGACAAAACATTTTATATACAGCACAGAATAAACAGGGTACATAATACATAGAGGTGTACATAAACATACATACACAAGTAATATAAATACATATACAAGAGTAGAGATAATGACACATACATGAATGGTAAAATACAAGATATTTAGGTATCAAAGAGAAACCTAAATGTACATAAAAACGTAAGTTACGGATACATGACTAAAGAATATCATATATCGTACAAGAGACTTACTAGCAGTGAGTGACCAGTGTTAAGGCCGAAGCCCCAACAAGAAAGGGGTAGTCATAAGACTACCTCATTGTGTCTCGTAGCTCGAGCAACAGGAAAAGCGAAAGATACGTTCAAATCAGCGCTTAAATATCAAAGGCCCCTAGCGGGAACCAGCGAAACTAAACGGGCAGACAACTCCCCAGGCGAATACGAAAATAACGCCTACAGAGTGATGACGTGTTGATAGTAAAATCAATTGTGTACTTATCTCATCTTCTGTGCTACGTGGAGCGGCTTGAATCTGGTTGCTGGGCTGATGTGCAGTTGACTGGCAATTCCTTGTTGTTTGGTCTGGAGACCAACTTGGGGTGCTGGGGGACATCTTGCATTGTGCCATTGATAATTCTTAGTAATAACACAGGCCACTTCTTTTTCTCATGAGATTTTTATTTTTCCCAGATCCCAACTGCCGAGAGCAAGAGCCCGTCTCACTCTCAACGCATCGTACCAGACTCATTCCACACTCTCACCTCTTACTGCTCCTCTCTCCTACTTCGTCACGTAATACCTCACGGCCAATAGAAAAAATTCACGTGGCATTATGATGAGTCAACTTTAAACTTTTCCATTCTAATCTACATATAATTCTTATTTTCTTTCTAAAAACATATCCATGCTAATTTACACGTCACTGTTAGATTGCTGGATCTCCCCCACATTATATTAAACATTATCAATTATGTATTCTTGACACCGTATCTCCATTACAATAAGATTTTCATGGTTGTTTTTCACATAATCTTTTTCAGATAAAATCTGTCGATCCTTGGCATTAAAGACCGCCAGAAATGTGAATAATGATAATAACAATTGAGAACATAATGCAAATAATTAAGGGAATTTTGATGTTAGTAAGGCGTAGTTTTGGTTACTGATAGACGCTGAATCTCCATTATAATGAGATTTTAATATTTTTTTTATGTAGCAAACAAGGTTTGTCAAAAAGTGTCGAGATTTTTAAAATACATTTTGACACACCTTGTATTCTGAAAAAAAAGTTCCATTCATTCATTTCTATCTTGGTAAATACAGCTTTAGACTTGGTACGTTTTGACACACCTTGTATTCTGAAAAAAAATAACGTTCCATTCATTCTTCATTTATACCTGGTAAATAGAGCTTTAGACTTGGCACTTTTTTGACACACTTTGTATTCTGAAAAAAAAATAACGTTCCATTCATTCTTCATTTCTATCCTGGTAAATACAGCTTTAAACTTGGCACTTTTTTGACCCACCTTGTATTCTGAAAAAAGTTCCATTCATTCTTTATTTCTATCTTGGTAAATACAGCTTTAAACTTGGCACTTTTTTGACACACCTTGTATTCTGAAAAAAAAAGTTCCATTCATTCTTCATTTCTATCTTGATAAAAACAGATTCAATCACAATACTTTTTCGACACACCTTTTATTTGACATATAAAAGACATAACGGGCAAAACTCCCATAATAAAATGGGATATAGTAAAAAAAAAAAATGCTTATAAAGGAGGAGAATATAATTGTAAAATGTGCAAAATTATCAAGAAAAATCATGTATTCTAAAACATAATGGTAAAATTTCCTATACGAAGAAGCAAAATAGTTTCTCAGTGTAGACATCTATATATTAATATTCGTGGTGCGTGGTGTAATGGATAGAGTCGTCAGAAATGGACTCGTCGACTCGAGTTCAAATTCTGGACTAAGCTGTTTGCATCTAGAATAGTGCTAATACCCTTGGGAAACGTTCGAATCCAGCTATTCTCCCTCTAGCTATGGGTAAATAGTAGGGCGGATTGAGCTCTTTAACCATGGCTAGATAACCAGTCTAGAAGAAGGAGAACTCTGAATTCAAAACTGTTAAACTCCACTTAAGAATTGACCTTGTGTTACATTCTGCTCCTGCGGAGGAGTTAGTTATATCGTGTTCCTTAAAAGTACGACCGTTATCATCTTGCAACACAGTCTGGATAAAAATCAGACCGTCCAAATCGTCCAAGATAAAATGAAAAATGTAAATCCTGAGTATCTGGTGTTGCTTATCCACCGAATTCCTATTTCTTATGAGAGTCGTTACCTCAGCTAAATAATAAACCATTCCGTTTTTATTATAAAGAAAAAAAGGGAAGAAAAAGAACACACTAAAAGAAACAAAATATAATAAAAAGGAAAAAGTGAGAATAGGAAAAATTAGAGAGTGGGTGAGCGCACAGAAGCGATAACGTTAAATATTTTTTCAATCGAACACAATGAAAGATGAAAAGAAGGAAAGAAGAACAAAAGTAGATTGAAAGAGAGTTAAATCAATATTATAATAGTTTTACATGTGAACTTTAAATGATATTGAGAACTCTTCATCTATAAATATAACAAACTAATATATATATTATATATATATATATATATATATATATATATATATATAACATCTGTATTAATTTTATTTATCTTTATAAGAATACTGGTGTCCCGACAAAATACGACCATAATCATCTTGCAACACCCTCTAGTTAAAAATAAGACCATCCAAATGGTTGACGTCACCTCAATTAATAATGGACCATTAGATTTTTATAATAAAAAAGAAAGGAAAGAAAAAGAACTCACTACACAGAAAAAATATAAGAAAGAAAGAAAGAAAGAAAGAAAGAGAGGAGAGGAAAGTTAGCTGAGATGAACGTACGGAAGTGATAAGGTTAATCTGTTTCAATCGAAAAAGATGGAAAGAAAGAAAAAGTGTAAGAGAGAGTTAGATTTTAATAGCTCTGAAGTAAACATATCAAACGTTGTAATAATTAAATCATCATACTGTGGTATATCCACTGGTCCTGCTAGTATAGACATATTACGTGATATATTTATTTCTACAATGGTGCAATGAACCAGTTTTATCAAATCGACTTTACATGACGATTACCTTATTTTTAATAGAATTTTTCCGCACGAAATTAAAATTTTCATAAAATTTAAATTACCCGTCATCAAATATGCAGCATTAAATCGATTTTTCCGATAAAATAAACATTGAATTTTAACGCTTCGTCTCTATCTTATGATGAATCAACATTAATTTTTTTTTTTGAAATTATTTTAGACGTGTAGCATTAGACTTTTTTTCTTCTTTTTCGTTCTCGCATGATTAGCAACAAAATTAAAATATACTTTTTAAAATTGGTTCTATGTCGATTGTAAATTCGAATTTATTTTACTTACTGTGGGCCAGACATTGGAAAAGTCTGTTGTAAAGTAAGTAAAGTCGTCGGGGCGGCCTAAAGTCGGTATCAGCCAGACAGCGAGGAGTCTATCCCCTTTTCAATAGCGCTAGACCGAGGAGATTATTTTAGCGTCTGTGGTGGGGCGCCACACCTACAATGAGCTCCTCACTTTACCGCACATCCTGTGCTACTCATACGCTGAGTTGGCGAGGGCCTGTATCGAACCAGGAACCTTGTGATTCCTAGCCGAACACTCTACCGACTGAACTAAACCGGCCCTTTATTTTCTTTGGGGAGATTATATGTTAGTAGTATTTGAAAATCTCCATAACACATTGTTTACGTTTACAAACTAATTGGAAATTAAACCAGAAAATATGACGTTTTTAACTTGTCTGGTTGTTATATACGCACATCAAACAACGAACATCGGTTATAGAAACGAGGAGAGTCAAACGATTTAGTCAACATGCCTCCTGCCCTAAAAAAAAGCTGAGCGGTGCCTGCTGAAAATCCGACTCGTGGTACTTATGAACTCCTTAGCTGGTTGAAGGCATTTTTCCGAAAAGTTAATGCGATATGAAAGCACATGATAGGATAATCTGATTTGTGCGGTAAAGTGGGGAGCTGATGGTAGGTGTGGCACATGATTGGGTAATCTGATCTGTGCGGTAAAGTGGGGAGCTGACGATAAGTGTGGCGCTCCACCTCAGCAAGACAATCTCCATGGTCTAGTGCTAGCGAAAAGGGCATACACTCCCTCGCTATCCGGCTGATACCGACAATAGACCACTTCACTAACCTAGTTACAAATATAATTGAATGTCCGTACTATATATATCAGACACTGACCTACATCCTGACCATAAAATTTCTTCAAAGACAATAAATTGAACCCATAAAATACCATACCCCACAAGTTAAACCCATCCCTTCTTTTTTCACTTTCCCTCTCTATACCACACAGATAAACCCTCTCATCTTTCCATCCCGTACCCGCACCCAAAAATTACCTTTTCAATATAAAAGTAGACTGTAAAAAGCATTTTGTCTTCACAATAAATTTTGACTTCACATTTTGTCTTCACAATAAATTTTGACAAAGCTTCCCTAAATACCGAGGCGAAATATCAATTGAATTTAGTTGCTATGTTGTTATATACACTTTTCCTCTATTTTCAACTGCATTTTGTCGGATTTACTCAATCCTATATATATATATATATATATATATATATATATATATTATTTGATAATTTGCTTGAAGCATTGTTAAGTATATTATTATTTATATTTTGAAGGCAATTACAATGCGTATAAAATAAAATAGTGTCTAATGACATTGGAGACTATTTTATTTTATAACCATTGTAATTGCCTTCAAAATATAATAATATATATATATATATATATATATAT
>CM042165.1:66737559-66745059 GCA_023376005.1 Doryteuthis pealeii
ATAAATGAAAACGAATAAATTCAACCCCCTGTGGACCCATTATAATTTTTCTCAGCCTGCCGAAACTTTATTCGCCTCAAGGGGCGATAGGGATAAGCCTTTCATAAGCCCTGCTGTAGTTCTTCATTTCTACAAGGTCATTGAAATTAATATCGTCTCTATTTCAATGAATATATCCGGGTAATTTCCTGTCAAATGATCCAGGCCATGTCACCAACGTCTTCAATTTTTCTGAAAGTTTGATTATATTTAGATAAGACAATCGTCAAAATTTGAGCCTCCAATTCCAAAATTGGCGGAGTTATGTCTATTTTTAGCTCTCCAAATTTGAGTGGGAAGGGGGCGAAAAATGGCGACTTTTTGTAACCTATTTTTGTCTGTAAAAATGAGTTCTAGAGCTTCCCTACTCTAAATATTGGTTTATAAAAGCATTTTCCCCAAGGAATCCAAGGATACTATAAAAAAAGTGTAAAAGTCAACCAATTTTAAGTTATTGATGATTTCTGATTTTTTATAGCAAGATCAATATCCCGAAGTGTCACTCTTTCTGGTCGGAAGTTCTTCGTTATTGAGTAAGCGTATAAGTCCTATCCTACGTATTGGTAAAGGTCCAGTGATTTAATCCTATGTCCGTCGTCCATGAATGCCAGTGTAATTATGACCAGTTGGGTCGGTTTAAGTATTGTATCAACCTCAGAGTACTGCCAGTGATTGGCCAAGAGTTAGATCACATAATTCTGGCCTAGTCTATAAGTAGGAGCGAGCAATCAACACACAACTTGTATGTCAAAATTCTCAACAATCTCCTTCTCTGTTCCATTTTTGTTCTTGTTCTTTTAATCAGAAACACGGAGACTTAATTTTGTGTACAAATAATTTTATTGATTTCCCCCAATACTATATTAACCCATACGCGAGGAGAACCAGCAGAGAGACGCAACGTGCACCTAGCCCCTGCGCGTGCCCATCCGATCACGTTACTCTATAAGCCTATCGGAGTCCCATTCCAGATTAACTTGGTTTCAATAACTGCCTATTTTAATTGGTGATATTCCATTAACCGTTGATATGAAATTCTATATATAATTCCTAACAAAAATGATAGGCTATGCAGTATTAACAGTAACAACTATGAGAGTCGGCTGAAAAGTTTATAGCCTGACCAAGATACTCTCATGGAATCTAAAAGAATCAGATTTATTTTTCAACATAACACTTCCCTTGCGGTACACACACTTCTTCCATCGGTGTTGCAGTGCTTGGATCTCATTGGTAAAAAAAAGTCATCAAATGCAGATACGACGTCATCATATGAACTTTTCAATCTCTGAACTTTTCAAACCAACCTCGTATTTCGACGATGTCGTATTCGCCCTTTCTGAGAGAAGAAAACAAAACAAAAACAAAAAACACCAATGGTAACAAAAGTAGGCAAACAAAGCGTGGTGTAATGGTTAAAGTTGTAGGAAATAGACTCGATGAACCGAGTTCAAATCCTGGACGAGGATGGTTGCATTTCATGTAGCGTTAATACCCTTGGGAAAGGTATGAATCTATGATAACTATTCTTCCTCCAACTGATTAAATAGTAGGGCAGACTGAGCTCTTTAACCTTGGCTAGGTAACCAATCTAGGAGAAGGAAAGGGCCGGTTTAGCTCAGTCGGTAGAGCGTCCAACTAGGCACCACAAGTTTCCTTGTTTGATACCGGCCCTCGCTAACTCAGCGTATGAGTAGCACAGGGGTCTGTGCGGTAAAGTAAGGAGCTACCGGTAGGTGTGGCGCTCGACCTTAGATGCCAAAAACAATTTCCTTGGTCTAGTGATAGTGAACAGGGGATAGACTCCTTCGCTGTTTGGCTGATACCGACTTTAGGCCACCCCGACGACTTTACTTAAACTCCACTTATGAAATCGACCGTGTGTCACATCCTGTTCGTGCGGAGGGGTTGGTAAATATATATATAGGCAAACAAAGAGTTGATTATAAAATCATTGTTACTAAGTCTGATATCAATTTAATCGGATTAAAGGCCGTTTTTAATGTCAGAAATAACCGCTAAAGCTATAATCCCAGCTCATATTCGAGATTGAAAATAGCTTAAAATGTATTCCTTTTTCAATAAGTTTTTGCATGGCTTGAACGGATAATATCATTACGTCTGGGGAGGCGCATGGTGTAATGGTTACCGTCGTAGGAAAGGAACACGGCGAGACGAGTTCAAATCCTGGACGAGGCTGTTTGCATTTCACATAGCGCTAATAGCACTAATACTCTTGGGAAAGGTATGAATCCAAATATTCTCCCTCCAGATATTGCTAAATAGTAGAGACTGAGTCCTTGAATCTTAGCTTGGCAACCAGCCTAGGAGAAAGAAAACTCCAAATCCAAACCTGTTTAACTCACCTAAAGAAATTGACATTGTGTCACATCCTGATCGCTCGGAGGTATTGGTATATATATATATATATATATATATATAAGTTAATAGAACGGAAAATAATCCGACGGTATGAGTATAGATAAAAGGATATGAAAACAACACAATATGCTGTTAAAGTGAAAATATTTTATATCATATTCATTGCTAATATTGAACAATATTTCCATTTATAAAAATCATTTTCAGGGCTTGTTTTTACTCCGGACTTAACAAGAGAGGAGACCGTCTGCAAGAAGGACATGAAGACATGCCGCATCAACACCAACACATGGACGGTTCGTACAGAAACCAGGGGACGGAAAGGAGTGAAAGGGAGAGGAAAGAAACCGCCAAAGAAAAGAGACCCAGAAGGAAGGAGAGACAGCAACAATTCCAGCAGGCATCACTGTTTGTTTGCAGTCACTGCACCAGAGATTGCTATTCAAAAAATGGCCTGTTCAGCCACTCGCACAGATGCAGATAAACATTTGGACACCATGCCATCGTCTTTAGCAGACGGAAGAATGCCAACAATATATATATTATATATATATATATATATTATATATATATATATATATATATATATATATAGAGAAGAGAGAGAGAAGAGAGAGAGAGAAATAGATAGATAGATATGATTTGTTTAAGAAATAATTTTCGTTAATTTCATTCGTATTAATAAATTGGTATAAATGATTTTCATTAACTTCATGTTCATTGATAAATACTGGTGATTGACCTTCAGCCACCGCCTTATAGCACTGAGATGATAAAAATTGGAGGGTGTTTGCCATAGGAGCTAATTGAAGAATATGATCGGGACAATCATATTGATACTAGGGTTTGATATGTACAGCTGACTGATCAGATGGAGCCTCTCCGACCGCTTATCTGGCCTGAATAAGGACCGAAGTGAAGTGTTGTATATTACGGGACACTTAGTACTCGGGTCCCAGACTTAGACACCACAATCCTATCCTCAGGCATTATGGGTCGCCCCAAAGCCAACTGGTGAGTCCATGGGGGAGCCTTACCCGTCTGCAGAGGTGCAGTCGGCGTATTCTACAGCCCCAGTTGAAAATGTTTCAATCTATGTTTTGTGTTTTTGCATAGCGTGAACGGATGATATCTAGCAAGACCTGTGCATATACCACAGTATGGTAATTTAATTATTATAACGTTTGATATGTTTTCTTAAGAGCTATTGCAAATACTTTAATATGTAGAAAATATAATAATCTTGATTTAACTCTTTCTTGCTGTTTTTTTTCTTACTCTCTTTCTTTTCATCTTTTTATTATGTTCTATTGAAACATATCAGCGTTATCGCTTTCCACGCGCTCACTCACTCTCTCTATCTTTCCCCTACTTTCTTTCTTTCTTCCTGCTTTTGCTGTGTAGCATGTCCTTTTTCTTCTTTCTTTCTTTATGATAAAAACGGAATGGTCCATTATCTAGCTGAGGTAGCAACACTCGTGAGAAATAATAATTCGGCGTATAAGAGACACGAGTTAATCAGGATTTGAATTTTTTCGTTTCATCTTGGACGATTTGGACGGTCTCATTTTTAACTAGAGGTTTTTTTTTCAAGATGATAACGGTCGGAAAATTAAGTAACAAGAATATCAATATATAGATTAAGATTATTGAAAAAGCAGGCTTACTCCCATTTCTGTTTACTAGAGTAGAGTATAAAGTATAACGATACAAATATGAATAATAACGACTATTATTAACATATAGATATCAGTAAAAATACAGTGATAGTTTTTATACAACTTTTCATGTGTATGGAACTTCGATGGCATCAATATTCTGAGAGAATGCTATAAAAAAATAGTGTACTGTGATGTTTTAGGTAAGAAATATAGATTGGATAAAGAAAATATTGTTCGTGTAACTGGTATTCCATACTAACATTAAAACCTTTTGATGACGGCACGTACATGTAGGGGCAGACTGAAAACGAAGTCTGTTTGATATCTATTTCAGCGACGTGGGTGATGATTTGAAAAGAAAAGTCCCGATGAGAATGGAAGGAGGGAATGAACAAACGAATGAACGATGAAAGGAAGGAACGAACCAACGAATAGATGAAGAAAGAAAGGATGGTAACCGATAATAGTGAAGCTGGAATATATATATATATATATTTATTATATTATATATATACATATATATATATATATATACACATATATATATATATATACACACACATATATATATATTATATATATATATATATATATTATATATATATACATATATATATATATATATATATTATATATATATATACACACACACACCACACACACACATATTATATATAATATATATAATATATATATATAAATCTGCTGATATATATATATATATAATAACTCTGCTTAATAATATATATAACTCTGCTGATGAGGCATAATATGCCGAAATGTACATACAGAGATTGACTTTTCTCGATTTGTTTAGCCTTACATTTGAACAGATATGCCCGCCTAATTCATTAATTATCAAATAATTAACTTTCAAAAATTAGGTATGACTTCAATTAAGCACATACTTTCCCAAAAATTGTCGGCTAAGGCCATATAAACACATTATTTGTTTGTTTACTTTCATATCCATATATATATATATATATATATATATATATGTGTGTGTGTGTGTGTGCGTGGTGAGTGTGTGTGTGTGTGTGTGTGTGTGTCCATACATTTTTCCCCCACAGACACCGCCTACCAACATATTGTTCACGAATAAATTGAATAGGATCTTAATTCTTTGCCCTCAAAAAGCAAGCTCTGGTAATAGTGAATGTGTATATATATTTACTTTGTCGTTAATTGTTTTATTTTACTAGTTTCCTCCGGACATGCTTACACACCAATTGTTCTTTATATATGTTTTTTTTTCTTTTATAATGTGACTGGATGAAATATTCTCTGCGTTTATATCGACTGTGCAATTAATGACGATGCACAAGGCATTACACCCGAGAGATGATATAGATAAGTGGTTTGTCTCTTCGCTATGCTGAATTAATACGATCAACTCGTCAAAAGACATTTAGTCCGCTGAAGTGAGATTATTTCTAATAATAACGCGTGCGACGTGTCGAACACCGTACAGGAAACAGCTGTACGGTGTTCCACACGTCGCACACGTTATTCGTTGAGTTTGCTTGTCATGGTTATTTTTCAATAATTATCGTATTCTATTCGATATACGCAGTGTAATTGCCTTCAAAAATATAAATAATAATATTCTTTACTTAACAATGCTTCAAAAGCAAATCATCAAATACTAATATATATATATATTATATATATATATATATGAAATGGACAAACAATCTGTTTGAGATGGCGATAATCGACAATTTTTAGGAGATTATGTGCTTAATTGAAGTCATACCTAATTTGTAAATTAATTAGTTATAAATAAATGAATTAGGCGTGCATATCGGTTTAAATGTAAGGCGTAAACAAATCGAGAAAAAATCAATCTCGGCTGAAATGTACATACAGAGATTGACTTTTTCTCGATTTGTTTACGCCTTACAATTAAACCGATATGCACGCCTAATTCATTTAATTATAACTAATTAATTTACAAATTAGGTATGACTTCAATTAAGCACATAATCTCCCATATATATATATATATATATATATATATATATATATAGAGAGAGAGAGAGAGAGAGAGAGAGATAAGGTTGCTATATTATTTTACATGAAGTTTAGAGCACAGAATATGGATTCCAATTGAGACATCAATCAGAATACCAAGAAACTCTTCTGTTTAAGAAGAAAAGTAAAGTTTTATCATTTGCCATAAATCTTTCTTAGCACTATGCTTTGTGTCTTGATTCCATAAGTCCATAATACAGTGCGGAGGAGAAGCCTCGCGAGTTATCTGCCCTTCTCTACTTTATAAATTCCTCCATTTTTTAAATAAGATATCAACGTATCAGAGTCCAGAGAAGCAAAGGGGGGGGATCTTATCTGATTGTGCCGAACTTTTGTGCAAAAATGTTTTTGTGTCTTGCTGGTGACAAAATAAAATGTAGTTTTTTTCGGATGTTAACTCAGTCGACCTTTCGATACTGTGAAAATATGAAGATAGATCGAACGTTTTTATTAGATTTTTATTTGTTTATTATACTTTATGTTAAAAAGCAACTTTTCTTCTTGATTTATTGTTGGAATAAAAAAGTTATGTCCATCTATCTATCTATCTATCCATCGATCTATCTATGTATCTATCAATCTATCTATCTATCGACGCCTATTCTTATGTATGTATGTATGTATGTGTCTGTCTGTCTGTCTGTGTATGTATGTACGTATATATCTATTTATCTATAGAGATATCTATCTAATCTTATGTACAAATGTGTGTATGTATGTATCTACCTATATAAATTTCTATCTATTTATCTATCTATCTGTTGTATAACCTTCTTTACTTACTTCTATTCTTCTTCTGGCGTCTTTGATATCTTAAGTTCTTCTAACATCTCTTCTAGCGTCTGGACTTCGTCTTGGTGGTCGGTCGCCCTTAACTCATTTCTTCTTCAAGATCAGTCTTGTTACCAAGACATTCACCAACCACAAAACCGTGTTATTTTCGTAAGCTTTTATTTACTTAACTAAACATTTCATGTAACTAAACATAGCGCGCGTATGCAGGTGAGTTCCAGTTAAGGCAGTACATCTTCTCTGCCTGACGTCCAAACTGAAACTAAAGACCCAACCAGGTCCCACGTGACTTCACGTATTTTGCGGGCTTTCTGTAATATTCCATGGAAAGTCCCGCCCGTGATATGAAAAGGGTCATCCCTTTAGAAATACAGGGGATGGACAATAATCTTATGCAACCGCATAGATTATGTAACATATCTAAGCCTATTCATATGCATGTATGTATCTATGTATATCTATCTACTTATCTATTCTTAGGTATGTATGCATGTATCTATCTATCTATCTATTTTTCCATCTGTCTAATCCTATTCCTTATATGTGTATGTATATATGTATGCATTTTTCTATCTATCTATCTATTTAT
>CM042165.1:66755059-66761944 GCA_023376005.1 Doryteuthis pealeii
ACTAATTAATTTACAATTAGGTATGACTTCAAATTAAGCACATAATCTCCTAAAATTGTTCGATTAAATCGCCCATCTCAAACAGATTGTTTGTCCATTTCAATATATATATATATATATATATATGATATATAATTAGTATTTGATGATTTGCTTTTGAAGCAATTGTTAAGTAAAGAATAATTATTATTTATATTTTTGAAGGCAATTACACTGCGTATATCGAATAGAATACATAATTATTGAAAATAACCATGACAAGCAAACTCCAACGAATAAGCGTGTGCGACCGTGGTGGAACACCGTACAGCTTTCCTGTACGGTGTCGACACGTCGCCGCGTTATTATTAGAAATAACTCACTTCAGCGGACCAAATGTCTTTTGACGAGTTGATCGTATATTCAGCATAGCGAAGAGACAAACCACTATCTAATATCATCTCTCGGGTGTAATGCCTTGTGCATCGTCATTAATTGCACAGTCGATATAAACGCAGAGAATATTTCATCCAGTCACATTATAAAAGAAAAAAAACATATATAAAGAAACAATTGGTTGTAAGCATGTCCGGAGGAAACTAGTAAAATAAAACAATTAACGACAAAGTAATATATATACACATTCACTATTACCAGAGCTTGCTTTTTGAGGGCAAGAATTAAGATCCTATCAATTTATTCGTGAACAATATGTTGGTTAGGCGGTGTCTGTGGGGAAAAATGTAATGGACAACACACACCACACACACACACTCACACACGCACACACACACACACACATATATATATATAATATATTATATTATATGGATATTGAAAGTAAACAAACCAAATAATGTGTTTTGATATGGCCTAAAGGTCCGACAATTTTGGGAAGTATGTGCTTAATTGAAAGTCAATACCTAATTTTTTGAAGTTAATTACTTTGATAATTAATGAATTAGGCAGGCATATCTGTTCAAATGTAGGCTAAACAAATCGAGAAAAGTCAATCTCTGTATGTACATTTCGGCCAATATTATGCCTCATCAGCAGAGTTATATAATATTAGCAGAGTTATATATATATAACTAATAATCAGCAGAGTTATATATATATATATATTAATAATATATATATAGTGTGTGTGTGTGTGTGTGTGTGTGTATTTATATAATTATATATATATATATATATGTAATGTAATATATATATATAATTATATATATATATATTAATATATATATATGTGTGTGTATATATATATTTATGTGTATATATATATATATATATGTATATGTATATATTATATATATATATATATATATATATATTCCAGCTTCACTTATTATCGGTTACCATCCTTTCTTTCTTCCATCTATTTCGTTGGTTCGTTCTTCCTTTCATCGTTCATTCGTTTGTTCATTCCCTCCTTCCCATTCTCTCGGGACTTTTTCTTTTCAAATCATCACCCACGTCGCTGAAATAGATATCAAAACAGACTTCGTTTTCCAGTCTGCCCTACATGTACGTGCCGTCATCAAAGGTTTTAATGTTAGATGGAATACCAAGTAGCACGAACAATATTTTCCTTTATCCAATCTATATTTCTTACTAAAACATCACAGTAACACTATTTTTTTATAGCATTCTCTCCAGAATATTGATGCCATCGAAGTTCCATACAACATGAAAAGTTGTATAAAAACTAATCACTGTATTTTACTGATATCTATAATGTTAAAATAGTCGTTTATTATTCATATTTTGTATCGTATACTTTTACTCTACTCTAGTAAACAGAAATTGGGAGTAGCCTGCTTTTTCATAATCTAATCTATATATTAATTCTTGTTACTTATTTTCCGACCGTATCATCTGAAAAAAAAAACTCTGTTAAAAAATGAGACCGTCCAAATCGTCCAAGATGAAACGAAAAATTCAAATCCTGCTTAACTCGTGTCTCTTATACGCCGAATTATTATTTCTCACGAGTGTTGGCTACCTCAGCTAGTATGGACCATTTCCGTTTTTATCAATAAAGAAAGAAAGAAGAAAAGGACATGCTACACAGCAAAAAGCAGGAAGAAAGAAAGAAAGTAGGGGAAAAGATAGAGAGAGTGGTGAGCGCGTGGAAGCGATAAGTGATATGTTTTCATAGAACATAATAAAGATGAAAGAAAAGAGAGTAAGAAAAAAAACAGCAAGAAAGAGTTAAATCAGATTATTTATTTTCTAACATATTAAAGTATTTGCAATAGCTCTTAAGAAAACATATCAAACGTTAAATAATTAAATTACATACTGTGGTAATATCACAGGTCTTGCTGATATCATCGTTCACAGCTATGCAAACACAAACATAGATTGAAAATTTTCAAACTGGGGCGTGATACGCCAGACTGCCAACCTCTCAGACGGGTAAGGCTCCCCCATGGACTCACCAGTTGGCTTTGGGGCACCATAATGCCTGAGGATAGGATTGTGGTGTTCCTAAGTCTGGGACCGAGTACTAAGGGTGTCCCGTAATAACAACACTTCACTTTTCGGTCCTTATTCAGGGCCAGATAAGCGGTCGGAGAGGCTCCATTGATCATCAGCTGTAGCATACAAACCTAGTATCCAATATGATTGTCCCGATCATTCTTCAAATTAGCTTCTATGGCACACCCTCCAATTTTTATCATCTCAGTGCTATAAGGCGTGGCCTGAAGGTCAATCACCAGTATTTATCAATGGAACATGAAGTTAATGAAAATCATTTATACCAATATAATTAATACGAATGAATTAACGAAATTATTTCTTAAACAAATCATAATCTAATCTATCTATTTCTCTCTCTCATCTCCTCCTCTCTCTATATATATATATATATATATATATATATATATATAATATATATATATATTGTTGTATATATATATATATTATATTGTGGCATTCTTCCCGTCTGCTAAGACGATGGCCATGGTGTTCAAATTTTAATCTTGCTCTGTGCGAGTGCTGAACAGGCCATTTTTTTGAATAGCAATCTCTGGTGCAGATGACGCAAAACAGTGATGCCTGCTGGAATTGTTGCTGTCCTCCTCCTTCCTCTGGTCTTCTTTCTTTTGGCGTTTCTTTCCTCTCCCTTTCCTCCTTTCCGTACCCTGGTTTCTGTAACGAACGCGTCCATGTTGTTGGTGTTGATGCGGCATGTCTTCATGTCCTTCTGGGCAGACGGTTCCTCTCTTGTTAGTCCGGAGTAAAGAACAAGCCCTGAAAATGATTTTAATAAATGGGAGAATTGTTCAATATTAGCAATGAATATGATATAATATTTTCCTTTAACAGCATATTGTGTTGTTTTCCATATCCTTTTATCTATACTCATACCGTGCGGAATTATTTTTCCCCGTTCTATTACTTATATATATATACTTATATAATATATATATACCAATACCTCCGAGCGATCAGGATTGACACAGTCAATTTCTTTGGTGCAGTTAAACAGGTTTGGAATTTGGAGTTTTCTTTCTCCTAGGCTGGTTGCCAAGCTAAGAATTCAAGGACCAGTCTCTACTATTTAGCAATATCTGGAGGGAGAATATTGGATTCATACCTTCCCAAGAGTATTAGTGATACTTAGCGCTATTGAAATGCAACAGCCTCGTCCAGGATTTGAATCGTCTCGCCGTGTTCCTTTCCTACGACGGTAACCATTACACCATGCGCCTCCCAGACGTAATGATATTATCGTTCAAGCCATGCAAAAACTTATTGAAAAAGGAATACATTTTAAGCTATTTTCAATCTCGAATAATGAGCTGGGATTTATAAGCTTTAGCCGGTTTATTTTCTGGACATTAAAAAACGCCTTTAATCCGATTAAATTGATATTCAGACTAGAACAATGATTTATAATCAACTCCTTTGTTTGCCTATATATATATTTACCAACCACTCCGCACGAACAGGATGTGACACACGTCGATTTCATAAGTGGTATGTTTTAAGGTAAAGTCGTCGGGGTGGCCTAAGTCGGTATCAGCCAACAGCGAAGGAGTCTATCCCCTGTTCACTATCACTAGACCAGGAAATTGTTTTTGGCATCTAAGGTCGAGCGCCACACCTACCGGTAGCTCCTTACTTTACCGCACAGACACCTGTCTACTCATACGCTTGAGTTAGCGAGGGCCGGTATCAAAACAGGAATTGTGGTGCCTGTTGCGCTCTACCGACTGAGCTAAACCGGCCCTTTCCTTCTCCTAGATTAGTTACCTAGCCAAGGTTAAAGAGCTCAGTCTGCCCTACTATTTATCAGTTGGAGGAAGAATAGTTATCATAGATTCATACTTTCGCCAAGGGTATAACGCTACAATGAATGCAACCCATCCTCGTCCAGGATTTGAACTCGGTTCATCGAGTCTATTTCCTACAACTTTACCTTACCCACGCTTTGTTTGCCTACTTTTGTACCATTGGTGTTTTTTGTTTTTGTTTTGTTTCTTCTCTCAGAAAGGGCGAATACGAACATCGTCGAAATACGAGGTTGGTTTGAAAAAGTTCAGAGATTGAAAAGTTTCATATGATGACGTCGTTCTGCATTTGATGACTTTTTTTTTACCAATGAGACCAAGCCTGCAACACCGATGGAAGAGTGTGTGTACCGGGCAAGGTAGGAAGTGTTATGTTGAAAAATAAACTGATTTCTTTTTAGATTCCATGAGAAGTATCTTGTCAGCTATAAACTTATTCCCGACTCTCATAGTTTTACTGTTAATCTGCATAGCCTATCATTTTTTGTTAGGAATTATAAGAATTTCATATCACGGTTATGGAATAATCACAAAATTAAAAAATAGGCAGTTATTGGAAACCAAGTAATCTGAATGGGATCTCCGATACGGCTTATAAGAGAACGTGAATTCGGATGGGCACGCGCAGGGCTAGGTGCACGTTGCGTCCCTCTCTGCTGGTCTCTGCGTATGGGTTAATATAGGTATGGGGGAAACAATAAAATTATTTGTACAAAAATATTAAGTCTCCGTGTTTCTGATTAAAAGAACAAGAACAAAAAGGAACAGAGAAGAGATGTTGAGAATTTTGACATACAAATTGTGTGTTTGATTGCCTCGCTCTACTTATAGACTAGGCCAGAATTATGTGATCTAACTCTTGGCCAATCACTGGCTATACTCTGAGGTTGATACAATACTTAAACCGACCAACTGGTAATAATTACACTGGCATTCATGGGACGACGGACATAGGATTAAAATGCACTGGACCTTTACCAATACGTAGGATAGGACTTATACGCTTACTCAATAACGAAGAACTTCCGACCAGAAGAGTGACCTTCGGGTATTGATCTTGCTATTAAAAATCAGAATCATCATACTTAAAAAATTGGTTGACTTTACACTTTTTTTATAGTATCCTGGTGATCCTTGGGCGAAAAATGCTTTTATAAACCAATATTTAGAGTAGGGAGCTCTAGAACTCATTTTTACAGACAAAAATAGGTTACAAAAGTCGCCATTTTTTCGCCCCTTCCCACTCAAATTTGGAGAGCTAAAAAGATAGACATAATCCGGGCCAATTTTGGATTGGAGGCTAAATTTTGACGATTGTCTTATCTAAATAATAATCAAAAACTTTCAGAAAAATTGAAGACGTTGGTGAACATGGCCTGGAATCATTTGACAGGAAATTACCCGATAATATTCCATTGAAATATGAGACGATATTAATTTCAATGACCTTGTAGAAATGAAGAACTACAGCAGGCTTATGAAAGGCTTATCCCTATCGCCCCTTGAGGCGAATAAAGTTTCGGCAGGCTGAGAAAAATTATAATGGGTCACAGGGGGTTGAATTTATTCGTTTTTCATTTATAGAATCCTTTACAGGGAGAACAGAACATTGCTGGATCAATTGCTGGATCATGTAGAAGTAGTTCCATATATCGTTCATTAGTAGCAGGGGTCACCAAAAATTTGTTCATGGTTGGCGGATATTGAAAAAACTAACGAGCTCGGCCACATTATTATTGTCTTCAATACTTGTTGACCAGAAGAAGCTCCGATGTACAAAGAAGAGTAGAAAAAGATGTACAACAAAATGTATCTTCCTGTTATCATATCTTGGATAGGTGGCGGAAGATGCACAAAAACAAATTTAACCAACATATTTATTTTCAAACAATCATCAAAGAACGCATCATTTGCAGAAAGGTAGTGCAAATTTGTGACTGAAGTTGTCCTTTCAGGAATCAAAATCTCCAACGCGCGAAATTTGTACATACCTAGTCAGTAGTCAAGTCCATGAAGATTTAGTAAAGCTTTAAAACTATATTTAAATTTAAATGGTACCACCAATGTCTCGTGCCGTTACGTTTAACAAATACAGATCACTGATCCGTTTCCAACTTGATTTATTCCTGCTTTTGTATAATAGAATCTGTAGGAGTGTCTTACCTCAAAGAGCTCAACTCTGTACACCCATGTGGCTTAGGCAAAGTATAGGAGCCTTAAGACCTTTCCAGCCCGACATATATGTAGAGGCTTATGAAGCACCCCTACAGCTAAGATGGAAAAACTAAGCCTTGCAATACTACACAAAACAAATCCGTCCCATCCAACCAGTCTTATGACTGTACATTAATCAAAGAATACAAGGATGTTTTGAAAAAAAAAGAAAAAATCAATAAAACAATTTGGTCCTCCGAATGGAACCCATCATCAAAGAATTTAAATTCCTCTCACAAATATCACAAAACCATTTATACCAAAACACCACCATGGTCATTAAAATTCCAAGTACCATCGGCGGCCTGATAAAATGCCTTCCAGCCGGACCCAAGAGGGTTCGTTGCACACTATGATGCGATTCTCTCATACGATTCATTCAAAACAT
>CM042165.1:66767044-66769544 GCA_023376005.1 Doryteuthis pealeii
CTAAATATATCTCATTCTAATCCTTATCTATCTATCTATCTATCTATCTATTTTTATCTATTATTTTTATTTCTCTAAGACTAATTATGTCTATCAATCTCAGCCCATTGACATTTACCTTATTTTTCATTATTACCGTTCTCTGTGCAAGTTATTGAATCAATCATTCTAACTCTGTCTCTCCCTGTCTCTACTAGTTTTTGGCGTTACATATACCTTCATGGGTAATTTAATACCGAATACATCCTTGTAGAAGAATAGTAGTGATCCTAGTAAAGCCATTGCCGGGGGTATGAGGGTGTTCATACCTTCCAAGCTTAGTAGTCCTAAATTAAATAATAATAATGTAATGTAATTTATTGTGTACAGTGCTCAGGTGCACCACAGCTCATCAAAAGACTCATGTCAAGTACACAGAATAATGTTGTGTCAGGAACATGAACAGTTCACAGTAGTAATATGCATGTATGTATGTGTGTGTATGTGGAGAGTGGCATCAGGTATAGTGTTGGCGGACTACAGGAAGCATGGAGGCTTTGAAAGATTCAGTGCTCCGGCAGCCTACAACAGATGCAGGCAGTTTATTCCATGTCTCCGCAAATGTTTTTGTTTTCTTGCGGGTTTTTTTCTAATTAACTACAACACTTCGAAACCTTAGAGTTTCACAACAGGATTTTATAAATATCTCTTTCATATCACCTCTGTTTTTAGTTTTCATTCATAGGTTTTCACACGCGAGAAAATTGAGAGACGGTATGTGTGGGTGAAGGGCAAAATTCTGAGTGGGAATATCTACCTCCCAAAGGAAAAAGCTACTTTCTGGATATCAAAAATTTGATTGGAACAGAGAAGTGACTTCCTTAATTATCTCAATTTGTTTATATATATATATATATATATATATATATATATATATATATATATATTAATCCTGTTTTGAATCTCCGATGTTTAAAGTGTTTTGTAGTTAATTGTAGTAAAAAATATTAAAAAATCTTAACACTAATATTTGTTAGTTAAATTGGACTAATAGCGTAGGGGATAAAGGCATTGAGTTAAGACAGTTCTAAGTGAGAGTTAGCTTAAAGCTGCAGGTTCAATCCGGTCAAGGGCGAAAGTAACATAGAATAATAATCAACACAGCCTAACACCTGTATTCCAGCTATGGTTAGCGGAATGAGAACAGGATACCCCCGTGGACTAAATAACGGTTTAGGTTGAAAGTTCCGTGATGGCTCCCGATTACGACAAGAAGGTTCCCGATTATGACAAGAAGGTTCCAGGGTTCGAGAAGGCTCCCGAGTCGACAAGAAACACACGAAGAAGGCCGGAGGGCACATCGGTCGAAACGTTGTACAGATAACAATAAAGATGAGGACAATAGTCCGAATAATCCAAATAATTCTAAGCACGACAGGGATTATTACGATATCAAGACCATCATGTTAGGCCACGGGACCCCTTCTTTGTCTGTCTCTCATCATCATCATCATCATCATCATCGTCGCGTCGATATCACGGATGTTCATGAGTCTTCCTTGCCAACCGTCTCTTGCTGATCGTCTCCCCTGGAAGGTCCTCTACACAGTATCCAGTATCCGTGCAGAGCAGCTCGATACAGTTTTTTTTTTCTGTTTTCCTTATTTTTGTCTTTTTCACTCTTTTCAAATACCGCATTTGTAAAACATTCCAGTTCACATCAACCATATTCGCGATTTCTATAAATCTCGTGGTCTGCGTGTGCTTGCCATGATTGTGACGTCATTTAGGGCTCATACATATGTAAACAAATATCACATAAGTGAAACATAAAATTCCCCAAATACCAAAAATACATAAAATTATAATATACATATTCACAGGTGAAATTTCAAATTTCAAATCTACGATGCGTGTGCGGCCGAACTGCGGAGACAAACAAAATGTCGAAATAGATTTAAATTTATATCTAAACCAAGCTATCTATTTATATATACATACATACATACATACATATATATATATATATTATATATATATATATATATATATGGGAGAAATGTGAGGAGGTTAATCCGACAGTATGTGGAGAAAGGTAGACAAACACAGGATGTTATAGAAAACTATGCTTATATATACCCTTTATTGAAAACTAAAACACTCCCTATCTAGAGAAAAGGAAAATAACATCCGTGTATGTCTACCTTTCTCCATATATTATATATATATATATATTATATATATATATATTATATGTATAATCTTGATTTTTAAAACATTTTCTGCTTATATATAACCTTTATTGAAAACTAAAAGCGGCAAACCACTGATCAGTAAAAATGTAGATTTAATATGAAAAGAATGAAAAGAAACAATTGATTGAGCTTCCGTTATTCATTTTGTTTACTTTTTGCAAGAAACGCCGAAAATGGCCGAGTAGAATTTTACGTTATTATAATGCTATCTAATTTTTACATGTATTCGATAATATAAATCAAATCTTCATTATTTTTGCTCAAGA
>CM042165.1:66772044-66781242 GCA_023376005.1 Doryteuthis pealeii
TTAATCCCACCTTATACTATATATTTATAATAATATAATATAATATACTATAATATAATATATTATGATATTCTGTTAAACTCCCCAAGCGGAGATTTAAGAGGTTTGATTTCAGAGTTTTCCTTCTCCTAGACTGGTTATCTAACCAAGCTTAAAGAGCCCCAGTCTGACCTACTATTTACCTATAGCTGGAGGAAGTGTAGTTGGATTCATAGGATATTAGCGTTATGTGAACTGTAGCTTCGTCTATGATTTGAACTCTGGACGACGAATCCATTTCCTACGACTCTAACCATTGCACCACGCACCTCCAACTGGTAATAGCAAGAGTGAAGTTCGAACTCAATAAAATGTAGCAGTTTATTACGTTAACCACTACGCCATGGGAACTCCCATATAAATCTAAGTAGAAAAGTAAGAAAAATAAAGAAATAAAGTTTAAAAAATGCTCAAATTTGTAAAAAGAGAATTTAGTAACAGAGGGCGGGAGACGAGTGAGTCAGAGAAAGGGGAAGCAGAGAGAGAGAGGTAGAGGAAAGCAAAGGAAGAGAGAACGAGAAAGTGAAAGAAACCCAACGAGTGTGAGAGTGAAAAAGAGAGATAATAATAATAATAATAATAATAATAATAATATATCTATATAAACCAAAAATTTAGACAAAAATATTTCAAGCCTGAAACATAAGCAACACACCAAATGTTAATTGTAAATCCAGCTTCCCAAAATATTTCCCCATACCCAAAAAATAACAATAGACAATAAAGACAGCAAGATGAGACTTGGTAAAAAAGAAAAAAAACACACACACACACACACACACACACACACACATAATCAACCCTTATGCCATCCACCATATATAGATGAATCACTACATTTTCAAACCCAGTATATAAGACCCACCCACTGCCAAATGTTACATAATTGTTAGTAGCCTAACACTTATGTACAATTAGAGTAGAAACCAAAAATGGCAGTTATAAGTTACGGCTAGCAGCTTTTGAGTACGATGTCATTGAGAATTGAGTGATACGTCTTGATCTCATCTTGATCTCTTTTCCGGTGAATTGATTTAGGATGCTGTAAGTAGTATGAAGAATACAATTGCTTTTGCTCCCCAAAGAGATTTGGTCTCTTCAGTACTTCATATTCAGCTGATTATTGCAGTCAGCTGGGTCAAAAGAATACACCAACTGCACATTGGCAGAGGGGTAAAATCCCTCCAAATAGAGCCACCTACTGGATATGGGTGGCGATCTGTAATGTTTAAGGAAGGAATCCCGGTGGATGAACAGTCAATGACATGCAACCTTCCACTCTGGCCCTTACTAAGACTAGACAGGCGGTCAGAGAGGCCTCCCTCCAAACAATCGGCTGGTCACATAAAGTACTAGCACCTATATTATTGTCCTAATCCTATTGCCCTTATGGCAAGCCCCCAACGCTTTTTATTATATATGTGCTAGAAGGCAGTGGCTAAGGGTCTAAGTGTACTGGGTATGATGTTAAACTACATCTAATGGTGAAGTTCCAATTATGTAGCTCTGTGGTGTGTGGAGTACCCCTTCATTACCATTACTCCAGGTTCACTCTGGTACTTGTTAGGGTTCAATCTATGGGTTAAATAGGAAAAAGTGAATTTTAAAAATGTGTTTAAAAAATTGAGTTGAAAATTTTTTTGAATACCACAGAGGAGCAAATCACGTTAAATGCTGCCATACTCAATCTGCGCAGTAAGTCTGGTGGGGAATTTGGAATAAAAATATGATGTAAAGAAAATCGAAGTCTTGGGTTATTTATCCAAAACTACTAATGACTCGGGGCTTCTGATAAAGAGAAATCCCCAATGAAAGACCAAACATGAAGTCCCCAAGACAAAGTTACAGACGATAGAAGAAGAACATAAGATACCAAAGACGATCATAAAAGAATAATAAAGAGTATACAACACCAAACACCTAACACATGTGTCATCATTATCAGAACCCCATTGCTACACACCCTATCTGAGAGAAAAAGGAAAACCTCCTACTACCAACCTCTGCTAACACCAACAACAGACCACCCCTCCCCTTATTCACGACCCCATAATTCACCAGTATGAAAATGTTCACCACTAAAGCAAGAACTCAATCCAAAGTCCAGAAGAAGGTCTAACAGATAGAAACCTTGCAACGTCGACATCTCTACCTACGATAAACGTCCATTTACTACAACATCGCGTGTTTGTCTACCTTTCTCCACATACTGTCGGATTAATTTCCTCTTATTTCCCCCATATCTATCTATATATATATATAATATATATATATATATATATATATGTGTGTGTGTGTGTGTGTGTGTGTGTTGTGTGTGCGTGTGTGTGTGAAACAGTTACAGTGAGAGAGAGAGAGAGAGAGAAAAGAGAGAGAGAGCTAGAAAGAGAGAGAGGGGATGAATGTGAGAGATAATGTGGTATATATATATATATATATATATATATATATATATATATATACACACACCACACAACACACACACACGAGAGACGAGAGAGAGAGAGAGAGAGAGAGGAGAGAGAGAGAGAGAGAGAGAGAGAGAGAGAGAGAGAGGAGATGGGGAGAGGGAGAGACAGAGCGAGATCAACCAAAAGATAGATCTATCGAGGAAAGAAAAGAAATTTCGATAAAATACAATATGAGTGTTTGCAGATAGTGATATATATATATATATATATATATATATATATATATATATATATATAGAGAGAGAGAGAGAGAGAGAGAGAGAGAGAGAGGGAGAGAGGAGAGCAACCATAAAATAAACAAAGACAAATAAATAAGAGATCTATCGAGAAAAGAAGAAGAAAAAAAAAAGAAGAAAGATGGAGAGAAATACAATGTGAGTGATTGCAGGTCACGTGATCCGAGACAATGGAAAAGAACGAAGCAACCGGAAATCGTGTCTAGTCAAGGACACGAACAACGCATTGCTATCAAACAAATCGTGCAGATGAATAAGTCGCTAGCAGCTAACTTTACGTCAACTGCTTTCATTACCAGATGGCGCCACCACCATCATCATCATCGTCGTCGTCATCATCATCATCATCATCATTCCTGGAGCATAGACGGTACCAGCAGTAAAGGTACTAGTACTAATACTAATACTAATGATAACATTGATTGGCATCATCATGATCACGATCATCATCAGCAGCATAAACATCAGTGGCAGCAAAGATACTCCTCCTCCTTCTCCTCCTCCTACTACTACTCCTCCAACTCCTCTTCCCCTCCTCCTCCTCCTCCTCCTCCTCCTCCTACTACTACTACAGTGTGACCAGGCTACAAATTATATATAAACAAAACCAGAATCGTTTCTTGAAAATGAAACGCAAAATAATCTCTGTTACTTTGAGATACAGATGGACCAACTTATCCTGACCAGAAGACCAAACCTAGTATTGATTAAAAAAAAAAAAAGTGAGAACTTGTCAACTGGTAGATTTTGCAGTCCAAACATGGGTAGGTGAAATAAAACGGTAAGTTAGACAAATACTTGGACCTTGCCAGAGAATTGAAAAAAAATGGAATTTAATATTGAAATTAATACCAATGGTAGTTGGTGTCCTTGAAACGGTCCATAAGAAAATAGATTAGAGTAATTGGAAATCAGAGGTTGAATTGAGACCCTTCAGACAACAGCATTGGTAAGAATGGCTAGAATACTCAGAAGAGTCCTGTAAACCTGAGGAGACTTAGCAAACAGACTCCAGTGAAAGACCATCAGCTAACAATGGTGGGAAAAACTCGCGAGGAGTGTATGACTGGGTGGGAAGGTTGACCAAATGGGAATCGTGCAAGAAATTAAATTTTGAACATGCCACAAAAAAGATATAGGCACAAACCAGAACTCTTCCTAGAAAATCAGACGCATAAAATTCTCCGGGATTTTGAGATGTCTGAGGATATTACACAAAGATAGATAGATAGATAGATAGATAGGAGAGAGAGAGAGGGGGGGGGGAGAAAGATGAGGTTATGGACTACTTTGCCTTTAGCGGTTTGTTTCAATCTCTACCTCCAGCATGGTGTCTGAGGATATGACAGAGAGAGAGAGAGAGACAGACAGACAGACAGACAGACAGAGACATACAGATTGACAGAAAGACAGAGACAGAGACAGAGACTGGGGTTCCAGACTACTTCTGATGCCCTTATCAAGAATATTTTACCTTTAGCGTCAGGTTTTCTCTTGTTACCTCCAATATGACGTCTGGGGATTTGACACAAAATAGAGAATCTTGAACTATTTTCGGTGTTCATGCCAAAGGATTATTTTGCCTTTAGCGGTTGGTTTTCAATCTCTACCTCTAGCATGGCGTCTGAGGATATGAGACACACACACACACAGAGAGAGGAGAGAGAGAGAGAGAGAGAGAGAGAGAGAGAGAGAGAGAGAGAGAGAGAGAGAGAGAGAGAGAGAGAGAGAGAGAGAGAGAGAGATGAGGTTTCTCGACTACTTGAGAGGTTCTTATCAAAGAATATGCTTTAACGCCTTTAGTGACAAGTTTTCTCACTACCTCTCACTACCTCCAGCATGGCGTCTGAGGATATACGAGAGAGAGAGAGAGAGAGAGAGAGAGAGAGAGAGAGAGAGAGAGAGAGAGAGAGAGACAGACAGACAGACAGAGACAGAGATGAGGCTCTGGACTATTTTCGAGTAACTTTCAAAAAATTTCATTGCCTTTAGCGGCAGGATTTCTCTCACTACCTCCAACATGACGTCTGAGGATATGACAAAGAGAGAGAGAGAGAGAGAGAGAGACAGACAGACAGACAGACAGACAGGCCTCCAACATGGCATCTGCAACAGACAAGGTCGTGGATGGCATCTTAAATTTCTTACTAAATGCTTTGTTTTTGCTTGGCCTGTTTACTATTTCTTCTAGTTCGACTCAGCATTCGAGGATATTGAGACATGTGCTCTTCTTATGAAACTAAGCTCTCTGCTATCGCAAATAAAAACCATATAAATTAGCGACCGACGTAAATCTGGTAGCGTCTAACTAACACTGTTAAGTGAAGTGTTGTCGTAAACATTACCCCATTCAATACCCTCCCCTTTTTGTTTTCTGTCCATCCTAAGCGAAAAAGAAAAGCTTCTCTGAAAGCACTTTGTCTCATGTGTGTAGGGTTGTGGGTGTGTAGGTGTACTGGGGGAATTGTGGAGCGTCGTCATCGTCGGTGGCTTTTAAGAAGGACTAGGCCGATGTTTATGCTGGGGCAGCTTTATACGGGGAGAGAGAGCGTGCGCGCTAAGTGAGCGACACGTTGCGTGATTGTTGTTGAGAAAATGCTGCAAACGTCAAGAGAAACCGGTAGGTGGAGCTGCGAGACAGAAATCCATAAGAGGCGCGAAAAATGGACAGACAGGCAGACCATTAAGGTAAACATGTTTATGGCGTCAGATCGATATCCGATAACTGTTAACGAGCTGTAAGAAGAAGAAGAAGAAGAAGAAGAAGAAGAAGAAGAAGAAGAAGAAGAGAAGAACAAGAAGAACAAGCAGAGGAAAAGGAAAAATAAGAAGAAGGAAAAGAAGAGAGAAATAAAATAATAAATAATAATAATAATAATAATAATAATAAGAAGAAGAAGAAAGAGAAGAAGAAGAAGAAGAAGAGAAGAAGAGAAGAAGAAGAAGAAGAAGAAGAAGAAGGAAGAAGAAGAAGGAGGAGGAGACAAGAAGAAGAAGAAGAAGAGAAGAAGAAGAAGAAGAAGAAGAAGAAGAAGAAAAACCATGGAAAAATTTTATTGACGCATGGAAAAATGCCGACGAACTTAGTATCATCAATCAATTATGTTCAAATGATAGATGAGAAGTAAGATAAGTATATATATATATATATATATATATATTATATATATATATATATGTGTGTGTGTGTGTGTGTGTGTGTGTGTATGTGTGATGCGTGTGTATATATATAATGTGAGAGGGGTAGTTGTGTCAGTAATGATAAAAGTACAAAAAAATATATATATATTATATATATATATATATATATATATATTATATATATATATATATATATATATATATATAATATAGTAATAATAAAAGTTCAAAAGATCAATATATATATATATATATTATATATGTATGCATACATATATATATATAATATTATATCGATCTCTCTCTCCTCTCTCTCTCTCTCTCTATATATATATATATATATATATATATATACATATATATAATATATATTATATATATATATATCAATAATAAGAAGAGTTCAAAAGATCACTATATAGATAGGTATATATATATATATATATATATATATATATATATATATATAATACAGTTTGAAGTAGATGTATAGTAGTCAATTAAGTTTAAGAACCGAGAAATCACATTATCTCGACACACAGCCTACATACACGCACAATCACACACCACACACACGCACACACACACACACACACACACACACACACACACTCACAAACACCCACCACATACGAACTTATTTTAGGAACCTTGTGGTGTAATGAATATCGTCGTAGGAAATGGATATGGCGAGACGAGTTCAAATCTTCGATGAATCTGTTTGCATTCCACATAGCGCTAATACTCTTGATAAATGCATGAAATCCAACTACTATCTCCAGCTATGGGTAAATAGTTGCTTACTGGGCTCTTTAATTCTTCCTACTTTAAAGTTCTCACGGCGGCTCTTCCACCACCAGATCAATGTAAAATAAGTGATATTTAGTTAATTATAATTGATCAGATTACAATCATAATAGGATACTATTTCAATAGAATGATTTATTAGGATAGATAGTGAACTTTTGAAATATCACATCATACAGGTGAAAAAATAACCAAGTCTTCGACGTAGACTTTAAGGAGCTGATAGTAGGTGTGGCGCTCCACCCCAGATCCCTACAGCTTCAGCCACTAGATGATATTGTTGACATAAGAACTGCGATAGATATTACAGACCTTAATCTGTTACAATTTTTAAGGTGCCCAGTATGATCGACTTCAATAATACCGACCAGTGTTGCATAATTCATAAGCAGCTTATGATTTATGTGCGTACCTGTAGTTAGAATATTTGAAAAAGATCGTTAGATTCCGAATGACGGGGTCCTGTGAAAGGTTACCCGCTTTCCCCCAGCAGCAGAATCATGGGCTGGTTGTAGTAATAAACATTTAGAAGAAAACACAATTTTGTTT
The DNA here is from genome assembly GCA_023376005.1 of Doryteuthis pealeii. NCBI lineage: Eukaryota > Metazoa > Mollusca > Cephalopoda > Myopsida > Loliginidae > Doryteuthis > Doryteuthis pealeii. The sequence continues at coordinate 66,779,288 of CM042165.1, forward strand.
GTTGAGTTAATATAAACAAGAAATGACCAACGGAAGAATAAAAAGAACCGACCGTTATCAGAAAGCCCTGAAGAGAAAACAGACCAGCAATGAGAACATGGCGGCCGCTGAGTTAGAAGCATTAAGCAGCGGGTAAACAAGTAATAGCCATCATCTCATCGCTATACTCTATCTGTTAAGAGTATTTACGGGGATTCGTTGGAGCCCTTATTCTCCGTAGTTGGCTATTTTGGACGAAAGAAGGAAACAAATACGAAATAAAATGCAGACACTTGTATTATCAAAAAGTACAGAAATGTTGTTGCAAATTTTAATGGCATTTGCTACAAAGCCCTATCTGCGAGGTTAATACTGTTCGTTGGAAGAAGTGGTGATAACAGGGTATTCTGGTCGAGAATTAGTTTGAGATCCGACCAGATCTTCGATGAGCGTGGACCTTGTTGTCTCCCACCGCGCGGATGAATATGGGCTGGGTTGTTGTAATAAGCATTTAGAAAAAACACAATTCTTGTTTGTTGAGTTAATATCAAACAAGAAATGACCAAGGAAGAATAAAAAATAACGCGACCGTTATCAGAAAGCCCTGAAGAGAAACAGCCCAACATGAGAACATGGCGACCGGCCGAGTTAAAAGCCAGTAAACAGCGAGTAGACAAGTATACCATCATCCTATCTATCTATCTATCTATCTATCTATCTCTCCTGGTTTATATACACGATGCCTTAATATATTTACCAAACCTCCAAGAATCAATAGACAATCAATACTTCAAGAATCAATAGACAAGGATTAACTGATACTAAATCTTTCTATTTAAGGAATACTTCAAGAATCAACAGACAAGGTTGAACTCATAATACATCTTTCTACTTCAAGAAAATAAATCAAACGATATCAAAGTAATATCCACTGAAACTTCACTCATTCCAAAGCTGATTTAAGCGCCTAAAATTGTTACTGGAATTGTAACAGTAGCTATGTATATTTACCAACTCCTCCGCACGAGCAGGATGTGACACAAGCTCAATTTCTTAAGCGGAGTTTAACAGGTTTGAATACAGAGTTTTCCTTCTCCTAGACCGGTTGCCTAACCAAGGTTAAGAGCCTAGTCTGCCCACTCTTATCCATAGCTGGAGAGAGAGAGAGAGGAGAGAGGGAGGGAGGGAGAGAGAGGTGTGTGTGTGTGTGAGAGAGAGAGAGAAAGAGAGAGAGAGGAGAGAAAGAGAGAGTAGGATTCATACCTTTCCCAAGGGTATTAGTGCTAAGTGAAATGCAATTACTACATCCAGGATTTGAACTCCGGACGAACGAGTCAATTTCCCACGACTTTAACCATTACAATCCACGCGCTTCCATACACGATGCCTTATAAGGGGCCTACACCAACCAGTAAAGTCAATTGAGATTGACTTGTTAGATGTGAATGAACTACTGCAATTGACATAAAATAAAAAAAACCTTTAAGTTACCCGAAGAACCAAAAATACGATTGATATTGAATCGAATCTAAAAATTTGTAGTTTGTCGCAAGAAAGAAAAACAAAGGAGAAGAAACCAACGAATTCCAAACATTCATAATTTTTGACGATAACTGAATTGAGAAAATCACTGCTGACACATACGTAAAACGAATCCAGAATATTTCTGACAACCTTTATATTTGCAATTACATAAACACGATATGAAGGATATGCTGTATGTATCAAAGCAAGCTGGACAAATAACGCATCGTAGCATTTGCGGTGCGTTCGCTAGCTTTGAATGTTATTTGTTTCTTGTTCTCAGCCAGTCATATTTCTAAATTAATTTGAATATTTTCGTAATAACGTGCGTAATTATCAAGTGTAATATAATGGATGACTTTGACCTCAAGTAAGGTCGTGCCCATCTATGTGAATTGACAGGCACCAGGGTCAATCATGGAACTCTCTCGTGGACGCAACATACGGACACA
>CM042165.1:66781342-66793595 GCA_023376005.1 Doryteuthis pealeii
AAGAGAGAGATAAAAACGAATAGCGGCGGTAGCGTCAATTGGGAGCTCCATCAGAAAAGAATGCAAAGCGAAAACTGAGTGTAGCAGCGAGGAGCACGTAGGGGTTGCTAATAGCCGCACGAACACTCTCCCTTCGTCCCCAGATCTTTTGAGAACTTAATTGGATCATATGACTTTAAAGTAAGTAAAGTAAAGTCGACGGGGCGGACTAAAGTCGGTATCTGCCAGGCAGCGAGGGAGTCTATCCCCTTTTCAATAGCGCTAGACCAAGGAGATTGTTTTAGCATCTAAGATGGAGCGCCACACCTACCATCAGCTCCTTACTTTACCGACAGATCCCGGTGCTACTCATACGCTGAGTTGGCGAGGACCGGTATCGAACTAGGAACCTTGTGGTTTCTAGCCGAACGCTCTACCGACTGAGCTAACCCGGCCCATATGACCTTTAGGCACCCCTTTTTCCTCACATATCCTTGATTTATATCTTTACTATATTCTTATTTACCTTTTCATTTGGAAAATGAGGTGTAAAAAGTTTTTGGCGCTCTATCTGACAAAAATGGGTTTTTTATTGAAAATTGGTCTTTGCTGGTCTCCACCAATTTTCCTTTATAAAAGCTCTTGCAGTCGGTATTTGTACAAACGAACATACATACATATAGACAGACAGAATCTTTCTTTTATATACTAGCAAGAATATGCACCTTCCGGGCATAAGTATTTAAGTTTTATTATAACGAAAACTATTGAATTAGAAAAAACTAACGAAATCAAATAAGAACGTATAAAAAAAGATTACACTTATCTTAATATTATATTATTTGATTTCTATATAAAATCATTCATAACATTGATTTTAATACGTTGGAGAATAAAACAGCAATGTTAGAGATCAATAAAAAGAGGTAAAAAGTCGTCGGGGTGGCCTAAAGTCGGTATCAGCCAATCAGCGAGGGAGTCTATCCCATTTTCACTAGCGCTAGAACAAGGAGATTGTTTTTTAGCATCTGAGGTGGAGCGCCACACCTTCCATCAGCTCCTTACTTTACGCACAGATATCACAGTGCTACTCATACGCAGAGTTGGCGAGGGCCGGTATCGAACTAGGGACCTAGTAGTTTCTAGCCGAACGCTCTACCGACTGAGCTAACCCGGCCCTTCTAGAGATCAATAACACCAAGTAATTATTTATTAAATCCGTTTTTTTAAAACCTGTATGTAATCAACCACACTATATATTAGTAAACCTTTATTTCTTAGTGATATGTAGGATATATTGGAGGATTTTAAACGCACTAATAACATAGTTGTTTTAACACAAATCTAACTCAGATTTTCATAGAGATATCGTTAATTAATAAAATTTAATGAATATATTAATGATTTTGACTATAAATCAAATACTCATTGATAAACTTACGCAATTCCTGAATGTATTGGTTTGGTTGGTTTGTTTTGTTTTACGGCATATCAACCTCAGTGGGTCATTTAATGCCGATAAAGTTTTGAAATAAATCAATTCTTAATGGATAATACAATTTTTTTATAAATACATTTTTCTATTTAACCCATAGATGGGACCCTAACAGGTACTACCACTCCGGGTCAGAGTGGACCAGGAGCAATGGTGATGAAGGGGTGCTCCACATTCCCCAAACCTCCAGAATTGGAACCTCACCATCAGATAGAGTTTAACGTCATTCCCAGGACATGTAGACCCGCAGCCACCGCCTTCTAGCACCCATATGATAAAAAGGTTGTGGCTTGCCATAAGGGCAATAGGGTTGGGAAAATCATATAGGTGCTAGGGCTTGACGTGACTAGCCGATTGATCGGATGGGGCCTCTCCGACCGCCCGTCTAGCCCAAGATAGGGCCAAAGTGGAGTATAGCATGTCATGAACTGCTCATCCACTTGGATTCTATCCTTAAGCATCACAGCTCGCCACCCACGGCGAACAGGTGGCCCCATTGGGGAGTCTTACCCCTCTGCAGAGGTGCAGTCGGTGCATTCTAACGCCCCAGCCGACAGGGCGACTGAATGTATTGTGACGTAATCAGTGACATATTTTCGGCTACAGACAGACAGACACAGAACCTCTATTATAAAAGAAGGAAAGAGATATGTACAATTAGTAAAAAAAAAAGGTATGAATCATACCCTCCCTCCAGCTATGGGTAAATAGTAGGGCAGACTGGGCTCTTTAACCTTGGTTAGGCAACCGGTCTAGGAGAAGGAAAACTCTGAATTCAAACCTGTTAAACTCCGCTTAAAAAATGACATTGTGTCACATCCTGCTCGTGCGGAGGGTTAGTATATATATATATATATATATATATATATATATATATATATATATATATATATATATATATGATAAGATATAGATGACGCATAGTTATGAGATGAAGCACTACAACTCGCATTGTAGGAAGCGGTTAGATGACCTGTGATAAGAAATGTTCGTGCCTTGTTTTGGCCAATAACATTTGAAATAAAACCCTTGCTACCCATTCGACCTAATCCATCTGAAATGCAGGCAGCGCGCCAATCGACCTCAGCCTAATAAACCAAGGGTTATCAACCACAGAACAGCGAGAAACATTTTATAGCTCCACACTTCACAACTTGACAGATCACTGTCCCAAGTTGACAACCTGTATATATCACAGCAGTCAGTTGACATTAAATCCTATATATATATATATATATATATATATATATATATATATATATATATTATCCGATATTCATAGCGCCGCGTTTTATATATTACGCACATTAAAACCTGTTCCGATTTCTTCCTATTTGTCTCTACTCATACATAGAGGGCAGTTAACAAGCTAGTTTTGCAGAAAATTGTTAGTGAGTTCGATTCTCATTTTGCGCGCCCCAATTTCTGGCCTTGTGCCACATCACAGCAATCAGTTGACATTAACTCATATATATATATATATAATTAATATACCAAGCGTGTTGGTAAATCCTTGCGGTGAGAAAAAAAACCAGCAAATAGTTGATTGTAAAATATACTACCAAACATCAACCGGGGAGAAAAATTTTTTGAAAAAAAAAAAAAAAAGACAAGATAGTCGCACCAACAAAAAAATAATCTATTGGTACAGTATTTGTCCAAAAGAAAAAAACAATTTATATGTATATATATGTATATAAGATATATATATATATATATATTCATACAAAACCGCCAGGAGACTAAAGCTAATAAGTAAAAAGTGCTCAATACCTAAGTAGAGCAAATAATAAAGATAAATCTAATGAGTTAGACGAACCTACTATTAGTTTCGCTTAGTGCTCTTCAGGGCTAAGATCTGACTCAATCAGATCTTAGCCCTGAAGAGCATTAAGCGAAACTAATAGTAGGTTCGTCTGACTCATTAGATTTATCTTTATATATATATATATATATTCTCCCATATATATATATATATATATATATATTATCCGATATTCATAGCGCTGCGTTATATATATTACGCACATTAAAACCTGTTCCAATTTCTTCCTATTTGTCTATACTCATACATATATGCAGAAAATCGTTAGTGAGTTCGATTCTCATTGAGCGCCCCCACACTCTGGCCTTGTGCCACATCTAAGCTAAGCTTAGTAAATAACTATATAGAGGGCAGTTTTTTCTTTTTCTATTCTTTAATTTTCATTTTTTCTTCCTTTGTTCTCGCTTTCTTTCTTTTTTCTTATTCATATTTTTAAATCTACTCTCTCTCTCTCTCTCTCTCTCTCTCTCTCTCTCTCTCTCTCTCTCTTTTCTATCTATCAATCTATGTATCAATCTATCTATCTCCGTGCATGTGTGTGTGTTTGTTTATTAATTATACACTTCCTTTCTTCTTTCTTTCTTTCTCTTTTTCTCTATTACACGTTCTTTCTCAAATAATCATTTACTTTTTCGTTCTTTTACTATTATATCTCTTTCTTTCTTTCTTTCTTTCTTTCTTTCTTTCTTGCCAAAAGTTTTTCTCAGGGATTTTATGAATCTTTCTATCTTTTTCTTCCTTTACATTTCGTTATTGTTTTTGTTTTTTACTATTTGTATATCCTCTTTCCTTCTTTTCTTTTTTTAATTATACTTCTTTCTTTCTTTCTTTCTTTTTTACTTTCTTCCTTCCTTTCTTTTTTCTTTCTTTCTTCTTCTTTTTCTTCTTATTATAATTCATTCTTTATTTTCTTCTTTCTTTATCAATTCTAATTCTAATTCTTTTCTTTCTTTCTTTCTTTCTTTCTTTCTTTTTCTCGTAATTATACTTACTACTTTCTTTCATTTTCTTTCTTTTAAGTCTTTTTTAGCTTTCTTTCTTTCTTTCTTTCTTCCTTCCTTTCTTTTTTTCTTTCTTTCCTTCCTTCTTAATTATAATTCATTCTTTATTTTCTTCTTTCTTTATCAATTCTAATTCTAATTCTTTCTTTCTTTCTTTCTTTCTTTCTTTTTCTTCGTAATTATACTTACTACTTTCTTTCATTTCTTTCTTTCTTTTAAGTCTTTTTATCTTTCTTTCTTTCTTTCTTTCTTTCTTTCTTTTTTCTTTCCTTCTTAATTATAATTCATTCTTTATTTTCTTTTCTTTATCAATTCTAATTCTTTCTTTCTTTCTTTCTTTTTCTTTCTTTCTTTCTTTCTATACAAATAAGACTCGTTTCAATCTCTCCTTATGTGTCTATACTCATAAATACAGGGCGGTTTCATACCGATGACATCCTAGATTTTACAAGCATGCACAGTATTCTTGACTTGGTATCACTACTCAGAAGATACTATATTCAACAATTGAAATGAATCAGTTATACGCTGGCCTCATTCAAGCCCTCAGCTACGCAGTTTTCCAAAAATGTGTTTTGCTTATAAACGAAATATCTCCGTCTACACTTCCCCAAAATGTCGACAACACTTCGTTTCTTACATGAATTTATACGTGGGAGATTATGTGCTTAATTAAAGTCATACCTAATTTTGTTAATTAATTAATTATAATTAAATGAATTAGGTGTGCATATCAGTTTAAATATAAAGCGTAAACAAATCGAGAAAAAGTCGATCTCTGTATGTACATGTCAGCCCATTAGGCCTCATCAGCAGAGCTATAGACAGAGCAGTGCTTTGTACGTGATTCGAACCCTACCTGTCAGGCTGACAGGCGGATATTCTAACCACTACACTAGCTGGCTTCCCCAGAATTTCTCGTTCATTTTAAACTGGTATGTATATCACACTTTTTGGGTGACTTATGAAGTAGTCAAACAATGTGTTTGAAATGGCGAAGGCCGACAATTTGTGGGAGATTATGTGCTTAATTAAAGTCATACCTAATTTTGTTAATTAATTAATTATAATTAAATGAATTAGGCGTGCATATTGGTTTAAATGCAAAGCGTAAACAAATCGAGAAAAAGTCGATCTCTGTATGTACATTTCAGCCCATCAGGCCTCATCAGCAGAGCTATAGAGAGGATAGTGCTTTGTGCGTGATTAATTTATATGTAGTTTACAGGATCGAAAGACAGCAATTTTTGGTCACAATCGAAAATTCATAATGATGTGTCCGACTTTTTAACTGAGGTTAAAGAGCTCAGTCTGACCTACTATCTATCCGTAGCAGGAGGGAGAATAGTAGAAAGCATACCTTTCTCGAGTGTATTAGCATTACTAGTACAAAACAAAAAACACCCTCCGGGCGATGTAAAAATAGATTTTTGAAAAATATTGCTTGAGGGGTGGGAGTAAAATATTCAATGTCAGCGAGTTTGTACCCTTAGTAAGTAAAATCATCAAATTCATTAAAGGTTTAAAAAATAAAACAATTTGAAATGTAAACTTTAAATATGTAAAATAAAACAAACTATATATATAAATATAATACCAGTCATGTATTTATTAAAACTTGTTTTAAAAAACAATGAGGACTGTCTAATGTTGCATGGTCAAATTTTGTTCTATGCTATGACGATTTTGGGTAATGTGACGTAAGCAGTGATGTAATTTTTGTTACAGACAAAAACCGGAAGTGAATCTCCATTATTAATAGATGTGAAATGCAAACAGCCTCGTCCAGGATTTGAACTCGGGTCGACGAATCCATTTCCGGACCATATTACCTTTAGGCACCCCTTTTTGATCTCGATTAAGAAAGGACATGTTTTTCATTTACACTGTTATATATTCGGTTGTTTGTTAGGGGTTATGGGTTATGGGTTAGGGTTAGGGATAGGTTTAGGGGTTAAGGTTAGGGGTTAGTTTTATAATTTTCAAAAATATGAAAATCGTCTGTTAAAACAACCGGATATTGACGGTATAAATGAAAAACATGTCCTTTCTTAATCGAGATCAAAAAGGGGTGCCTAAATGTCATATGGTCCCCATTTCCTTCATGCTAATTGTGGACATTTAAGTAGTTTGCATGATTCAAGAATATGCTGCAATTTGATTATGATTTGCAGCGCCCCCTACAAGAATTTGTTTGCATTAATTTTTTTTTTGACAAGTGGACGTCTATCTCTATCTCTCTATCTCTGTCTCCCTATCTCTGTCTCTCTATCTCTTTCCGTAAGAAATTAATTTCAGTTCAATCTATGCCTCCGTCTTCATATAACTAAGCACATAATTTACCAAGACAATAGCCATCATAACACATGACTTCACAATAATAAATTGATTCAGAAAACAAAATGCAGTGACTTTCCCTGTCAGCTGATTTCCCGCCATTAACAAAATGGCGGTCAAAATGGAAAATATGTTTTTTTTTCTGATGTAAATGAATAGATTTTCCGTTATCGACATCATCTTTCTTGCAATGTGAATGGTGAAATTTCAGGCGAAGTAAATCGGTGTAGTGAATATCATTATTATTGGATACTTTCCATCCACTAAGGACGATGGCGTAGTGTCCCCAAAAATTCATCTGCATCTGCGCAAGTGACTCTGCAGGCCAATACTTGAGTGACATGAGTGATATATATATATATATAATATATATATATATATATTATATATATAGGCTTTTTATTCACGGAATGTTAAAGTTGGTGTGGTTCAAGCTCAATGTTCAATTATATATTATATTGGATCCTTTCCGTCCACTAAGGACGATGGCGTAGTGTCCAAAATAATAATACTTTTTTAATCTGAATCAGCGCAAGTGACTCTGCAGGCCAATTCTTGAGTGACAGTCTTTGGTGCACTGAATGCACACAAGCTGTGATGCTTTCTGGGGCTGCTGGCTTTTCTCTCTCTTTCTGGCGCTCTTTTCTGTCGAGGCCACTCTCCTCTCTGCCTCACCCCTCTCCGTGCCTTGCTTCACGTTGAGGCGCCAGACCGCTCTATTTTTTTCATCTACCCCCCCCCCCACGTGTTTCTGTCAATATGGCATATCCTCATAACTCTCCTGCAGACATCTTTAAATCGTAGGCGTGGTCTACCAACCGATCGGGAGCCTTTTACTAATTCGCCGTACAAAAGATCTTTTGGGATGCGTCCATTTTCTATTCCCCTGACCAACGAAGGCGCCTCTCACAGAGAATGGACAACATGCTGTTTATGTCGGTGCAATCCAGCACGACCGTGTTGGGCACTTTATCCTGCCAACGAATGTGTAGAATACGTCTCCGTAGTGAATATTATAATTACATCAACAACTAAAAAAACTTGTGACCCGTCGTTTTAATACAATAAACACAAGATTTTTTTCTGTATTTTAGAACTACGGTTTAGTCACAGAATATTTCTTTGTAGTTTATGTAGGAATTAATTTTTGGTTGGTTGGTTGGTTTGTTGTTTTTTTACGGCATGTTAACCCATTGGGTTATTTTATGCCGAAAACGTTTTGTTTTATTTGTTCTTGATGCGTACTCATTTTTTTTTTAAATTCAATTTCTAAACACATAAATCATAAGTCATTTTGTTCTATTCAATCCATAGATGGTACCCTAACATGTACTACCTCTCTAGGTCATAGTAGACATGGGAGCAATGGTGAGGAAGGGGTACTCCTCATTCCCTAGAGCTTCAGAACTGGAACTTCACTATCAGACAGAGTTTAACGTCATACACAGGATAATAAGATTCTCATTTCCTCCTTGATATAAAAAAGATTGTCAGACAATTGGAAAGGATAGAAAAGGAACTTGTCAGACAAGAACTATCTATCGGGTTGACCAAAACATGCATATATATATATATATATATAATGCGTATATGTGAATATCGACATAATTCGACTAGTAAACACAAGATTTCATGTTCGATAACGGCCCTCGCCAACTCAACGTATGAGTAGCACTGTGATCTGTGCGGTAAAGTGAGGAGCTGATGATATGTGTGGCGCTCCTCCTCAGAGGCCAAAAACAATCTCCTTGGTCTAGCGGAAGTGAAAAGTGGATAGACTCCCTCGCTGTCTGACTGATACCGACTTTCGGCCACCACGACGACTTTACTTTACTTATGTGTAAATAGTAGGGCAGTTCTTTTACCTTGGCATGGCAACCGTTCTAGGAGAAGGAAAACACAGAATTTAAACCAACGGGGTCCCAAAACTACTTTGAGAGCTCCTACCCGCCTCCTGCTCCTACTCCTGTGAGTACTCCAGCGAGTCAGTTTCTATAATTAATAAATTCAATTTTTTACAAACATCTGGCAATACGACATTCCGAAATGGTATTTTTTTGCTCCACTCTTTTGCACGATATCATGACTCGGCTTCTTTGAAGCGACTGAACAAGCATTAATTAACTGATGTTTTTTTTTTTTAATTAAGAAGTCAAATTTAATAATTTAATAATATAAAGCTAGGAATTTCGCTTTAGGTATTTTCAAATGTCAACAAGACTTACAAATAGAACTGAACGAATTGCCTGGGTATATGAAAATAAGTATATAGAAAGAAAACTCTGTTACATATAAACAGATTTCTATTACTCTAGTCACGACACAAGTATAACTCTATTCAATCCACCCGGACACACTATAGACAACATCAAATGCATCCGAATAGACACAAGGCCCTGTTTCAAACACACACACACACACACACACACACACACACACCTAGAAAACAAGAAACTAAATAGATATACACATTCCACTCACAAAATCTAATTCTTATATTGGTTCTTAAAGGTAACTATTCAAATAAAATGTTGGAGTATTTTGTAAATATATTATATATATATTATATATATATATATATATATATATATATTTAAAAAATGTTTTTTTTAAATTGGGCGTTATTGTGAAACATTAAAAATAAATAAATGAATGAACTCGATATTATGGAGTATTGGATTCACTTATTTTTTAATTATTTTTTTCTCATAAATTTTCAGGTTGGTTAGATACCCTTTGTCAAATGTTATTACTGTTCAACGGTTTCTTTGTCTCTGTTGTTATCAACAGTGGCAGCGTTTGTGAAATATTTGTAATAACGGAGAATTCCGATATCTGCGTTTAATCCCTTCACGTGCGTTTGTAATTTTAGAATCCATTTAGTTTCTGATTGTTTTCTAGATTGCGTTGTTGGAAATGCGTGTTCTAATAAGATGCATTTGAGGTGTGTAAGGTTGTGTGATAAGGTGTTAAAATGAAGTGCTATTGTACTATGCGGGGATTTGAGATTTATAGTGGATTTGTGGTTATTTAGTCTTAGTCTAAAGGGTGTTGATGTTTCTCCCATATATCCACTATTTCTACATTGTGTGCAGTATAAATAGTATATAATGTTAGCGCTATCGCATGTTAGGTGTGGCGGATGGATTGTTATGTTTGTGTAGGGTATTTTTATTTCGGTTTCCGTATGTATGTGGCTGCAAAACTTGGCATCTAGGCTTATTGCATCGTTTATTACCTTTCCGTACGGGTTATGTAAATTTTCCTGGATGCAGTGAGGATGTTACGTAGGTTGGGTGTTTGTTTGCGTTGATGGCGGGGGTTTTGAAGATGGACTTTGTTGGGGTCGGTTTGTAGGGTTTATATTGTTCAGTGAGTAGCTTAGTCAATTTGTGCATATGTCGATATATATATATATATATAATATATATATATATTATATATATATATATATATATATATATCAACCCCTTTCGCACGAGCAGGATGCGACACAAGGTCAATTTCTTAAGCGGTATTAGTTTGAAAGTAAATGCAATTAAAAATAGTGAAATAGATTACTAATTAGGACTAAGTCTAAGAAAGAATCCTGAATCTACTAAATCAAAGCAGACATTTTCTGAATAAAATAAATTTAAAACTCATGTTAGACATGTGTTAGCACTCCTGAATTAAAAAGTTATTTTTATTGTTTCAATGTATACGCGCTGTATAGCCCCCAAGACCTTGGGGGAGGGCTATTTGGCATAATGTTATGCAAATAAAGCTACTCCTTTCCTTAGATATACAAATTACACACACACAATCTAATTATGATATTGACTTCTTAAAGGAATATCATTTAAATGAAACAACTCAATGCACCTACCCGCCCTGTCGGCTGGGGCGTTAGAATGCACCGACTGAACCTCTGTAGAGGGGTAAGACTCCCCCAATGGGGTCACCTGTTGGCCGTGGGTGGCGACCCGTGATGCTTAAGGATAGAGCCCAGGTGGATGAGCAGTTCATGACATGCTATACTCCACTTTGGCCCTATCTTGGGCTAGACGGGCGGTCGGAGAGGCCCCCTCCGATCAATCGGCTGGTCACGTCAAGCCCTAGCACCTATATGATTTTCCCAACCCTATTGCCCTTATGGCAAGCCCCAACCACTTTTATCATATGGGTGCTAGAAGGCGGTAACTGGGGGTCTACATGTCCTGGGAATGACGTTAAACTCTATCTGATGGTGAGGTTTCAGTTTTGGAGGTTTGGGGAATGTGGAGCACCCTTTCATCCCCATTGCTCCCTGGTTCACTCTGACCCGGAGTGGTAGTACCTGTTAGGGTCCCATCTATGGGTTAAATAGAAAAATGTATTTATAAAAAAAATTGTATTATCCATTAAGAATTGATTTATTTCAAAACTTTATCGGCATTAAATGACCCACTGAGGTTGATATGCCGTAAAACAAAAACAAACCAAAACCAAATCAATGCACCTAGGTAATAAAATCCAAATAAACAAAAAAGATTTACATATTCAAATTTGTATTTGTCAATCCCTTTGATGTTTTCGTTTCTACGGAACCGTGTCCATTAGTCACGTATTAGATTTCCCAGAGTGCTTGGCCACAAGGGAATATATGTATATATTTCATGGATGGCGTGTTTGATGGTGTTAGATCCCCGGCTAAAGCAGAAGCCTGTTTCTCTGACGTAGCCTATGTTTTACCTGGACATACTCTAGTCAACATCAAATGCATCCTAATACATACAGGATTCTCTTCTGCAACCCCATATATTAAATAAAATTGTTAAACAGGAGATTTTTTTGTTTAATTCAACATGCATATATAATAATAATAATAATAATAATAATAATCTTATTATAATGGAGATTGTGTGTTTTTCTGTCTGTAACCGAAACTATATTACTACTCAAGTCACAATTCCCTTAGTTATTGACATCACATTCTCAATGATTTTATTTTTTATTTTAACCTCAATTATTAATAAAATTGTTTTACATTATTAATACTGTTATCCATATCTACATACTAATGACCTGCAATTATATTTATATATTCAACAAAATAGCGGTTTACAGTATGAATGGGAAGGCTAATTTGCATATTGATATTAAAAAATCGAATTTAATAAATATGTGCTTAGTATTATTGATTTCTAACTGTTTGGTTTTATTTTAATGAATATAAGCAAAAATCTCTTCAATAAATCTTAAATGAAATCCATTAACAAGAAAAAATAACTGTCATTTTATTCTTTACTTCCTCTTTTAACTAAATACTTTAAATTAGAAAAAATACAATGAAAGACGAGAGTGGTGGAAGAGTAAATTTCAGTTGTTCTATTTTTCGATTATACCCCCCTCTGTTTCAATCTTTTTTATCTGCATTCTTATTTAGTTTCATTAGCCTTTCTAATTTTAATATTAAATATTTTATTACATTTAAACTTAATACTTGCACCCGGAGGGTGCATATATTTGCTAGGAATAATAATAATATAATAAGGACCCTCCCGTCGATTTTCGACGTTATGAGGCGTTCAATACACACAATGAAACACCCAACACACAGGGATGTGTTATAGTGGTGGATCTCTCTCTTTCCCC
>CM042165.1:66793695-66806195 GCA_023376005.1 Doryteuthis pealeii
CTGAAATTACCATATCATCGATACACTTTTCGTCGATCTTCTTACGCTTTGCATTTAAACCATATGCAACGCCTATTATTTCAATTATAATAATAATTTATATATATATCTTAGTATGACTTAATAACGCACATAAATCTCCCACGTACACACTTCAGTAAGAAACTAGTGTTGTCGACATTTTGCGGAAAGTTAGACGGGAGAATTTGTTATAAGCAAAACACATTTTATGCCGAGCTGAGGGCTTCCACACGAGTGTCTAGCCTGTAATAACTGACTCCAGTCAATTGTGGATATCACTATTCTTCTGAGTCAGTTCATACCACGTCAAGGAATATCGTGCCATCATAGATGTCACGTATAACCCGCCCTGCGTATTATTGAGTTATAGGACACATAAGGAGAATTGAACGATCTTATGTGTATAAAAAGAAAGAAAGAAAGAAAGAGAATTAGAATTGAAAAGAAAGAAGAAAACATACAAAGATGAATTATAATTAAAAGGAAAAAGAGAAGAAAGATAAGAAGAAAGATAAGAAAGATAAAAAACACCTATAGAATAGGAAAGAAAATGAATAAAGTAGTAAGTATAATTACGACAGAAAAAGAAAGAAACGAAAGAAAGAAAGAAAGAAAGAAAGAAAGAATTAGAATGATTAAAGAAAGTAAGAAAATAAAGAATGAATATAATAAAAGCGAAAAGATACAGAAAAAAGAAAGAAAAAAAGACTTAAAAGAAAAAAGAAAATGAAAGAAAGTTAGTTAGCTATAATTACGAAGAAAAAAAGAAGAAAAAGAAAGAATTTAGAATTTAGAATTGATAAAGAAAGAAGAAATAAAGAATAATTATAATTAAGAAAGGAAGGAAAGAAGAAAACAAGGAAAGAAAGAAAGAAAGAAGAAACGCTAAAAAAACTTTAAAGAAAGGAAAGAAAGAAAGTAGAAGTAAATTACGAAGCAAACAAGAAAGAAAGAAAAAAGAAAGAAAAGAATACAGAATTAGGAATTGATAAAGAAAAAAAAATAAGATATAATTAAGAGAAAAAGAAAGAAAGAAAGAAAGAAAGAAAGAATTAGAAATAGAATTATAAAAAGAAGAAAATTAAAGAATATTATATTAAAAGAAAAAGAAAGAAAGAAAAGAAAAAAAAAGGAGGAAAAGAATGAAACGAAGAAAGAAAAGTATAATAAAAAAAAGAAAAGGAAGGAAAGATGGAAACAAATAGAAAAAAAACAATAACAACGTAAAGGAAGAAAAAACGATTAGAGAAGATTCATAAAATCCAGAGAAAAACTTGGCAAGAAAGAAGAAAGAAAGAAGAAAGAACAGGAAAGAAAGAAAGAGATAGAAATATTAAAAGAACGAAAAAGTAAATGATTATTGAGAAAACGTGTAATATAGAAAAAGAGAAGAAAGACAAGAAGAAAGAAAGTGTGTAATTAATAAACAAACCACATCAACACGGGCGGAGATAGATAGATTGATAGATTGATGGTGAGAGAGAGAGAGAGAGAGAGAGAGAGAGACCGAGGCGAGAGAGAAGAAGAAGATCGGACGCAGGTAGATAAAAATATGAAAAGAAAAAAAAAAAAGAGAACAAAGGAAGAAGAATGAAAATTAAAGAATAGAAAAAAAAAAACTGCCCTCTATATAGTTATTTACTACAGCTTAGCTTAGATGTGGCACAAGCACAGGGTGTGGGAGCCCAATTGAGAATTCGAACCACTAAACGATTTTCTGCAAAACTAGCTAGTTAACTGCCCTCTATGTATGAGTATAGACAACATAGGAAGAAACTGGAACAGTTTAATGTGCGTACATATATAAAACGCAGCGCTATGAAATATCGATAAATATATATATACCCTATAATAACTAAATAATATAATAATATATACATATATATGATTATATAGGATATATGTACTGTCAATATTTAATAACATATAATATGATATATATATATACATATATATATATAGTATATATAATATATATATATGTATATATATATATGTATATATATATGTATTATATATATATATTATGTATAGCATATATATACATGTGTGTATGATATATATACAGGATTTAAGTCGAATAATATACAATAAATTATATATATTTATCCGTATGTGATACGCTTTAGCTGTCCGTTGTGTGTGGTATGTGTGCATATTACGCACGATGTGTAGAGAAGCTGCGTGTTTCCAGTTCTTCCTATAATGTCTAACTCTACATATAAGGGCAGTTAACAAGCTAGTTCTTGCAGAAAATCGTTAGTGATTCGATCTCATGAGCGCCCCACACTCTGCCTTGTGCCACATCTAGTAAGCTTAGTAAAATTAACTATTAGAGCAGTTTTTCTTTTCTAGTCTTTAATTTTCAATTTTTTCCTTTGTTTCGCTTTCTTCTTTTTTCTTATTCATATTTTTTATCTACCCCGCTCTCTCTCTCTCTCTCCCCGCTCTCTCTCTCTCTCTCTCTCACACCACACACACACACACACACACACACACTATCAATCTATCTATACCATACATAGAGGGCAGTTAACAAGCTAGTTTTGCAGAAAATCGTAGTTGTCGATTCTATTGAGCGCCTCCCAGTTGACAACCTGTATATGATCACAGCAGTCAGTTACACTTAAATCCCTGTATATATATACATACATATATATATATATACTATATATATATATATCATATAATATATATATATACAATATCTTTTAGAAAGAAAGAAAGAAGAAAGAAAGTGTGAATTAATAAACAAACCACACACACGTGCGCGGAAATAGATAGATGATAGTGATTGTGTGTGTGGTCTGTGTGCTGTGGTGTGAGAGAGAGAAAGAAAGAGAGAGGGGAGAGGAGAGAGAGAGAGGGGGGGTAATAAACAATATAAAAGAAAAAAGGAAAGAAATCGAGAAACAAAGGAAGAAAAAAATTGAAATTAAAGAAGAAAAGAAAAAAACTGCCCTCTATATAAGTGTATTTACTAAGCTGAGCTTAGATGGTGGCACAAGGCCAGAGTGTGGGCGCTCAATGAGAATCGAACTCACTAACGATTTTCGCTCCAAAACTAGCTTGTTAACTGCCCAGAGGATGAGCTTAGGACACTAGGAAGAAACGTGGAACAGGTTTGTAATGTTCGTAATATATATAAACCGGCGCTATGAAACTCGGATAATAGTATATATATATATAAATATAGTAAGTATGACATTAAATCCCTGTATATACGTATTACATACACACAGTATATAATATAGCACCACTTATACTAACATATATATATATAATACTACATTATATATCAAATATTATATTACACATATATTATATAATAATCTATCATATCACTCATATTAGTATTTATAATTACTACCTTATATATGATTATATGATAATATCATACATACATTAGTACTATATATACACATCTATTAATATTATATATAATACATATAATAATACTACATATATAATATATCATATTCATATTATCATATTCCATAGCCGCTGCAACCACGATCGACCCCATCCATGGACTCACCTTTTATATATTACCCACATTATAAACCTGTTTCCAGATGTTCCTACTATTCCTGTCTATGACCCTCATACCATAGACGGCATTATATAGACAAGCTAGTCTTTTTGCAAGTAAAATCTTAGTTACAGTTCCGATTCTCACCGTTAGAGCGCCCCCTACCACCCTGCCTTGTTGCCACATCTAAGCTAACTTAGTAAATAACTATATAAGGGCAGTTTTTTCTTTTCTATTCTTTAATTCATTCTTTCCTTCCTTGTTCTCACTTCTTTCTTTTTTTCTATTCATATTTTTATCTACCCTCTCTCTCTCTCTCTCTCTCTCCCTCTCCTCTCTCTCTCTCTCATCTCTCTCTCTCTCACCATCAATCTATCAATCTATCTATCTCCGCGCACGTGTGTGTTTGTTTATTAATTACACACTTTCCCTTCGTCTTCTTTCTTTCTCTTTTTCTATATACACGTTCTTTCTCAAAAATCATTTACTTTTTCGTTCTTTTAATATTTCTATCTCTTTTTTCTTCTTCTTTCTTTCTTCTTTCTTTCCTTTGCCAAAGTTTTTCTCTGGATTTTATGAATCTTTCTATCTTTTTCTTCTTACATTTCGTTATTGTTTTTTTTTACTATTTGTATATCCTCTTTCCTTTCTTTTTTTTTTTTAAATCTATAACTTCTTCTCTTCGTCATCTTCTCCTTCCTTTCTTTTCTTCTTTCTTTCTTTCTTCTTTTCTTCTTAATTATAATTCATTCTTATTTTTTCTTCTTTATCAATTCTAATTCTAATTTCTTCTTTCTCTTTCTTTCTTCTTTTTCTTCTTAATTATAATTCATTCTTTATTTCTTTTTTCTTTATCAATTCATTCTAATTCTTCTTTCTTCTCTTTCTTTCCTTTTCTTCGTAATTATACTTACTACTTTCTTCATTTTCTTTCTTTTAAGTCTTTTTAGCTTTCTTTCTTCTTCTTCTTTCTTTCTTTCTTTCTTTCCTTTCCTTCTATTTATAATAATTCTTTATTTTCTTCTTTCTTATCAATTCTAATTCTAATTCTTCTTTCTTTCTTTCTTTTCTTCGTAATATACTTACTACTTCTTCATTTTTCTTTCCTTAAGTCTTTATCTTCTTTCCTCTTTCCTTTTAATATAATTCATTCTTATTTATTTCTTTATCAATTCAATTCTTTCTTCTTTCTTCTTTCTTTCTTTTTCTTTCTTTTCTTCTTAATTATACTACTACTTCTTTTCTCTTCTTTCTTAATTTTTATCTTTCTTTCTTTCTTTCTTTCTTTCTTCTTTCCTTCTTATTATAATTCATTCTTTATTTTCTTCTCTATCAATTCTAATTCTTTCTTCTTTCTTCTTTCTTTTTATACACATAAGACTCGTTTCAATCTCTCCTTTGTTCTATACTCATAAATACAGGGCGGTTTCATACCGATGACATCTAGATTTACAAG
Source organism: Doryteuthis pealeii (assembly GCA_023376005.1). NCBI lineage: Eukaryota > Metazoa > Mollusca > Cephalopoda > Myopsida > Loliginidae > Doryteuthis > Doryteuthis pealeii. The sequence continues at coordinate 66,798,705 of CM042165.1, forward strand.
CATGCACAGTATTCTTGACGTGGTATCACTACTCAGAAGATATGATATCCAACAATTGAAATGAGTCAGTTATACGCTAGCCTCATTCAAGCCCTCAGCTACGCAGTTTTCCAAAAATGTGTTTTGCTTATAAACGAAATATCTCCGTCTAAACTTCCGCAAAATGTCGACAACACTACGTTTCTTACATGAATGTATACGTGGGAGATTATGTGCTTAATTAAAGTCATACCTAATTTTGTTAATTAATTAATTATAATTAAATGAATTAGGCGTGCATATCGGTTTAAATGCAAAGCGTAAAGAAATCGAGAAAAAGTCGATATCTGTATGTACATTTCAGCCCATTAGGCCTCATCAGCAGAGCTATAGACAGCGCAGTGCTTTGTGCGTGATTAATTTATATGTAGTTTACAGGATCGAAAGACAGCAATTTCTGGTCACAGTCGAAAATTCATAATGATGTGTCCGACATTTTAACAGAGGTTAAAGAGCTCAGTCTGACCTACTATCTATCCGTAGCAGGAGGGAGAATAGTAGAAAGCATACCTTTCTCGAGTGTATTAGCATTACTAGTACAAAACAAAAAACACCCTCCGGGCGATGTAAAAATAGATTTTTGAAACATATTGCCTGAGAGATGGGAGTAAAAAATTCAATGTCAGCGAGTTTGTACCCTAAGTAAGTAAAATCATCAAATTCATTAAAGGATTAAAAATAAAACAATTTGAAATGTAAACTTTAATATGTATTAAAATAAAACAAACTATATATAGATATATAATACTAGTCATGTATTTATTAAAACTTGTTTTAAAAAACAATGACGACTGTCTAATGTTGTATGTTCAAATTTTGTTCTATGCTATGACGATTTTGGGTAATGTGACGTAAGCAGTGATGTAATTTTTGTTACAGACAAAAACCGGAAGTGAATCTCCATTATTAATAGATGTGAAATGCAAACAGCCTCGTCCAGGATTTGAACTCGCGTCGACGAATCCATTTCCGGACCATATTGCCTTTAGGCACCCCTTTTTGATCTCGATTAAGAAAGGACATGTTTTTCATTTACACTGTTATATATCCGGTTGTTTGTTAGGGGTTATGGGTTATGGGTTAGGGTTAGGGATAGGTTTAGGGGTTAAGGTTAGGGGTTAGTTTTATAATTTTCAAAAATATGAAAATCGTCTGTTAAAACAACCGGATATTGACGGTATAAATGAAAAACATGTCCTTTCTTAATCGAGATCAAAAAGGGGTGCCTAAATGTCATATGGTCCCCATTTCCTTCATGCTAATTGTGGACATTTAAGTAGTTTGCATAATTCAAGAATATGCTGCAATTTGATTATGATTTGCAGCGCCCCCTACAAGAATTTGTTTGCATTAATTTTTTTTGACAAGTGGACGTCTATCTCTATCTCTCTATCTCTGTCTTTCTATCTCTGTCTCTCTATCTCTTTCCGTAAGAAATTAATTTCAGTTCAATCTATGCCTCCGTCTTCATATAACTAAGCACATAATTTACCAAGACAATAGCCATCATAACACATGACTTCACAATAATAAATTGATTCAGAAAACAAAATGCAGTGACTTTCCCTGTCAGCTGATTTCCCGCCATTAACAAAATGGCGGTCAAAACGGAAAATATGTTTTTTTTTTCTGATGTAAGGAATAGATTTCCCTTATCGACGTCATCTTTCTTGCAATGTGAATGGGAAATTTCAGGCGAAGTAAATCGTTGTAGTGAATATTATTATTATTGGATACTTTCCATCCACTAAGGACGATGGCGTAGTGTCCCAAAAATTATCTGCATCTGCGCAAGTGACTCTGCAGGCCAATACTTGAGTGACATGAGTGATATATAAATAATATATATATAATATATATAATATAATATATAGGCTTTTTATTCACGGAATGTTAAAGTTTGTGTGGTTTCAAGCTCAATGTTCAATTAATATTATATTGGATCCTTTCTGTCCACTAAGGACGATGGCCGTAGTGTCCAAAATAATAATACTTTTTTAATCTGAATCAGCGCAAGTGACTCTGCAGGCCAATTCTTGAGTGAACGTCTTTGGTGCACTGAATGCACACAAACTGTGATACTTTCTGGGCTGCTAGCTTTTCTCTCCCTTCTGGCTCTCTTTTTTGTCTAGGCTACTCTCCTCTCTGCCTCACCCCTCTCCGTGCCTTGCTTCACGTTGAGGCGCCAGCCGCTCTATTTTTTCATCTACCCCCCCCCCCACGTGTTTGTGTCAATATGGCATATCCTCAATCTCTCCTGCAGACATCTTTAAATCGTAGGCGTGGTCTACCAACCGATCGGAGCCTTTACTAATTCGCCGTACAAAAGATCTTTTGGGATGCGTCCATTTTCCATTCCCCTGACAACGAAGGCGCCTCTCACAGAGAATGGACACATGCTGTTTATGTCGGTGCAATCCAGCACGACCGTGTTGGCACTTTATCCTGCCAACGAATGTGTAGAATACGTCTCCGTAGTGAATATTATAATTACATCAACAACTAAAAAAACTTGTGACCCGTCGTTTTAATACCATAAACACAAGATTTTTTCTGTATTTTAGAACTACGGTTTATCACAGAATATTTTTGTAGTTTATGTAGGAATTAATTTTGGTTTGGTTGGTTGGTTTGTTGTTTTTTACGGCATGTTAAACATTGGTTATTTTATGCCGAAACGTTTTGTTTATTGTTCTTGATGCGTACTAATTTTTTTAAAATTCAATTTCTAATAAACACATAAATCATAAGTCATTTTGTTCTATTCAATCTATAGATGGTACCCTAACAGTACTATCTCTCTAGGTCATAGTAGACATGGGAGCAATGGTGAGGAAGGGTACTCCTCATTCCCTAGAGCTTCAGAACTGGAACTTCACTATCAGACAGAGTTTAACGTCATACACAGGATAATAAGATTCTCATTTCCTCCTTGATATAAAAAGATTGTCAGACAATTGGAAAAGGATAGAAAAGAACTTGTCAGACAAGAACTATCTGTCGAGTGACCAAAACATGCATATATATATATATATATATATATATAATGCGTATATGTGAATATCGACATAATTCGACTAGTAAACACAAGATTTCATGTTCGATACCGGCCCTCGCCAACTCAACGTATGAGTAGCACTGTGATCTGTGCGGTAAAGTGAGGAGCTGATGATATGTGTGGCGCTCCTCCTCAGAGGCCAAAAACAATCTCCTTGGTCTAGCGCAAGAGAAAAGGGGATAGACTCCCTCGCTGTCTGGCTGATACCGACTTTCGGCCACCCCGACGACTTTACTTTACTTATGTGTAAATAGTAGGGCAGTTCTTTTACCTTGGCATGGCAACCGTTCTAGGAGAAGGAAAACACAGAATTTAAACCAACGGGGTCCCAAAACTACTTTGAGAGCTCCTACCCGCCTCCTGCTCCTACTCCTGTGCGTACTCCATCGAGTCAGTTTCTATAATTAATAAATTCAATTTTTTACAAACATCTGGCAATACGACATTCCGAAATGGTATTTTTTTGCTCCACTCTTTTGCACGATATCATGACTCGGCTTCTTTGAAGCGACTGAACAAGTATTAATTAACTGATGTTTTTGTTTTTTTAATTAAGAAGTCAGATTTAATAATTTAATAATATAAAGCTAGGAATTTCGCTTTAGGTATTTTCAAATGTCAACAAGACTTACAAATAGAACTGAACGAATTGCCGGGGTATATGAAAATAAGTATATTGAAAGAAAACTCTGTTACATATAAACAGATTTCTATTACTCTAGTCACGACGCAAGTATAACTCTATTCAATCTACCCGGACACACTATAGACAACATCAAATGCATCCGAATAGACACAAGGCTCTGTTTCAAACACACACACACACACACACACACATACACACGCACCTAGAAAACAAGAAAAACTAAATAGATATAACATTCCACTCACAAAATCTAATTCTTATATTGGTTTCTTAAGGTAACTATTCAAATAAAATGTTGGAGTATTTTGTAATATATATATATATATATATTATAATATATATATATATATATATATATATATTTAAAAATGTTTTTTTTTAAATTGGGCGTTATTGTGAAACATTAAAAATAAATAAATGAATGAACTCGATATTATGGGAGTATTGGATTCACTTATTTTTTAATTATTTTTTTCTCATAAATTTTCAGGTTCGTAGATACCCTTTGTCAAATGTTATTACTGTTCAACGGTTTCTTTGTCTCTGTTGTTATCAACAGTGGCAGCGTTTGTGAAATATTTGTAATAACGGAGAATTCCGATATAATCCTTCACGTGCGTTTGTAATTTAGAATCCATTTAGTTTCTGATTGTTTTCTAGATGCATTGTTGGAAATGCGTGTTCTAATAAGATGCATTTGAGGTGTGTAAGGTTGTGTGATAGGTGTTAAAATGAAGTGCTATTGTACTATGCGGGGATTTGAGATTTATAGTGGATTTGTGGTTATTTAGTCTTAGTCTAAAGGTGTTGATGTTTCTCCCACATATTCACTATTTCTACATTGTGTGCAGTATATATATATTTAAATGTTAGGTGTGGCGGATGGATTGTTATGTTTGTGTAGGGTATTTTTATTTCGGTTTCCGTATGTATGTGGCTGCAAACTTGGCATCTAGGCTTATTGCATCGTTTATTACCTTTCCGTACGGTGTTATGTAAATTTTTTCTGGATGCAGTGAGGATGTTACGTAGGTTGGGTGGTTGTTGTTTTGCGTTGATGGGCGGGGCTTTGAAGATGGACTTTGTTGTGGGGTCGGTTTGTAGGGTTTTATATTGTTCAGTGAGTAGCTTAGTCAATTTGTGCATATGTCGATATATATATATATATATATATATATATATATATATATATATATATATATCAACCCCTTTCGCACGAGCAGGATGCGACACAAGTCAATTTCTTAAGCGGTATTAGTTGAAAGTAAATGCAATTAAAAATAGTGAAATAGAGATCACTAATTAGGACTAAGTCTAAGAAAGAATCCTGAATCTACTAAATAAAGCAGACATTTTCTGAATAAAATAAATTTAAAATTCATGTTAGACATGTGTTAGCACTCCTGAATTAAAAAGTTATTTTCATTGTTTCAATGTATACGCGCTGTATAGCCCCCAAGACCTTGGGGGAGGGCTATTTGGCATAATGTTATGCAAATAAAGCTACTCCTTTCCTTGGATATACAAATTACACACACAAAATCTAATTCTGATATTGACTTCTTAAAGGCATATCATTTAAATGAAACAACTCAATGCACCTACCCGCCCTGTCGGCTGGGGCGTTAGAATGCACCGACTGCACCTCTGCAGAGGGGTAAGACTCCCCCAATGGGGCCACCTGTTGGCCGTGGGTGGCGACCCGTGATGCTTAAGGATAGAGCCCAGGTGGATGAGCAGTTCATGACATATACTCCACTTTGGCCCTATCTTGGGCTAGACGGGCGGTCGGAGAGGCCCCCTCGATCAATCGGCTGGTCACGTCAAGCCCTAGCACCTATATGATTTTCCCAACCCTATTGCCCTTATGGCAAGCCCCAACCCCTTTTATCATATGGGTGCTAGAAGGCGGTGACTGCGGGTCTACATGTCCTGGGAATGACGTTAAACTCTATATGATGGTGAGGTTCCAGTTTTGGAGGTTTGGGAAATGTGGAGCACCCCTTCATCATCATTGCTCTCTGGTCCACTCTGACCCGGAGTGGTAGTACCTGTTAGGGTCCCATCTATGGGTTAAATAGAAAAATGTATTTATGAAAAAATTGTATTATCCATTAAGAATTGATTTATTTCAAAACTTTATCGGCATTAAATGACCCACTGAGGTTGATATGCCGTAAAACAAAACAAACCAAAACCAAATCAATGCACCTAGGTAATAAAATCCAAATAAACAAAAAAGATTTACATATTCAAATTTGTATTTGTGTATCCCTTTGATGTTTTCGTTTCTACGGAACCGTGTCCATTAGTCACGTATTTGATTTCCCAGAGTGCTTGGTCACAAGGGAATATATGTATATATTTCATGGATGGCGTGTTTGATGGTGTTAAATCCCCGGCAAAAGCAGAAGCCTGTTTCGATGACGTAGCCTATGTTTTACCAGGACATACTCTAGTCAACATCAAATGCATCCTAATACATACAGGATTCTATTCTGCAACCCCATATATTAAATAAAATTGTTAAACAGGAGATTTTTTTGTTTAATTCAACATGCATATATAATAATAATAATAATAATCTTATCATAATGGAGATTGTGTATTTTTCTGTCTGTAACCGAAACTATATTACTACTCAAGTCACAATTCCCTTAGTTATTGACATCACATTCTCAATGATTTTATTTTTTATTTTAACCTCAATTATTAATAAAATTGTTTTACATTATTAATACTGTTATCCATATCTACATAACAACAAAATAGCGGTTTACAGTATGAATGGGAAGGCTAATTTGCATATTGATATTAAAAAATCGAATTTAATAAATATGTGCTTAGTATTATTGATTTCTAACTGTTTGGTTTTATTTTAATGAATATAAGCAAAAATCTCTTCAATAAATCTTAAATGAAATCCATTAACAAGAAAAAATAACTGTCATTTTATTCTTTACTTCCTCTTTTAACTAAATACTTAAATTAGAAAAAATAACAATGAAAGACGAGAGTGGTGGAAGAGTAAATTTCAGTTGTTCTATTTTTCGATTATACCCCCCTCTGTTTCAAATCTTTTTATCTGCATTCTTATTTAGTTTCATTAGCCTTTCTAATTTAATATAATATTTTATTACATTAAAACTTAAATACTTGCACCCGGAGGGTGCATATATTTGCTAGTAATAATAATAATAATAATGGACCCTCCCGTCGATTTTCGACGTATGAGGGTTCATACACACAATGAACACCCACACAGTGATTTGTTTATAGTGGTGAAGGCTTGTGTTAGACCATCCACACTTTTTGGCACAGTCGATAGGAAAGAATTGGTGCATCAAGGGTTGCCACAAACCCAATCAACGACCGACCTCCGGAATTTTGAATTCGGAGTTATCCCCCTCCTAGACTGGTTACCTACCCAAGGCTGAAGGGCCCAGTCTGCCCTACTATTTAACCCATAGCTGGAGGGAATTTTGAATTCAGAGTTATCCCTATCCTATACTGGTTACCTACCCAAGGCTGAAGGGCCCAGTCTGCCCTACTATTTAACCCATTGCCGGAGGGAGAATATATGGACTCATACCTTTCCCAAGGGTATTAGCGCTATGTGAAATGCCAACAGCTTCGTCTAGGAATTGAACTCGAATTGACGAGTCCATTTTCCACGACTCTAACCACTAGCCCACGCGCCTCCAGTATATATATATGTATGTGTGTGTGTGTGTGTGTGTGTGTGTGT
>CM042165.1:66811195-66813695 GCA_023376005.1 Doryteuthis pealeii
GTGAGAGCGGGTCTTCAAATTTGTAAAAATCAGGCAAAGAAATTTCGAAATAAATTTATATCTATACCAACGTATACATTTATTCAATTATTTATAATACACCGTATATGTGAGAATATATACGCAAATCCTTATATCTACAATCTAAAACAGATATTCTACCAAATAAACACAGAAAAACTACTTGGATACATAAAAGAAGCACACATCTACAACAAAATCTAAAAATCTTCCCCCAAAATGAAAACACAAAAATATATGTAAAAAAATCATCTAAAAGTTTCATTCACAAAAAAATATGTAAAAAAAAAAAAAACCTTTAGAAAATTAAACATTATCACCAATTCATTTCAAAAACGTAGAGCATTAAATGACCCATTGAGGTTGATATGCCATAAAACAAGAACAAAAAAATCAACCTTATATCTACGTTTGAGTTCTCAATTTTGGTTGAATTCTATCAAAGTAACACAAAAGGAAAATCTCGATACGAACAAAAAAAAGCGATACGAACGAACAGAAAGCCGATAGAAGAATTGAAGAAGGTGAAGATACTCGATAGAAATAAGCAGCAACTATACAACACCTGCGCACGTCTCGGATCTCAAATATGGTCTGGTTGAGTAGAAAAATGTGACGTAAGCAGTGACGTAGTCGGTATCAGCCAGACTCATCCCCTTTTCGCTTGCACTAGACCAAGAATATGTGTTTTTTAGCGTCTGAGGTGGGGCGCCACACCTACCATCAGCTCCTCACTGTACCGCACGGATCCCTGGGCTACTCATACGCTGAGTTGACGAGGGCCGCTATCGAACCAGGAACCTGGCGATTACCTAGTCATAAACACTCTTTCTGTAATTATTTAAACTGAGAAGCGGTATTTGTAACATCCGACACATGATCGATGAGTCTCACATTAACAGAGATATAAACGACAGGGATTGATTGAACACATCTATTAATGATGGAGATTCGGTCTGAATTTTTATGTAACCGAAACTACGTTACTGCTTACGTCACATTACTAAAATTGTCAATACATAGAATAAGAAAAACAACCTTGTACTATATACACTCAAAATTTCAGCATGCAACCTTAGACGGTCCTCATCAAGTTTTAATAAATACATGTCCGATGTTAGATATTGATATATAAGTAAAGTAAAGTCGTCGGGGCGGCCTAAAGTCGGTATCAGCCACACAGCGAGGGAGTCTATCCCCTTTTCAATAGCGCTAGACCAAGGAGATTGTTTTAGCATCTGAGGTGGGGCGCACACCCTACCATCAGCTCCTTACTTTACCGCACAGATCCCGTGGGATAGCTCAGTCAGTATACCATTCACAAGGTTCCTGGTTAGAAACCGGCCATCGCCAACTCAGCGTATGAGTAGCACAGGGGTCTGTGCGGTAAAGTGAGGAACTGATGGTAGGTGTGGCGCTCCACCTCAGACTCTAAGATAATCTTCTTGGTCTAGCGCTAGTGAAAAGGGGATAGACTCCCTCGCTGTCTGGCTGATACCGACTTTAGGCCCCGACGACTTTACTTTTTTTTACTTTATTTCTTTATAAGAAAAAAAAAAGTAAAGTCGTCGGGATGGCCTAAAGTCTATATCAGCCAGATAGCGAGAGAGTCTATCCCCTTTTCACTTGCACCCAAGGATATTGTTTTTTAGCGTCTGAGGTGGAGCGCCACACCTACCGTCAGCTCCTCACTTTACCGCACGGATCCCTGTGCTACTCATACACTGAGTTGTTGAGGGCCGGTATCGAACCAGGAACTAGAAGTCCTGACGAAACCGCTGAAAACATTGTCAATTGTATAGTAAAAGTAAAGTCGTCGGGGCGGCCTAAAGTCGGTATCATCCACACAGCGAGGGAGTCTATCCCCTTTTCACTAGCGCTAGACCAAGGAGATTATTTTAGCTTCTGAGGCGGAGCGCCACACCTACCATCAGCTCCTCACTTTACCGCACAGATCCCTGTGCTACTCATTCGCTGAGTTGGCGAAGGCCGGTATCGAACCAATAACCTTGTAATTCCTAGCCGAACACTGTAAACCGTCAATTGTAAAAGTTGATTAATGCTTTGAAAAGTATCGTTGTCGATTTAAAACATTAAGACCACCTGGCTATCAAGAAGACAAAAAAACGTCTCTGGCATAATATAACCCAAGAGTTGATGTGCCGTAAAATCCAACCAGCGAAGCACGTGGCAGTATATGTATGTGTGTGTGGGGTGTGTATGCAGATGGGAGGGTTAAATAGATAAAAAAAAAGTTTTTGGTTTGTTTTGTTTTACGGCATATCAACCTCAGTGGGTCATTTAATGCCGATAAAGTTTTGAAATAAATCAATTCTTGATTGATAATATAATTTTTTTATAAATGCATTTTTCTATTTAACCCATAGATGGGACCCTAACAGGTACTACCACTCCGGGTCAGAGTGGACCAGGGAGCAATGGTGATGAAGGGGTGCTCCACATTCCCCAAACCTCCAAA
>CM042165.1:66818695-66838695 GCA_023376005.1 Doryteuthis pealeii
GGTCTTTTTCACACACACACAAACCGCATCACACCCAGAGCAGACAAACAAGACACACACACTACCAACCCGTCCTTGGGATCGGGGATCCGGTGTGCTTCGGCCACTGGACCGGTGTTTTGTGTTAAATTAACAGCGTCGATCCCGACTTTACTTTATTATCATTATCTTATTATAATGGAGATTGTGTGTTTTTCTGACTGTAACCGAAACTAAATCACTACTCAAGTCACAATTCCCTTAGTAATTGACGCCACATTCACCATGAATTTATCCTTATCTTAACCTCAATTATTAATAAAATTGTTTTTCATTATTTATACTGTTAACCATATCTACATAATAATAACATGCAATTGTTTTATATATACAACAAAATAGCTGTTTACAGTGTGAACGGGAAGGCTAATTTGCATATTGATATTAAAAATGTAATTTTAATAAATATATGCTTAGTATTATTGGTTTCTAACTGTTTGGTTTTATTTTAATGAATATAAGCAAACATCTCTTCAATTAATCTTAAATGAAATCAATTAACAAGAAAAGATAACTGTAATTTTATTTTTTACTTCCTCTTTTAACTAAATAGTTAAATCAGAAAAAATAACAATGAAAGACGAGAGTGATGGAAGAGTAAATTTCAGTTGTTCTATTTTTCTCAAATCTTTTTATCTGTTAGTTCATTAGCCTTTCTAATTTAATGCGATATTTCATTACATTAAAAGTTAAATACTTGCACTCCCTTCTCTGCTTCTTCTATCTTCTAATGGTCATCTTCTACAGGTCTCGTCTGGTCTTTCTTATCTGGGGATTCTGCTGGGGACCATTTCTTATCAGAAGTCATTGTTAGCTTTTAGTAATAACAACAAGACTTCGATTTACTTTTGCTAGCTGATATTTCTATCTCACGATATAAAAGTTAAATCAGCTGTTGATCTCTATACTACCTTAAAAGTAATAGGGATCCAATTAATATGGCTAGTTATTATTATTATTATTATTATTATTATTAGTAGTAGTAGTAGTAGTAGTAGTAGTAGTGTGAAGAAGAACAAGAAGATCATATAGAAGAAATAAGACAGATAAAATGGAGGAAAGTTAACGATTAAAATAAGTAGAATAGAAAAGTATTGAAGAAGAAAAGTATAAAGATAATAGTAGTTGCGGTATGGGGGCGCGCGGCATAATGGTTAGAGTCATTGGAAATGGATTCGTCGACACGAGTTCAAATCCTAGACAAGGCTGTTTGCAATTCACATAACGCTAATACCCTTGGGAAAGGCATGAATCCATATATTCTCCCTCAAGCTATAGGTAAAATACTCTGGGCTCTTGGATAGTTAACCGGTCCAGGGTAAGGAAACCTCTGAATTTGGAAAACCTGGGATCGTTCCAAGGGCACCAATTACGATTGGTACGAACTTCCATAGTTTTCTCAGTTCTCTGGCAAGGTCCAAGTATTTGTCGATCTTTTCACTCTCTTTCATTTTCACTCAGTGATCGGCCGGGACGGCAAAATCCACGAGATGACAAGTCTCCCTATTATTATTATTATTATTATTATTATTATTAGTAGTAGTAGTAGTAGTAGTAGTAGTAGTGTGAAGATAATAATGGAGAAAGAAGAAAGTTAACCCTTGCTGTCTGGAAGATACTGACCTCAGGACACCCCCACAACTTTACCCCTTTATACTTACTTAGTCTATACTCTCTTTGGGGGTGCGTGGTGTAATGGTTAGAGTCGTAGGAAATGGACTCGTCGACCCGAGTTCAAATCCTGGACGAGGCTCTTTACATTTCACAAAGCGCTAATACTGTTGAGAAAGGTATGCATGCAACTACTCTCCCTTCAGCAATAGGTAAATAATAAGGTAGGCTGGGCTCTTTAACATTGGCTTGGTAACCAGTCTAGGAGAAGGAAAACTCTGAATCTAAATCTGTTAAACTCGCTTAAGACATTTATATTGGTCACATCTTACTCGTGCATAGGGGTTGGTAAATGTATATATTCTCTCGCAGACCATAGCAAATTCAGTATTTACTGAGCGCTCGTCACTTATGTTCTTGTGCCACGCATAACATACCTCACTTTTTATATCATCCACTACTCAATAGTGCTTTTTATACATTAAAACAGATATTCTTAGGTATTATTTGTTACCATAATCTATAGCAAATGTTCTCAAACGGGGGCCTTTATTTAAAATTCTAACTACAGGTACGTTCATAATTTATGACTGCTCATATGTAACTAGTTTCTCTCTCTGATATTGTCTAGTGACACTTCTCTTCGTGCGCATCGCTTACGACACACTGACACTTTTGGGGTGAATGGACGATTTGAGAATGCAAGTGCATTCTAAGAAATTTCCTATAAGCTTTTAGCTTTTTGGTTATTAAATCGGCATAGATTTCGCTTCTGTGAAACCCAAGAAAATTCTGTAGAACAATGACGAATAGATCTAATGACGCCATCTTAAAAGGATTTCTTTCACATCTGAACGTGCGACCTAGAGGTTTTAAAGTAAAACCACTGTTTATGAGATATTATACTTACCTGTATACTTTCATCCATCCTACCTTTAAGGTTCCTTAGTATTAAAGGTGTTTAAGAGTCCCTTGTATAAAAAGGGAGATATGTCTCTTATTTCTTGAAGAGCTATCCTGGGTCAAGGGAGATAATCAATTAATAATAATAATAATTAGCAGGAGCTGTAGATATAACTCGGTATAATAGTTTAATTATTTCAAAGTTTGATATGTTTACTTAAGAGCTATTGTAATTAGTTCAATAAGTAAAAAAAAAAAGCATAATAATCTTGATTTAACTCTCTCTCTCTCTCTCTCTCTCTCTCTCTCTCTCTCTCTCATTATTTATTTACTTTCATTCCTTCTTTCAATATTTTCATTATGTTCGATTAAAACAGATTAGCATTATCGCTTACGCGCACTCATCCCCTCTCTTTATCTTCCCCCTACTTTCTTTCTTTCTTTCTTTCTTATCTTATATTATTTTTTGCTGTGTAGCATGTCCATTTTCTTCCATTTTTTATAATAAAAACGGAATAGTCCATTATTTAGCTGAGGAAACGACACTCATGAGAAATAAAATTCGCGGGATAAGCAATATCAGATAATCAGGGTTTATATTTTTGCATTTCATCCTGGACGATTTGGACGGTCTCATTTTTAACCAGAAGGAATATTTATCTCATACCCAACTTATATGGACTGGACACAAGGCCTCGTTTTAATGTGGGCCTACCCATAAGCCGAAGCTCATGGGTGGGAAAGGACAAAAATTGAGTCGATCCCGTCGGCATTCCCCCTCAAGGGGGCGCCTCAGGCGCTGGGTAATAAACCCAGTCCTGCCCCCAAGGGGGCAGGTATTGCCTGGGGGGAAAGCCCCCTGGGACCGACGCTATTATTTGTATCTTACCGGTCCAGGGGCAGAAACACACTGGATCCCCAGCTAGGCCGGTTTTAACCAGAATGTGTTGCAAGATGATAACGGTCGGAAAATTAAGGAACACGAGTATTGATATATAAATTCCTACTTAATAATCCGTTTATGTATTCTTATGTAACATCATTCGTTTCTAAGCAGTTGCATGCTTTCAAATAACTAATAATAAAATTACTTCGTAAAAAATTATATGTACATATTTCCCAACAACTCCGCACGAGCAGGATGTGACACAAGGTCAATATTTTAGGTGGAGTTTAACAAGTTTGAATTTAGGGTTTTCCTTCAACTAGACTGGTTGCCTAACCAAGGTTAAAGAGCCCAGTCTTCCCTGCTGTTTACCCATATCTCGAGGGAGAATTGGATTCGTACCTTTCCCACGGGAATTAGCGCCATGTGAAATGCAAACAGCTTCGTCCAGGAATTGAACTCGGGTCGACGAGTCATTTTCTACGACTCTAACCATTAGACCACGAGCCTCTACGTACACAGATATATAAATACCTATGGATATTCATGCATATACATATTCACATCCGTACCTGTATATAGATGTACAACATGTATCGAACCCGGAACCTTGTGGTTCATTGGCGGATACTCTACCGACTGACTAAACCGGTATAAAATTCACGTATAAAATACGATTTTACAATGGATATTTTCTGTAACATAGTGAATTGTCACCTCTACCTTTTGGAGGTGCGTAGTGTGATGGTTAGAGCCGTAGAAAATGGACTCGTCGAACCGTGTTCAAATCCTGGACGAAGCTAAAGTTCCCATAGCGCTAATACCCTTGGGAAAGGTATGAATCCAACGACTCTCCCTCTAGCTATATATAAATAGTAGGGCAGACTAGCAGAGATGTGGATAGACACACTCACTGTCCGGCGGATACCAACCCTAGGCCACCCCAACGAATTTACTTACTTTATACTTAGTCTATACACTCTCTGGAGGTGCGTGATGTCATGGTTAGGGTCGTAAGAAATGGATTCGTCGACCCGAGTTCAAATCCTGGACGAGGTTGTTTGCATTGCACAACGCGCTAGTACCGTTGAGAAAGGTATGCATGCAACTATTCTCCCTTCAGCAATAGGTAAATAATAAGGTAGACTGGGCTTTTTAACCATGGCTGGGTAACCAGTCTAGGAGAAGGAAAATTCTGAATTCAAACCTGTAAAACTCTATGGTGGTCAGTACTAGAATAGGCTCATTCTAATTAGTGATCTATTTCACTAATGATCTATCAACACCTTTTATTCTTTTTAAATACAATTTCGGGGAAGTAAGCATGGCGTTTTGGATAACGTGTTGGATGGTGACATCGGAATAAGCGAATTCGAACATCAGTCGAGCAATTCGACTCACTTTCGGACAAATACCCATTGATGGAGTTATGTATGAACCACCTCATCAGAAGGAAAAAGCCCGGTCCAGGATTGAACTCATCTCGCCGTGTCCACTCTCTACGACGGTAACCATTACACAAGGCGCCTCTGAAAGAGTTTGAAAAGGAAGAAAGGAAGGAGGGAATTAAAGAAGGGACGAAATTTGTGGGTGTTTGAGTGGGATTTCGTGTAAATTCTAAAATAATCTGGCATGCAAAATAATTCTGAATACGTTTTTGGAATAATTATAGTCTATTTTGTCGAAAATATACGCTTTTATCCGAATAGAAGCATTTTTTTTTGTTTCTTAGGATAATTTTAAGTGTTCTTCCTAGAAGCAAAGTAGATTCAGTGGGTGGTAGTATTTTTAAAATAGATTATTTGTCGATGATGAAGAAAACAAAAAAAAGAAAGAAAAATTATTTCAAAGGAGAATTGAAAAGAGAACCATACAAAACAGAAGAATAGGAGGGAAAAAAAGCCGAAAACAAAAAAAAAAAAAAAAAAACAAAAACAAAAAAAAGCCAAAAATAAAAACAATACAAAATCCCAAAAACAATACAACAAAATCAAAAATACTCTTCATCGTTGTGTAATGGTTAGCAAAGTAATCTCACAGATCGTTTACAATTGATTAGTGAATTCGATCCTCACCGGGTTCCCCCGTACTACAGGTATATATATTTACCTACCCCTCTACAAGAGCAATTTAACAGGTTTAGCTCAGTCGGTAGGGCATTCGGCTAGGAATCAAAAGATTCCTGGTTCGATACCGGCCCTCACCAACTCAGCGTATGAGTAGCTCAGGGATCTGTGCGGTAAAGTGTTGAGCTGATGGTAAGTGTGGCGCTCACTTCAGACGCTAAAATAACCTCCGTGGTTTAGCACTAGTGAAAAGGGGATAGACTCCCTCGCTGTCTGGCTGATACCGACATTAGGCCGCCCCGACGACTTTACTTTTTTTTAACTTTCATTTCTTTGACTGGTTACATAGCCAAGGTTATAAAGCAGGATGGAGAGTAGTTGGAGTCATACCTTTCCCAAGGGTATTTGGCACTTTGCGAAATTCAAATAGTCTCGTCCATGAATTGAACTCGCGTCGACGATTCCATTTCCGATGACTATAACCATTACACAATAGGCTTTCATTTAACCAACTCTTTCACCACGGTAGTGACACAGTATCGCAAGTATGGGGCATCCAGCGAGGATCGATCTTGCTATCTAGTAGTAATGGATCCAGCTTGCTAACCATTACACCACGATGGAACGCGATTTTTACCCAATCCATGACTCACGATGCGATACCAGGTCGCAAATATGGGATATCTAGCGAGTATCGAACTCACTATTCAGTATTAATGGATCTGCAAGACTATTTTGCTAACCATTGCGCCACGTTGTGACGCTAAACAACCTTGTGTCCTGGGTATGAGGTGAAACTGCATCTAATGGTGAAGTTTCAATTCTGGAGGTCTGGGTAGTGTGGAGTTCCTCTTCATCGCCATTAACCCCAGGCCCACTCTGACCCGGAGTGGTAGAATCTGTTAGGGTCCCATCTATGAGTAATACCATCAAGAATAGTTGGTTGGTTGGGTTTTACGGCATGTCAACCCTTGTTGGATTATTTTATACCGAAGACATTTTGTTTCATTCATTCTTTATGAGTACTGAAATTTTTTCAAACTCAAATCTTTTAACATTTTTTCAAACTCATTTTTTCAAACTCATTTTTCTCCATAGATGGGACACTAACAGGTACTACCACTCCGGGACAGAGTAGACCCAGGATTAATGGCGATGATGGCATACTTCGCTCTCTCCAGAGCTCCAGAATTTAGAACTTCACCATTAGATGCAGTTTAAAGTCATTCCCATGACAATCATCAAGAATGAAGTAAACAAAACATTTTCGGCATAAAATAACCCAACAAGGGTTGGCATGCCGTAGAAATCTACCAACCAGCCACCAACCAGCCAACCTAACAACCTACAATATCTATTCATGTATAAAGCGGTTTTCGATTTCTGCAGATAAAAGGCTTTATTATTAATATCAATATTCATATTAAAAATATAAGATTAATTATACAAATTATAAATTATATTAAAAATTCTAAATTAATTATATAAATTCTAAATTAATATATGAATTAATTATATCAAAACAGATGAAATTATATTAAACAGATAAAATTATATTAATTAATATCAATTAATATAATTATCAATTTTAATTTGTTTATATTAATTTGTTAATATTAATTTGTTAATATAATTATTAATTTTAATTTGTTAATATTAATTAATATAATTATTAATTTTAATAATATCATTTATAATATGTATTTTTATAATATTATTATTAATGATTATATTATTATTAATTAATATTAATATTAATTTATTAATTAATGATTAGTATAAATTATATTAACAATTCTAAATTATATTAAAAATATAAGATATATTATATTAAATATAAGATATTTATTAAATATTTTGTACCATACTACTTTGCTGAAGATTATGCAACTTCTGTAATTGTTTTATTCCTAAACTTTCTATGCCAAAGCATTTTCCCCAATTTTTTTAACAATTTAAACTTTTTCAAGTTTTTAATTCTCAATATTAACTGATATTAGTTTTTGTTTGTGTTATAGGTGATATACCCTATAGACTAATGGAATGCACCGACGGTTACTACAAGTAACAGGACAATTATGGCTTGTAGAGTAAGCCAATGCGAGTCAGCTCATAACTCTATTTGTCGGACGTAATTCCCACTTCTCTGTACTGTAATTGTCTACTCTTTTGTTAATATATTTTCCTACATTTGTTACCCGTCGTTTTGTTCTTATTTGACCCCTTAAAACCACACAACAGTTTGAAATGAATGAAACTTAGTAAATATTTATTATAATTAGAAATAAAGTTTAACGTTTTGAAAAATCATGTTTCATATAAGGAACTATGGTATTGTAACGTTGCGGGATCAAGTAAATGTGTATTAGGGTAGGTCGATTTTTCACTTTTTTAAAATATCAAATTGTCCATCTATGCGAAAGTTGTGTGTTAGTATACTGAACACTGATACCAAAAAATTAGATCTTTTACTTGCAGCATTGTTTGAGAAATAGCATCAAAGATCGTTTACTAAAATGCACTAAAAATCCTCGTTTTCGTAAAATTAGAAAATGAGGATTTTTAGTTCATTTTAGTAGACGATCTTTGATGCTATTTCCTTAAATAATGCTGCAAGTAAAAAATCTAGTTTTTGGTATCAGTATTCAGTATACTAACACAAAACTTTTGCATAGACGGACAATTTGATATTTAAAAAATCTTTAAAAAGTGAAAAATCGACCTACCTTAATGTGCATAGTGGGTAAATCTCTGTAAGTGACATGGTGGTGTATTTAGAAATCTATGTAAGGCCAATTTAGAGGAGTAGGTGGGTAAATAAAACTTAGTAAATGTCCAATAAAAACACACACATATATATATATATATATATATATATATATATATATATATACAATAACAACAACAACAAAAGCAACAACAACAACAACAACAACAACATCAAAAACGATAGTCTGTATTCAGTTGTGATGAAAATGTCGTATCAGCTTTTATTGTTATTGTTGTTTTATTGTGAATGATATTCTAATTTTGTAAATAGCGAAACATTATTCAAAGGAGACAGTTGAATGGCCGCTCGCCCACATTCGAATGTTTCGAACAATTGGGTCATCTTTTGCATCTGAAGCCAAAAAAAAAAAATGTGCCTCCTTTTGAAGATAAACTAACACAATAAAGATGAGAAAATATTCAAGTCACCTCTCTCTCTCACCATTGCTCAGGTCAAACTACCTTTTCACGAACTCGATCCAACCAACTAATGTATATATTGATTTTTAAAGTTATCTTCATAGAATCTCCTCTTTCTCTTTTATTCCTTCCTCCTTTTTAACCCTCTCTCTCTCTTTTACTCCCCTCTCTCTTTTACTCTTTCATTCTTTTACTCCTTCCTCCTCCTTTTCCTCCCTTCTCCCTTTTACTCTGCCTTCTCTTTTACTCACCCCACTCTTTTACCCCTTCTTCTCTTTTACCCACTGCTATTTTACCCCTTCCTCTCTTTTACTCCTTCCTCCATTTTCCTCCTTCCTCCCTTTCCTCCCTTCCTCCTTTCCTCCCTTTTACCCTGCCTTCTCTTTTACTCACCCCACTCTTTTACCCTCTCTGCTATTTTACCCCTTCTCTCTTTTCCTCCCTTTCCTCCTTCCTCCATTTCCTTATTCCTCCCTTTTACTCTGCCTTCTCTTTTACTCACCCACTCTTTTACCCCTTCTTCTCTTTTACCCCCTCTGCTATTTTACCCCTTTCTCTCTTTACTCCTCCTGTCCTTTCTCCTTCCTCCCTTTCCTCCTTCCTCCCTTTTACTCTGCCTTCTCTTTTACTCACCCCACTCTTTTACCCCTTCTTCTCTTTTACCCCCTCTGCTATTTTACCCCTTCCTCTCTTTTACTCCTTCCTCCCTTTTCCTCCCTCTTTTCTTTTACTACCTTTTCTCATTTACCCCTTCCTCT
The DNA here is from genome assembly GCA_023376005.1 of Doryteuthis pealeii. Taxonomy (NCBI): domain Eukaryota; kingdom Metazoa; phylum Mollusca; class Cephalopoda; order Myopsida; family Loliginidae; genus Doryteuthis; species Doryteuthis pealeii. Next base: position 66,828,148 of record CM042165.1, read on the forward strand.
AGTTTACTTCTTCCTCTCTTTTACTCCTACTCTCTTTTACTCCTTCCTCTCTTTTACCCATTCTACTCTTTTACTCTACCTCTCTTTTACCCCTTCCTCTCTTTTACTCCTTCCTCTCTTTTACCGCTTCTACTCTTTTACCCTTTCCTCTCTGTTACTCATACCTCTCTTTTACCCCTACCTCTCTTTTACCCCTTCCTCTCTTTTACCCCTTCCTCTCTTTTACCCCTTCCTCTCTTTTACTCCTACCTCTCTACTCTTCCTCTTCCTTTCACACTTGCTTTTTGTTTTATTCTCTTTGTTTCTCTTTGATTTTCTAGAAATGATTAAATGCCAAATATGAAGATCTTATAGCGCCAAATTCTTTATGGAAAAAAGATATACGTATATGACCTAATGATGCAAGTCCACTCGGGCTTTTAGGTTCACTTTTGGAAGAACACCATTGGCCATCTATCCCCCAACTACGGGTTAAATAGTACCACTACTGTTTTTCTACATACGATATATCATTAAACAAAGAAACCAAATCAATGATATTGTAACGCCTATAAAGATTTAGAATATAAGAATTAAAAAAATACTCTGTTTCGATTTTTGTGGCCATCTTTAGGCTGCAGGTGAGAGCCCTTTAGAGTGGAGATTCCTTGAGTTCCTTAGTGTTAGGTAGAATCCTTGTGTTCTTTAGTGTTAGGTAGAATCCTTGGTTGTTCCTTAGTGAAGAATTATTGTGTTAAGCAGAGTCATTGGTTGTTGATCCCTTCTACACTCCCTCTTCTCTTTTACTCATTCCTCCCTTTTACTCCCTCTTCTCTTTTACTCCTTCCTCTCTATTTATCCCTTGTCCTCTTTTACCCCTTGTCTTCTTTTACCCCTTGTCCTCTTTTACCCCTACCTCTCTTTTACTCCCTCATCTCTTTTACTTCCTCCTCTCTTTAACCCTTCCCTCTCTACCCTTCCTCTTTCTTTCACACTTGCTTTTTGTTTTATTCTGACCGACTACTTGACTGTCTGCCCTACTATTTGCCAATAGTTGTGTGTGCTGTGGTGGTGGTGGTAGAGGAGGTGCCCTACTATATTCTCATTGGGGGTGGGGCGGGTAGAACAGATGGATTTATGCCTTTTCCGAATGCATTAGTGTTAAGTGAAATGTAAATAGCTTCGCACAAGATTTGGAATCGGGTCACTGGTTCCATTTCCTCGGAGGATAACCGTTACACGAAGTCTAGTTTTAAAAGTACAAATATTTATACGATCACCCGAAAATGTGTGAATGAAAATGTACCCATTACAGATAATTACTATTCAATCAGTGAACATTTTAATATCAGCTAATTAATCAAGTTTCTTAGAAATTTAACTGTGTGAATACCTGGCGGCAAAACTGTTGAAATTAACAAAATTAAATAAACAAATAAATAACCAAATAAATAAACAAATAAAATTAAAAAAAAAACCCATAAAAACAAAACAAAACAAAAACAAAACAAAAGTTTAAGTGAACACCTTGTTGGCGTTAAGAGACGTGACTAACATAGAAGCACATTTATACCTCGTTAGAACGGAATAATAATGGGGAGATAGTAGATCTGAAAAAACCGATAGTCTGGTAAAGTGAGGCATTGCTTTTACAGATCTATAACAACATGTTACAATCCTGGTCGCCAGTTTAAGTGTTTAGTTAACCCGTCGGTAAATTCATAGTTCAGTTCATTTGTGGCAGAAAATATATAGTATTCACTGAATTCCTAGGGAGTAAAGAGTGTAGTTTCAGTAGATACTCCTTGTAGTAGAGAGTCTGTTGTATTCCTAGAAATCCTAGGTATAAAAGAGTATAGTATCAGTAGATACTCCTTGTAGCTGAGAGTTTGTTGTTATCCTAGAAATCCTAGGTAGAAAAGAGTATAGTATCAGTAGATACTCCTTGTAGCTGAGAGTCTGTTGTATTCCTTGAAATCCTAGGTAGAAAAGAGTATAGTTTCAGTAGTACTCCTTGTGACAGAAAGTCTGTTGTATTCCTTGAAATCCTCGGTAGAAAAGAGTGTAGTATCAGTAGATACTCCTTGTGACAGAAAGTCTGTTGTATTCCTTGAAATCCTAGGTAGAAAAATGTGTAGTTTCAGTAGATACTCCTTGAAGCAGAAAGTCTGTTCTATTCCTTGTAATCCACCGCTGTGGGTCTTGATTTCAGAAAGTTCACGGAGATAAGAATTTTGCACTCATCGGCACGGAGTACGTTGACAAAGAACACAATTCCCTAACCTCTAGGCATAAAATAAGCTGAGACGAATTGAGGTGCACTTAAAATCAATCAATCAAAACCATAATGATGCTTCGGGCATCGGTTTGATTCTTCTTCTTCTTCTTCTTCTTCTTCTTCTTCTTCTTCTTCTTCTTCTTCTTCACGCGCGTTAAAATATGGGGTCTTAGGTAATAAAGTATTGAACATAAAAAATGAAATACGTCTCAGTGTTCCTGGGTTACTAAAAATGAACAAAGATGGACACTTAAGGACATTATATTATCTAATGGCATACTTATGTCTACTAGAAACAGTTGCGTATAGTCCAAAAGTGTTTTTATCTGCATCCGCGCGAGTTGCTGAGCAGACCAATTTTTGTATGACAGTCTCTGGTGCACTGACTGCACACAAACAGTGATGCTTGCTGGGACTGCTTTTGTCTCTCATTCCTTCTGTCTTTCTTTTCTTTCTGTTTTACTTCTTTTCATGCCTTGTTTGACAGTGAGGCACCAGGCCACTCGGTTCTCTGCACAGACATCATATGTGTTGGAGTTAATGCGGCGTGTGTTCATATCTTTCTTGCAGACGTCTTTGAAGCCTAGACACGGTCTACAACACCAGATACAGACCCGAGAGTGCTCTGATGAAGAACCCAGAAGATGTCTTCAACACGGCCAGGAGAGAAGATAGCATAAGTATAAGACCAATTAAAGCATTTAAAATCATAACTGCTAGTTATTGATGTGAGAATAGGCAAGAAGAAGCCAGAAGAAGAAAAAAATAATGTCATATTTTAGCAAATACTATTTCCAATGATTTTCATTGTAAAAATAAGTTCCAATGCATTTTTATATTAAAAATAATTTCCAATGAATTTTAATAATAAAAATCATTTCTAATGTATATTTATAGAAAAAATAATTTCAAATAGATATTTATTGTAAAAATCATATCCAATGCATTTTTATAGTAAAAATTATATCTAAAGTATTTTTATAGTAAAATCCACACCCAATGAATTTTTATAGTAAAAATCATATCCAATGCATTTTTATTGTAAAAGTAATTTCCAATGCATTTCTATTGTAAAAATCATTTCCAATGCATTTTATAGTAAAAATCATTTCAAATGAATTTTCATAGCAAAAATCATATCCAATGCATTTTTATAGTAAAAATCATTACCAGTGCATTTTTATAGCAAAAACCATTTCCAATGTAATTTTATAGTAAAAATCATTTCCAATGCATTGTAATTTTATAAATCATTGTCCAATGCATTTTTATAGTAAAAATCATTTGAAAGGCATTCTTATAGAAAAAAGCTTCTTTCGCAGTGAATAAAAGAATAAAGAAGAAGATAAATGTAGTGAAAGATCTTGAAAAAGATGAGAAAGGAAGAAAATACGAAAAGAAAGGAAAGATCTAGAAAGGACACGATTAATTAAGGAAAAAGTGACATTGAAAAGAAATGAAGTCTGCAGCAGAAAGATAAAGAGAGAGACAGAGACAGACAAACAAAAGGAAAGAATGAGAGAAAGAAAGAAAGAAAGAAAGAAAGAAAGAAAGAAAGAAAAGAAAAGAAAGAAAGAAAGAACTGAGAAAAGATTGGCAAAAAGGAAAGAGAAAAGAAATAAAAAGAGAAAATAAATAAATGAAAACGGAAAGAAAGAAAGAAAGAAAATAAAGAAAGAAACAATTGAAAAAGATTGAAAAAAAAAAACGAAGAAGAAATGAGGAAGAAATAAAAGGTAAAGTAATGGAAATAGAAGGAAATAGAAGAAAGAAAGGAATGCAAGAAAAAATGAATAAATGTATGAATGAAAGAAACATTGATAGAAAACGAACAAATAACTTGAGTAGACGAAAGAAAAATAAATATATAAATAAATGAATGAAAGAAAGAAAGAAAAAAAGAAGAAGGAGTACTGCTCATTTTGCAAGAAAGCTTACATGTCCGATTCGTGTGGCTATTTTAGGGCTGTCGGTGAAAGCGGTTTTACAGTAGAGGTCCCTTAAGAGGCATAAAGTTTGATACTTTCTTGATGTAGAAAGATGTAGTATCTGTTTTAATCCTTGTCCGCTGATCCATCTTGAGTTGTATCAGAGTTTATCCTGTGCTTCCGGCGAGTAATTTAGGTCAATTTATCAACGCCTTTAATAGTAAATTAGATACATGTTTGGGTGTTTTTGATTGGCGGATTTAGCCACCGTTTATTTTTGAAAAGTTTATAAATACAAGTTATGATATTCAGCACACCTTTTACTCGGAAATAGTCTAGCAGTACACAACCAGAAAAATAACAGATAATGTGTTACCTTTCAATAAAATACGAAACACTAAATGAAAATGCAAGACTAGGTTTTTGGAAATTAAGACGGTTTTATTTAACACAGGGAAGTGAAATGTTTCTACCCTAAACAGTGACTTAAGAGCTCAATTTGTGCGCGACCAGCTATTTCATGTACTAATCCAAATGTTATGGCTGAAAACCCCTTTTCGGTCCTAGCTCCCACAATAAACCTATCACGGGAAGCAACTGTCCTCTAATAATCAAGGGGAGTAACTATCTATATTTTTCGTCAGGACTAATCCGATAATTTTCACCTTTAGTTGTCAAAATTCCTAGCATAAAATTGTGAGTGTGCATCTTGAACTTAATTGTTATTAAGAACACATTTTATGATATTTTTCTGTTAAAGCATGTAGTTGTATTGTTTTCGAAAATTTTCTAAGATTTGTGTATTTCGCACGGAATTTCAAAATGGCTACCGGTTTGTTTCAAAGTGAAAGTCAGTTGGCTAAATTCCTAGCATAAAATTATCTGAAATGAACTTAATTGTTATTAAGAACACATTTTATGATATTTTTGTGTTAAAAATCATGCAGTTGTATTGTTTTCGAAAAAGTTTCTAAGATTTGTTTATTTCGCATGGAGACTTTCAAAATAGCTACCGGCTTGGTTCAAAGTGAAAGTCAAGGGAGGTTACTCTAATTGCCTTATTTGCTAGGAATTTTGACAACTAAAGGTGAAAATTACCACTAATCCTTACAGAAGGATGGCAATGTAATCAGTGTCCAAATATCCTCTCATACCATAAAAGTTTTCAGGTCAATCTATTTTGAAAAAAAAATGTCGCTAAAATCTCTTTGCCCTGAGAATGCAAGTTAAGATTTCCGGCTTGAATAATGGCGTCTTTCAACCATAGAAATCTGATAGAGCAAAGAGCAGACAAACATATAAACTTCAAGAGAAATATTGGCAGATTCTTCCCGCCTTTAATATTGGGTAGAAGTTCCACTTTTATCTTATTCATGCAAACTGGGACACTTTTTTTTTTTTTTCATTCCGTTACGGAAAGTCTAGGCGAGTCAACCAAGGAAAGCGACCCACAGACAGTGGGAATAAATGAAGTAAGATGATGGTTCTGAAAGAATATTTGGCTTGATTTTCCTTCGAGAGATTCTTCTCATTATATATCGGTGAAGACAAGGTCATCGGCTTTGTAAGAATATCGATTCTAGATACAGAGAAGAAGAAAAGAAACCGTATACGGAATCAGACTGCTCGACCCTGCAAAAGATGCAGAGAATGAAGGAAAAAAATAAACCAAAAAGATGTATTTCAATAAATATAGCCTACATTTCTTTTCTTGTTTCTCTGATTATATATACTAGCAAATATATGCACCCTCCGGGTGCAAGTATTTGAATTTTAATGTAATGAAATATGTTAAATTTGAAATACTTTTGAAACTAAATAAAAATCCAAATAAAATGATTTGAAACCGAGGGGGTATAATCGAAGAATAGAACAACTTTGAAACTAAGTCTTCCATCATTTTTCATCACTCCCTCCTTTTATTGCTGAATTTTCCTAATTTAACTATTTAGTTAAATTAGGAAGTAAAGAATAAAATTTACTGTTATTTCTTTATATTAAAGGATTCTTTTAAGATTTATCCCGAGTGTTTTGATCATATTCATTAAGAAAAAAACAAACAATTAGAAATCAATAATACCAAGCGCATATTTAATAAAATTAAACTTTTAATATAATATGCAAATTAGCTTTCATGTTCACACTGTAACCCGCTATTTTGTTGCATATATAAATACAATTGCATGTTATTAGAATGTAGATAAAGTCAAAAGTATTAATAAGGTAACAATTTTATCAATAACTGAGGTTTAATAAAAATAAATTCATGGTGAATGTGACGTCAATAACTAAGGGAATTGTGACTTGAGTAGTGATTTAGTTCGGCTTCAGACAGACAAACACACAATCTCCATTATAATAATATATATATATATATATATATTATATATATATATATATATATAATATAGAGAGAGAGAGAGAGAGAGAGAGAGAGAGAGATTAGATATAATTGGTAATTTAAATTAACTCTCACTACTAAGCATATAAGCAACGATCGTTTCCCCGGAAATTTGATCTCTCAGTGACCGTAAAATACATAAACAAACCTATGTACTTAATAGTTTAACAAACACTACTCCCCGCTACGGCTGTCAGTGGACGAGGTGATAAGATATCGGGCTACCATACGGTCAGTGTGAGTTCGACCTTAACCAAAGATAGCTGTGTCTAGCCACACTGAAGAGACGTGAAACGCCGAAACACGTGTATGTGGATGACTTATTAATATTTATATATATATTTATATATATATTTAACATTTACTCGTGGACAATTCACGTTCGACATGCGACGGTTTTTGATCATTAGTTTTCGCTTTCACATGCAATGATCGCATCATCGACTTTTATATATAAACGCCACGTAAATAACGGTAAATAACCTTTTATCACACATTCAAAATACACTGAACATCTTTCATCTTTTACTCATACAAATTTTCAATGTCCTGAAGAAGGTTTAATTTTTTAAAAACGAAATACTTAAGTATCGACATAAAGAGTTTCCATCGTTCATGACATCCTGTGTTTGTTTTCTTTAAAAATTTTCTCCACACACACACACACACACACACACACACATATATATATATATATATATATATATATATATATAATAAAATAAATATATAAATGTTTTACATATCTATTTATTTGAGGAAAAAGGAACAGTCACAAACATTTGGTTTCATGCATGCGTAAGCGCAAACAATCTTCAGGGGACGTTGTTTCAAATGCCTTCATTTGAGACAACGTCACCTGAATATTGTTTGCAATTACGCATGCATGAAACCAAATGGTTGCGACTGAAAACCTTTATATATTTATTTTATTATATTATATAATAGTTCTATTTTTTTATATTGAGCACTCTTCCAATAATACTGCATTTTGGCACACCGTTCCAGTAAAAGCTGAAACAGTGACAATCCCACACTGTAGTATATATATATATATATATATATATATATATATATATATATATATCAATTTGTATGGTTGGCACTATTACACTTCAAGAGGCGATACTGATCCAACGTACAGTATTATTAGAAAAGTGCTCAATATCTGTGATCGTTAATAAATAAATAGATAACTATCTTAGTATACATTTATTTTCCTTGGAACAAGTCTTCTATCATTGGTTTAATGCTATGTATGCTTGTTTAAGCAGGCAATCGTCGGGCAGCGAAATATTTTTGAAAATGATATAAAATATGCTAAATATGTGCGTTTGATTAACTGTAATCGCGTGTCACTTTTTGTTTATGTGTTTGCGTGTGTTTATGTATAAGGTCGGATGTGACTGTTCTGTTCGTACGTGTGCGTATGCTGGCCTGCACGCACACGTAAACGCACGTAAGAAGTGCGACGTCATAATCCATCTACGCGTGTATGAATTATTTGTGTTTGATGTTCGTGTTTGCTGACGTATGAGGTTTTTGTGTAATTATTACAATAAAAAAATACACAAAAAAATACATATACAAAAAAGATATGTTATTATATATATATATATATGTATATATATATATTTGTATGTATATATGTATATATTTCCTACCTTTAAGCCTGATCATATGTTTGATGTGTGTGGCAATACTTGCCTATCGAGGGTTGGGCTCAGTGACAGCCAATTAAGTGAAAAAAACATGTGTGCACGAGCGGAAGCAGTGGGGTCTCACGTGTCATTTGTGCGACAGAGCGAGTAAAATCAAAGCTGTCCTCCTGAGTCATCTGCGTGCTCAAAACTAAACTGTTTGTAGAAATGGCCTTCTTCTGGGAAGAAATGACAATCACATATATATATATATATATATATATATATATATATATACCAACCCCTGCGCACGAGCATGATTCGACACAAGGTCAATTTATTAAGTGGAGTTTAACAGGTTACAATTCCGAGATTTCCTTTCCTAGACTGGTTACCTAGCCATAGTTAAGATCCCAGTATGCCCTGCTATTTACCCATAGGTGGAGGGAGAATTAGATTGATAGCTTTTCCAAAGGTATTAGCGCCATGGGAAATGCCAACGGTTTCGTCCAGAAATTGAACTGGCGTTGACAAGTCCATTTCCTACGACTCTAACCATATATATATATATATATATATATATATATATATATATATATATATATATATATATATATATACGCGAGTTCAAAAACTCTGATTTCAAACCTGTTAAACTCCGCTTAATAAATTGATCTTTTGTTGAATCCTGCTCGTGCGCAGGGGTTGGTAAATATATATATATATATATATGGTGATTGTCATTTCTTCCCAGAATTAGGCCATTTCTACAAACAGTTTGGTTCTGAGCACACAGATGACTCAGGAGGACGGTTTTGCTATATATATATATATATATATATATATATATATATATATATACATATATGTAAATCAAATGTTGTTTGTGGTTCAAGCTCAATGTTCAATATATTTGGAAAAGAAAAAGGTTTAAAATCGGTCATATTAGCAGTTATAGACCTATTTCTACCTATATGTATATGTCAGCAGGTGTGCAATTTCGTCGGGTGGGTCGGTAGAAGGCAATGGATACTAAAAATCCATTATCTTTTACTTCTCTAGCAAATTTATATCTGCCTATTGTGATTTTCCTCAATGGGTATGTATTTACTGCGCATCCCACGCATGCGGATGTGACAAAAGGTCTTTTTAATGTGGGACCAGCCAGGAGCAGAGACTCACAGAATGGTAGGAGCAAAAAATGCGTTGATCCCGTCAGCATTCCCCATCAAGAGCGAAAGCAGTGGGGTCTCAGGTGTCATTTGTGTGACAGAGCGTGTAAAAGCAAAGCTGTCCCCCTGAGTCATCTGCGTGCTCAAAATAAACCCAGCCTTGTAACTTTAAATCAACGGGGGGCAGGTGTTACCTGGAGGAATAATCCCATGGGATCTACGCTGTTAACATTATTTAATCGGCCCGGGACAGAAGCCACTGGATCCCCTGTCTAAAACAGGTATGTATTTTTCTCAATTGGGGTCTGTTTTAAATTTAGAAATCGTTCAGAGGTGTTTCGTACATTTTCGAAAATATATAACATTGTAGTGGATTGAAGATGTTGTATTCGTTCTTGCTAGTAATTTCGTTAGGAGCTTTCTCTGTTATTTGAACGTTGAGTGAGTACTATTCGGTTTGGTTATGTCTCTAGTGCTTTTGAAAAACAACCAAATGGAGTGCTAATGTTTTTAACTAGATTAGCTTGGATTTTAGCGTTGGTTGTTTTCTTGTAGTTCCATTATAGCATTTGCTATAATATATATATATATATATATATATATATAATATATATATATATATATATATATAAAAGCAATTGGTAATTTGCTTGAAGCATTGTTAAGTATGTTATAATATATTAATATTTTGAAGGCCAATACAATGCGTATGAAAAAATAGAAAAAAAAAAAAAAAAAAGAGCGATAAGACATAAATAACATCGTTTGTTTTTATTTTCATACGCATTGTATTGACCTTCAAAATTTAATTATTATATATATATATATATATATATATATATATTATATATATATATATATATATATATATTGCAACTTCTCTCTCGATGAATGCGGATTAAAAACATGCTCTGATGATGATTTTGTATAAATCGAAATATTGTCAATATTAGCTATGAAAATGATATAAAAATATATGCATTTTAACAATATTGTGTGTTTTCATACCCATTTATCTACACACACACACACACACACATATATATATATATATATCTTATTATAATGGAGATTGTGTGTTTGTCTGTCTGTAACCGAAACTAAATCACTATTCAAGTCACAATACCCTTAGTTATTGACGTCACATTTA
>CM042165.1:66843695-66853695 GCA_023376005.1 Doryteuthis pealeii
GAAAATAATCTTGCCAAGTAAATCCCGCAAAGGATGGCTCGCTATGCAGAACACCGTACAGACTGTTTCGACTTTATTAAGTCTCTTCAGCGATGTATACTAACGACTCCCCTCCGACAGGAATCGAAACCGGGACTTCACAGGCATAGTCAGAGACCATATCCGTTCGGCCGCCGGTACATAGCGAACAATCCCTGCGAAATTAACCTTGTCAATGATACTTTTACACGCCCCTGCCATAGTAGGCAAGTGGACGTTTATTTAGTAAACAAACCCGGCCGTAAGCTCTTCGGCGAAGTGAATAAGATTTTTGGATGTTTGTTTTATTGAAGCATATATATATATATATATATATATATATATATATATATAAGAAACAACCAGCAGCCAGCAACACTACTGTCCTTACACTGTCTGAAGAAGGGAGCTATAATAATCCGGAAAATTTACTACTACTAAATAAAGGAAACTCTACTAAAACTACTTCATCGGCGCATTGCCTGTCAGAACTTGTCAACGTGATTAATCGTGACCTGCGACTCAAAGGACGCTTCGACTTTGAATTTGAAGACCTCTTCAGTTCTTAGACATAAAGTTGGCGAAGAGATCACCGACATAGAGCTTTGCCAGCTGGTGATTAGGGATCGAATCCTTCGAACGGACGGACAGAGCACCGTGATGGGGAAATTACCGACAACCAGTCGAGCAAGACATATCCTGGTTATGCCTCTAAATCCCCAACACAATCTGGTGCTTGGGGGCAAGCGCTGGGGCTTCCAGGGAGGCTTGCCTCCCGTGAAGTGACGCAATACTACCGCAGACAGCACCCTGTAGCAGCTCGGCAGCCCATTCGTCTCGGACTTACCCCTGCCACTGGACCAACTGCGGGATATTTTCAGTGTTGATATATTAATGAATAAAATATGAGTATAGATAAAGGGTTATGAAAACAACACAATATGCTGTTAAAGTGAAAATATTTTATATCATATTCATAGCTAATATTGAACAATATTTCGATTTATAAAAATCATCTTCAGAGCTTGTTTTATTCCGGACTTAACAAGAGCGGAGACGAAAATGATATGAATTCAAAACGAAAACATTGCTGTTGCAAAAAAGTTATGCAGTAGTTTCAAATATAAGCACATCCGCCCACGCGTTTCTCGATCGGCGACAGACATGTATATCTTATTGTAACTGTTTTTGAAAAAAGAATACATATTTCAAAATCGACAATAGACAAATTCTCTTTTTCAAACAGGATAAGTATTAACCCATTGATGGTAGACCGGCAACGGATTTTTAGAAAATAATCTTTTTATTTTTTATATTTGTATTTTTGTATTTTTGTATTTTTTAAATTTTTCATATATATAAAGTAAAAAAGTATGAATGGTTGTAAGGTCTTTTTGGGATAATGTGAAAATTTAAATTTGTTGGGAAGCATATGTCGGAAATCGTTATGTGAAGGGGATTTTATGATTTCTGACTACAAGTGTCGCTAAATAAGGGGATATATTAAAAAAAGCTTGTCTTTGGGGGATGGTTTGATGGGTGAGAATAATGCAAGATTCCATAATTCTACGTAGTGTTCTGTTGTGTATGTGAGTTAATATTTTGGCACCTTTAAAATCAAAGGTATGGTTATTGTCTAAAATATGTTTAACTAGGGCGTTGTTTAGAAAACCTCGTTTAATATAACTATGTTCAGATAATCGTTTAGATAAGGATCTAGAAGTCTCTCCCACATATTTTGAATATGAATAAAATATATATTGCACCAGTTATTTTATTTAAAAACTTTTACATTTTTCGGGTCAGTTAACAGTGAACCACATATCTTTGAGAATCTGTGGTACGCCTCAAAGATACGGGATTCAATTTTAACTAACCAGAAAAAATAAAATAACTGGTGCATTATATCTTTTATTCATTAATATATTAACACTGAAAATTTCATTAAATTCGTTTAATTCCCTGATTTTTGGTATTTTTTTTCTTTCGGCGAGGTGACTTACGATGGTGGAATTTAGGTCCGTTAAGTTCGATTTACCCCTCTATTCTATGCCTTCTAGAACTGTGATATCGGTGCCTTTATACGATTCCGTACTACTAGCAGGGTCTTCAGTCTTGTTTGTTTTAATGCTTGGACGAAGACCTTCCTTGACCCTCGTCCGTGCGGTTTTTTTTCTTAAAATAATGGTAAGTTATATCTTTACTTTATTTTGTAATTCGTTGTTTTATCCATATTTACGTTTTCGTCCACATTATGCAATACATGTTCAGGTCTTCTATTGCCACAAAATCCACGACTTTTCCAAAGCAACAAAACAGTTTTCTTTACTTTTCTGATTTATTTTATCAACTCAGAAAAGCAATTCTGAAACAAATCTAAAAAAAAAATAAATAAATAAATTCAGCAATAAGCAAAATAACGAACACTTAAGACAGCGCTAAGAACAGAAAGTAAAAAAAAACAAAACAAAACAACAAAAACAAACAAACAAAAAACAAGTCCTATTTTCAAAATAACTTTTTCACTTGTTTTAAAAATATTTTAGATGGTTTTATTTTTGCTATACCGTGGATACGAACAAGGAACCGCGCTAACAACTTTTTCTTTGTTTTTCACCGTTTCATTCATTTATTTATTTATTGTAATTCTAGAATTTTTATTTCTGCAATTCTCAAAGTACAAAAATGGCCGCTGGGGAAAAAAGCGAATCCAAGGGAGATAATTCAAATTTGCATTGAAGAGGAAACGCAAAAAATCAAAGCTAAAACTTTGAACAATATATATATATATATATATATATATATATATATATATATATATATATATATATATTTATATATATATATTTATATATATATATATGGAAATATACACAAGAGATTTTACAATAGGCTTAACCCAAATAATAAGAGGTTAGAATGAATTTACATGGAACAATAACGTTAGCGTAATGATTTTCGACTAAGGAAATGGAATCGGAGACTTGAGTTCAAATCCTATACGCGGCAATTTACAAAAAGAATTTAACTCAATTTTTTAACACATTTTTCAAAACTTATTTTTTCCTATTTAATCCATAGATGGGACCCTAACAGCTACTACCACTCCGAGTTAAAGTGGACCTGGGAATAATGCCGTTGAAATGCTACTCCACGCTCTCCAAAGTTCCCAAACTGGAACTACACCATTAGATACAATTTAACGTCATATCAGGACATTAAGACCCTCAACCACCGCCTTCTAGCTCATATATGATAAAAAGGGTTGGCGATTGCCATAAAGACAATAGGGTTGGTACTATCATATTAGTGCTAGGGATAGACGTTACCATCCGATTGATGTTTGATAATGTATTTTCGACAAATTCATTTGAGAATATTGGGGACTGTAGCACAAGTTGTCGCATTCATATTGACACAATTCGAGGAAAAATATAAATCTAAATTCACCGATTACACTGGTTTACAAAGAAATTGAGGCAAGCACAAAAATAGCTGTTTTAACCCAATTTGGGGGTGCTGAATTCAGATTTGAAATCCGTTTTTACTCATTACCTCTAGTTTTTTTTAAAAGATATGCATACTGTACATTTTGTACACATACTGTACATAAAGGCGTATACACATTCAGGATTAATTTCTAATAGTGTGTGACTTATGTCTTCTTTTTTAGTTATTATGCAATAAATGTAAGTGATAGCATTACATTATATATATATATATATATAGGTATATATCAAGACGGAATTTGGCAGTTAAGCGTAGCCAACACGTCTCAATCAACAGCCAGTAGTGCACTGGCAGTCAGCGCAGGGGGAAGATGTCCCTCGACAATTGTGTTATATATTTGTATTACAATTTCCAACGACGCACATTTTATTGCCTTAAATATGATTTCATTTTACTTTGTTTTTTTTTTCATATTCTCCAGTGACTTCAAGCTCGTCAAAACATCGAGGATGCCTCAACAAGGCCAATTCTCTCTGCTACGTGTGTGGAGACTTCACGACAGTTGCACAGCGTCGAGCCATCGCTTCCCTCCCCAGAACTTCCTACTTTCATTATATTGACTGTAAAATTGGTGATCAGGACAAATCTTGAGCTCCACACATCTGTTGCAAACCCTGCTACAATGGACTAACTGCATGGTTTAATGGCAAGAAAGCGGCTTTCAACTTTGCAGTCCCGATGGTTTTGGAGAGAGCCACGAAGCCATGCAGATGATTGTTATTTTTGTCTAACAAATATAACTGGTTTCAATGCATCTTCTAGAAAAAAGATCAAATATCCCAACTTTCCATCTGCTATGAGACTTGCGTGACATCCCGGAGGCAAAATACAGCAGATCATCTAAAAAAACTCACTTCTAACTGTCTGCGGTAGTATGAATTGTGTACATTGTGTCATCCAAGTATATTTATTCCGTCAATGTTCTTTATCTATCCTGTTTTATCTGTAATAAGCTGCTGCAACTGTTGAAATAAGCAGGTATATACTCAAATTAGTAAAAAACACCTATTCACATTCTTGCCTTAGACAAAAAATATTTTTTTGTAAACCAGTGTTATTTGAATTAAAAAATGAAACTCAATATTGTATAAAGTTGTGGTGTATGGGTTAATATCATGTCCTAATACTTCTGACACACTATGTACGTAGAAGGCCATGTTTATAACTATATGAACAGACAGACAATCAGACAGACAAAAATGAAAGAAAAGAAAAGAAAAATAAAGAAAATAAAATGTATTGGGAGCAATGTAAAAGATAAAATATCTTTTGAATTGATATGAATATAACACAATCAAGAATTAAAATAGGATTTGGAATTTCGGGGAGCTAGATCTAACATATCCTGTTACACCTAGCACACTGGACAAGATATTGAACTTTGTCAACCAATCTTTCTCCCGACTATTAGCTTTTTTATAACATATATATCCGGACACAGGTACCATTCGTTTACAATGTTAAGCAAATAATCCCAGCCCTTTTGGATGGGGCTTTAGAATACCCCGACTGCACCTCTGCAGATGGATAAGATTCCGCTAAAGAGGTCACCTGTTGGCTGCGGTGGCAACCAGTGGTGCTTCTGCATGGAACACAGGTGGCTGAACAGTCCATGACATGCAACACTCCACTTTGGTCCTTACTTAGGCAAGATGGGTGGTCGGAGAACCCCCTTCCAATCAGTCGGCTGGTCATATCAAACCCTAGCTTCTATATGATTGTCCCAACCCTATTGTCATTATGGCAACCCCTAACTAATTTATCATATACGTGCTTGGGGGAAGCGACTAAGGGTCTTCATATCCTGGGTATGACGTTAGAATCTATCTGATGGTGAGGTTCCATTTCTGGAGGTCTGTGGAATGTGGAGCACCTATTTATCACCATTGCTCCCACGTTCACTCTCCGGTGTGGTAGTACGTGTTAGGGTAATATCTAATGGTTAAATAGTAAAAAGTATGTTTATAATTTTAAAAAATGAGTACCCATCAAGAATGAATGTATTTCAAAACTTGGTCGGCATTAAATGACCCACCGAGGTTGATATGCCGTAAAACAAAACGAAAAAAGAAACAAATCTTATTATAATGGAGATTGTGTGTTTTTCTGTCTGTAACCGAAACTATATTACTAATCGAGTCACAATTAACATAGTTATTTACATCACATTCTTCATGATTTTATTTATATTTAAACCTCAATTATAAATAAAATTGCTTCACCTTTTTATCAGTGTTGTTCATATCTACATAGTAATAACATGCTATTGTATTTATATATACAAAAAATAGCGGTTTGCAGTGTGAACGGGAAGGCTAATTTGCATATTGATATTAAAAATGTGATTTTATTAAATATGTGCTTAGTATTATTGATTTCTAACTGTTTGGTTTTATTTTAATGAATATAAGCAAAAATCTCTCCAATGAATCTTAAATGAAATCCATTAACAAGAAAAAATAAGTGTAATTTTATTCTTTATTTCCTAATTTAACTAAATAGTTAAATAAGTAAAATTCAGCAATAAAAGACGGGAGTGATGGAAGAGTAAGTTTCATTTCTATTTTTCTACTATAACCCCACTCTGTTTCAAATCTTTTTATCTGCATTCTTATTAGACTTTCTAATTTAATACGATATTTAATTACATTAAAACTTAAATACTTGCACCCTACGGAGGGTGCATATATTTGCTAGTACAAATAATCCAATGTGAACGTAACATCATTGAATTGAAACATGTAGATATTCACTTAATTGGATAAAGAAGAAATATAAATAACAAAAAAGTAAATATATAAGTAATATTATATATATATATATATATATATATATATAAAGTATATATATATAATATATATAATATATATTAATATATATATATATATATAATATATATATATATATATATATAATATATATAATATGTAATATATATATATATGTATATAAGTATATATATATTAATTGGATAAAGAAGAAATATAATAACAAAAAAGTAAAATATATAAGTATATATATAATAACAAAAAAGAAGAAAAATGAAAGAAAATAAAGAAAAAAAATTTAAGGTCCTCGTCATATGTACATTATTTGACTTTTATTTATCTATTTATTTTTTCAAATTTTAATTTTTTTTGTGTTAATTTTGTTAATAATACTAACAAAATGAAAAAAAACACCTTCTGGGCGACGTAAAATAAATATTGCCTGAGGGAATGGGAGTTGAAAATTTAATATCAGAGAGTTTGTATCATAAGTAAAGTAAAATCATCAAATTTATTAAAGGAGTAAAAAATAAAATAAATTTATTAAAGGAGTAAAAAATAAAAAAAATGAAATGGAAACTTAGTTCTGATAACTTTAAATATATATTAAAATAAAACAAACTATATATAGATAGATAATACCAGGTATGTATTTATTAAAACTTGTTTAAAAAAACAATGAGGACTGTCTAACATTGCATGCTCACATTTTGAGTGTATTTATTCTATGTTATGAAGATTTTAGGTAGTGTGACGTAGGCAGTGACGTAGTTCTTATTACAGACAAAAACCGGAAGCGAATCTCCATTATTAATAGATATGTTAATACTTTAAAATAAATATAAAAATGAAAGAAAAAAAAGACGTTCATTGATTGGTTGATCTCTAAAGAAAGACACGATTTCATTGGTCGATCATACAGAACAAAAAAAGAAGCAATTTCATTGGTTAGTTGATGCTAAGATATTTTTTGAATAATAAAAATAGTTTCATGATAATCCAGACAAGAATTAAAATAGGATTCATTATGTCCAATGGAGGTTTTTTCGTGACAGACACAAATATATTTTAGCGCCAAAAGACCATATACGCCAAATGAAAAAAAAAAGTCTGTTATTTTACCTCGAAATAACTTGAACTTTTAATTATATAGTAACAATGTCGTTGGTGTGGCTTATTGTCGGTCGCATCCGGACAGCGAGGGAATCTACCTCTTTTCACTAGCACTAGACCAGGAAAATTGTTTTTGCGTCTAAGATAGCGCGTCACACAAATAACAAGAATTGAATGGAAGAAAATAAAAGGACCATATGACTTTTAGGCACCCCATTTTGATCTCGATTAAGAAAGGACATGTTTTTCATTTACACCGCCAATATCCGGTTGATTTAACAGACGTTTTTTAGATTTTTTTGAAATTATAAAACTAACCTCTAGCCCTAACCCCTAACCCTAACCCCTAACAAACAACCGGATATTGATGGTGTAAATGAAAAACATGTCCTTTCTTATTCGAGATCAAAAAGGGGTGCCTAAAGGTAATATGATCCAAATAGAATTATATATTTTAGAATATGGAATGGAAACACTGACTAAATACAATTGTGTGTCTATGTGTGTGTCCAGGAAGAGCAAGTTAGTGAAATAGAAAGAGAGACAGACTGAGAGAGTGACATACAGACGGAAACAGAGACCGTGAGAATATAGATGTATATAATTGGTAGCTTGCACAGTAAGTGAAAATGTAAAGTCGGGGAGTGGCCTATTGTCGGTATCAATCAGACAGCGAGGGAGTCTATCCATTTTTCACTAGCACAAGACCAGGGAACTTGTTTTTGCGTGTGAGATAGTGCGTCACAGAAATAAAAAGAAACGAATGAAAAAAAAAGTATAAATTTTAGAATATGGAAGGAAAACACCGACTAAATACAATTGTGTGTCTATGTGTGTGTCCAGGCAGAGCCCGTTAGTGAAATAGAGAGAGAGAGAGAGAGAGAGAGAGAGAGAGAGAGAGAGAGAGAGAGAGAGCCAGAGAGCCAGATAGAGAGAGAGAGAGAGAGAGAGAGAGAGAGAGAGAGAGACTGACAGACGGTGTGAATATAGATCTACATAATAGGTAGCTTGCACAGTATGTAGAAATGGGAATAAAACAAAACATCTTTGGCATAAAATAACCCAACAAGGGTTGTCATGCCATAATATCCAACCAACCTTTATAAATGTAATGTGTACTTGCCTTGAATATTTCAGCAGTAATATCGTGAGAGAATAAAATAGATAAAAGGTTAACAATTAAAAAAAAACAAAATAAATACATTGTTAAAAAATAACATAGAATGGATGGATATGATGATGATAATAAAAATGATAATAATATTGAAAATTTTGCAGTTCCAACAGATCACAGGGTGAAGATGAAAGAAAACGAAAAGATAGACAAATACATAGACCTTACGAGAGAATTGAAAAGAAATGTGAAATATGAGGGTGAAAGTGATATTAATTGTAGTCGGGGCTACTAATTGTAGTCGGGGCACTTCGAATGGTCCCCAAAAGCTTTGAAAACAGATTAGAGGAATTCTAAAAATCATATTTTTAAATATCCGTGAAAACTTCGATTTTTTTCCTGCAGAAAAAAATAATATCTAATTTATTTTACGCAGAAAATGAAAATATTTAATCACACAAAAGATTGAATATCTCTTAAAAATTAATTTCTTGAAAAAAAAATTAATTTTTGACAATTTAATACAATATAGTACATACCAATTACATAAGCAAAAAAAAGTTTTCAAATATTAATATTATGACATTTTTTGCACTTTTTATTTCCGATTTCATTAACTATAGCTCAGTACGTTATACAATTTCATTGATATAGTTATTCAGCCTCTTATCTTTATAGAAAAAAGTACAAAATTTTTCAACCGCGTCATTTTTTTTATCTCATAAAATAAAATGGGGGGGGGTGATAGACCTCGTAAAAAAAATATTTCCCCTAAAATATTTTAGAAAAAAAACTATTTCAGATGTATTTACAACCAATGGTAAACATTTATAGAAATTTTCGTGAAAATCAGATAATTAATTGATTTTTCATAGAATTTAAAAAAAAACCCTCTTATCGTAACTTGTTTTTAGCTACGTTAAATTTCAGATGATTTAACAGTGCAAAAATGAAACATTGTTTTTCAATTATAATTTTCATTATTTTCGTAAGCTGATAAAAAATTTAAAAAAATCATCAGGTGTTTGTTTAATGTTTTTTTCTTTCGAATGGAAAAAAATGTTCAAGAAGATATTAATTTTTCTGCAAGTTTCATGGTGTTAAATGTAGGGGTGGGGGTAAATTTCACAGGGTAAAATTGGTGGTACCTAATATATATATATATATATATATATATATATGCGTTAATGTATGAGTAGTGGCTTACCGGTCGGTACGAGTACGATCGTTGGAAGCGCACAGTATCCAGAGGTTAAGACTGAGAAAAAATAAATACAAAGTGCTCAATAAAATGTAGAGCAAAATTTATTTATAAAATGGATAAAAGTAACCTACTCGAGTTTCATCGCCTGAATCGTCAGGGTTACATCTGCTGAATTAATCGATTAATTATTATGTATATATATATATATATATATATATATATATATATATATATATAAAGAAATAACAAAAGACTTAGAGATTTAGCTTTAAA
>CM042165.1:66856865-66859365 GCA_023376005.1 Doryteuthis pealeii
CAGCCTTGTAATGTTAAATCAAACGGGGGGGCAGGTGTTACCTGGAGGAATAATCCCATGGATCTACGCTGTTAACATTATTTAATCGGCCCGGGACAGAAGCACTGGATCCCCTGTCTAAAAGGTATGTTTTTTTCAATTGGGGTCTGTTTTAAATTTAGAAATCGTTCAGTGGTGTTTCGTACATTTTCGAAAATATATAACATTGTAGTGGATTGAAGATGTATTCGTTCTTGCTAGTAATTTCGTTAGGAGTTTCTCTGTTATTTGAACGTTGAGTGAGTACTATTGGTTTGGTTATGTTCTAGTGCTTTTGAAAACAACCAAATGGAGTGCTAATGTTTTTAACTAGATTTAGCTTGGATTTTAGCGTTGGTTGTTTTCTTGTAGTTCCATAATAGCATTTGCCATATATATATATATATATATATATATATATATATATATATATAAATGGAAATGAGTAACCTACTCAAGTTTCATCGATAGATTCTTCAGGGTTACTTTTAAAATAGATTCCAACGGGCATGTTATACACCAAAGATTAATCGTAAACTCGATTAATTTAAAAGTAACTGAGAATCTATCGATGAAACTCGAGTAGGTACTCATTTCATTCTTAAATAAATTTATGCTCTACATTGTATTGGAGCACTTTGTATTTGTTTTTCTCAACCTTAACCTCTGGATATTGTGCGCTTCAACGATCGTTCTTATACCCACGGTAAGTTAATACTTATACATATACAAATATATATATATATATATATATATATATATATATATATATAAAAGCAATTGGTAATTTGCTTGAAGCATTGTTAAGTATGTTATAATATATTAATATTTTGAAGGCAATACAATACGTATGAAAATAAAAACAAAATAGAAATAAAAACAAAAAATAAAAAAAATAAAAATGACCGATAAGACAAAAATAACATCTTTTTGTTTTTATTTTTCATACTCATTGTATTGGCCTTCCAAATATTAATATATTATATATATAAGTATACATGTGTGTGTATGTGTGGGAATGTGTTTGAGTTTGAGTTTTGTTTAACGGTATATCAATCTGTGTGGGTCATTCAAAGCCAGAAAGGATTGTATAGAGTGTTTTTACATATGGATTTCAGTCTTTAAAGTAACGGTTTTATGGTGGTATTCGGTTATGTCTTGTTAGATCTTGTTGAAAAGGTGCCCTTTTTTAGAAAATTTAAAATGTCTTCTGAGTTTGTATTTATGAATGTGTGAACTCGTGTATATATATATATATATATATATATATATATATATATATATATATATATATATATATATATAATACAATGCAAAATACAATTCATATATAGTATTATATAATATATATATATTCATATATATATATATATATATATATATTAATATTGTGTAATGCTATTTCTTAATAGTAGTATCCACGCATTCATATATATAGAGGATGCTTTTTTTGTAATTTAGTGGAGTGATTTCTAGAAATATGTGAAATGTCCATAAAAGAAGAGAAAACGCTTTCCAAAATGAAAAAAAAACTAATCAATCTGTTAAGATTCCCCAAATCTTTTCTGCAATATGTCATAGATGCAGATAGATACAAACATATATATATATATATATATATATATATATATATTGGTTTAGAGGTTGATTTTGAAGGCTATCACAATGCAGGTGTAAAGAAAAAATACGGTAACAATGGTGCTGTTTGTTAACCTGTGATTTATTCTTAATATTTCGAGATAAAATCTCTTCTTCAGTAGAACACTGGAACTGAAATAGTTGTCGTCTTTTTATGGCATTTTTAGTTAAATGAATTTAAAAAAAAAATGTATTTCCGTGTTGCATGTTTACGTGAATGCGCATTTTTGTTTGTACGTGTGCGTATGTTGTCATGCGCATGTGCATGACAATGCGTGTAGACTATGACGTTATGACCGTATCCACGCGCGTGTGTGCGTATGAAGGACCGTATACGCACACACGTGCGTGGATACGGTCATAAGTTGACGGACCTAAATTCCACCATCGTAAGTCACCTCGCCGAAAGAAAAAATACCAAAAATCAGGGAATTAAACGAATTTAATGAAATTTTCAGTTACCCTATATATTATATTATATATATATATATATATATATATATATATATATAGCTCTGTGCATACATATATGTTAATGTATGAGTAGTAGCTTACCGGTGGGTATGAGTACGATCGTTAGAAGCGCACAGTATCCAGGGGTTAAGACTATATATATATATATATATATATATATATATATAATATATATATATATATGCACAGAACTATATATATATATATATATATATATATATGCACAACATATTATATATATATATATATATATATATATATATAATATATATATATATATATATATATATATATATATATTATATATATATATATATATATATATATATATGTTAATGTATGCGTAGTAGCTTACCGGTGGGTATGAGTA
>CM042165.1:66864365-66889365 GCA_023376005.1 Doryteuthis pealeii
GCGCTAAGAACAGAAAGTAAAAAAAAACAACAACAAAAAACAAACAAACAAAAAAAACAAGTCCTATTTTCAAAATAACTTTTTCACTTGTTTTAAAAATATTTTAGATGGTTTTATTTTTGCTATACCGTGGATACGAACAAGGAACCGCGCTAACAACTTTTTCTTTGTTTTTCACCGTTTCATTCATTTATTTATTTATTGTAATTCTAGAATTTTTATTTCTGCAATTCTCAAAGTACAAAAATGGCCGCTGGGGAAAAAAGCGAATCCAAGGGAGATAATTCAAATTTGCATTGAAGAGGAACGCAAAAAATCAAAGCTAAAACTTTGAACAATATATATATATATATATATATATATATATATATATATATATATATATATATATATATATATATATATATATATATATTATATATATATATATATGGAAATATACACAAGAGATTTTACAATAGGCTTAACCCAAATAATAAGAGGTTAGAATGAATTTACATGGAACAATAACGTTAGCGTAATGATTTTCGACTAAGGAAATGGAATCGGAGACTTGAGTTCAAATCCTATACGCGGTAATTTACAAAAAGAATTTAACTCAATTTTTTAACATTTTTTTCAAAACTTATTTTTTCCTATTTAACCCATAGATGGGACCCTAACAGCTACTACCACTCCGAGTTAAAGTGGACCTGGGAATAATGCCGTTGAAATGCTACTCCACGCTCTCCAAAGTTCCCAAACTGGAACTTCACCATTAGATACAATTTAACGTCATATCAGGACATTAAGACCCTCAACCACCGCCTTCTAGCTCATATATGATAAAAAGGGTTGGCGATTGCCATAAAGGCAATAGGGTTGGGACTATCATATTAGTGCTAGGGATAGACGTTACCATCCGATTGATGTTTGATAATGTATTTTCGACAAATTCATTTGAGAATATTGGGGACTGTAGCACAAGTTGTCGCATTCATATTGACACAATTCGAGGAAAAATATAAATCTAAATTCACCGATTACACTGGTTTACAAAGAAATTGAGGCAAGCACAAAAATAGCTGTTTTAACCCAATTTGGGGGTGCTGAATTCAGATTTGAAATCCGTTTTTACTCATCACCTCTAGTTTTTTTTTTTTAGATATGCATACTGTACATTTTGTACACATACTGTACATAAAAGCGTATACACATTCAGGATTAATTTCTAATAGTGTGTGACTTATGTCTTCTTTTTTAGTTATTATGCAATAAATGTAAGTGATAGCATTACATTATATATATATATATATATAGGTATATATCAAGACGGAATTTGGCAGTTAAGCGTAGCCAACACGTCTCAATCAACAGCCAGTAGTGCACTGGCAGTCAGCGCAGGGGGAAGATGTCCCTCGACAATTGTGTTATATATTTGTATTACAATTTCCAACGACGCACATTTTATTGCCTTAAATATGATTTCATTTTACTTTGTTTTTTTTTTCATATTCTCCAGTGACTTCAAGCTCGTCAAAACATCGAGGATGCCTCAACAAGGCCAATTCTTTCTGCTACGTGTGTGGGGACTTCACGACAGTTGCACAGCGTCGAGCCATCGCTTCCCTCCCCAGAACTGCCTACTTTCATTATTTTGACTGTAAAATTGGTGATCAGGACAAATCTTGAGCTCCACACATCTGTTGTAAACCCTGCTACAATGGACTAACTGCATGGTTTAATGGCAAGAGAGCGGCTTTCAACTTTGCAGTCCCGATGGTTTGGAGAGAGCCACGAAGCCATGCAGATGATTGTTATTTTTGTCTAACAAATATAACTGGTTTCAATGCATCTTCTAGAAAAAAGATCAAATATCCCAACTTTCCATCTGCTATGAGACTTGCGTGACATCCCGGAGGCAAAATACAGCAGATCATCTAAGAAAACACACTTCTAACTGTCTGCGGTAGTATGAATTGTGTACATTGTGTCATCCAAGTATATTTATTCCGTCAATGTTCTTTATCTATCCTGTTTTATCTGTAATAAGCTGCTGCAACTGTTGAAATAAGCAGGTATATACTCTGTATATACTAAAATGAAACTATTTAAAAGACAGAAAACTACAGGTGATAGAGAAAAACTGTTTATAAATTTGAATTCAGCACACCCAAATTAGTAAAAAACACCTATTCACATTCTTGCCTTAGACAAAAAATATTTTTTTGTAAACCAGTGTTATTTGAATTAAATAATGCAACTCAATATTGTATAAAGTTATTGTGTATGGGATGATATTGTCGACTGTCCTAATACTTCTGACACACTATGTACGTAGAAAGCCATGTTTATAGCTATATGAACAGACAGACAGACAATCAGACAGACAAACATTAAAGAAAAGAAAAGAAAAATAAAGAAAAGAAAATGTATTGCGAGCAATGTAAATGCTAAAATATCTTTTGAATTGATATAAATATAACACAAACAAGAATTAAAATAGGATTTGGAATTTCGGGGAGCTAGATCTAACATATCCTGTTACACCTAGCACACTGGATAAGATATTGAACTTTGTCAACTAGTCTTTCTCACGACTGTTAGCTTTTTTTATGACATATATATCCGCACACAGGTACCATTCGTTTACAATGTTAAGCAAATAATCCCAGCCCTTTTGGCTGGGGCTTTAGAATACCCCGACTGCACCTCTGCAGATGGATAAGATTCCGCTAAAGAGGTCACCTGTTGGCTGTGGGTGGCACCCGTGATGCTTATGCATGGAACACAGGTGGCTGAACAGTTCATGATATGTAACACTCCACTTTGGTCCTTACTTAGGCAAGATGGGTGGTCGGAGAGCCCCCTTCCAATCTGGCTGGTCATATCAAGTCCTAGCTCCTATATGATTGTCCCAACCCAATTGTCATTATGGCAACCCCCAACTCATTTATCATATATGTGCTTGGGGGAAGCGGCTAAGGGTCTTCATATCCTGGGAATGACGTTAAACTCTATCTGATGGTGAGGTTCCATTTCTGGAGGTCTGTGGAATGTGGAGCACCTATTCATCACCATCGCTCCCACGTTCACTCTGACCCGGTGTGGTAGTACGTGTTAGGGTAATATCTAATGGTTAAATAGTAAAAAAATGTGTTTATAATAAAAAATTGAGTACCCATCAAGAATGAATGTATTTCAAAACTTGGTCGGCATTAAATGACCCACCGATGTTGATATGCCGTAAAACAAAACGAACAAAGAAACAAATACAGATAATCCAATGTGAACGTTACATCATTAAATTGAAACATGTAGGTATTCACTTTATTGGATAAAGAAGAAATATAAATAACAAAACAAAAAAAAAAAGAAAGAAAAATGAAATAAAATAAAGAAAAAAAATATTTTAATGACATCGTCATATGTACATTATCATAGAATTTGACTTTTATTTATCTATTTATTTTTTCAAATTTTAATTTTTTGTGTGTTAATTTTGTTAATAATACTAACAAAATAAAAAAAAACACCTTCTGGGCGATGTAAAATAAATATAGGCTGAGGGGATGGGAGTTGGAAATTTAATATCTGAGAGTTTGTATCATAAGTAAAGTAAAATCATCAAATTTATTAAAGGAGTAAAAAAATAAAATAAATTTATTAAAAGAGTAAAAAATATAAAAAATTGAAATGGAAACTTAGTTCTGATAACTTTTAATATATATTAAAATAAAACAAACTATATATAGATAGATAATACCAGGTATGTATTTATTAAAACTTGTTTAAAAAACCAATGAGGACTATGTAACATTGCATGCTCAAATTTTGAGTGTATTTATTCTATGTTATGACGATTTTAGGTAGTGTGACGTAGGCAGTGACGTAGTTTTTGTTACAGACAAAAACCGGAAGCGAATCTCCATTATTAATAGATATGTTAATACTTTAAAATAAAAATAAAAATGAAAGAAAAAAAGACGTTCATTGATTGGTTGATCGTTAAAGAAAGACACGATTTCATTGGTCGATCATACAGACAAAAAAGCTTTTTCATTGGTTGGTTGATGCTAAGATATTTTTTGAATAATAAAAATAGTTGCATGATAACCCAGACAAGAATTAAAATAGGATTCATTATGTCCAATGGAGGTTTTTTCGTGACAGACACAAATATATTTTAGCGCCAAAAGACCATATACGCCAAATGAAAAAAAAGTCTCGAAATAACTTGAACTTTTAATTATATAGTAACAATGTCGTTGGTGTGGCTTATTGTCGGTCGCATGCGGACAGCGAGGGAATCTACCCTCTTTTCACTAGCACTAGACCAGGAAAATTGTTTTTGTGTTTGAGATAGCGCGTCACACAAATAACAAGAATTGAATGGAAGAAAATAAAAGGACCATATGACCTTTAGGCACCCCTTTTTGATCTAGATTAAGAAAGAACATATTTTTCATTTACCGCCAATATCCGGTTGATTTAACAGACGATTTTTAGATTTTTTTGAAATTATAAAACTAGCCCCTAACCCTAACCCCTAACAAACAACCGGATATTGATGGTGTAAATGAAAAACATGTCCTTTCTTAATCGAGATCAAAAAGGGGTGCCTAAAGGTAATATGATCCAAATAGAATTATATATTTTAGAATACGGAATGGAAACACTGACTAAATACAAGTGTGTGTCTATGTGTGTGTCCAGGAAGAGCAAGTTAGTGAAATAGAAAGAGAGACAGACTGGGAGAGTGACATACAGACGGAAACAGAGACCGCGAGAATATAGATGTATATAATTGGTAGCTTGCACAGTAAGTAAAAATGTAAAATCGGTGGAGTGGCCTATTGTCGGTATCAGTCGAACAGCGAGGGAGTCTATCCATTTTTCACTAGCACAAGACCAGGGAACTTGTTTTTCCGTGTGAGATAGCGCGTCACACGAATAGAAAGAATTGAATGGAAAAAATAAAAGTATAAATTTTAGAATATGGAAGGAAAACACTGACTAAATACAATTGTGTGTCTATGTGTGTGTCCAGGCAGAGCCCGTTAGTGAAATAGAGAGAGAGAGAGAGAGAGAGAGAGAGAGAGAGAGAGAGAGAGAGAGAGAGAGAGGGCGACTGACAGACGATGTGAATATAGATCTACATTATGCACAGTAAGTAGAAATGTAAATAAAACAAAACATCTTTGGCATGAAATAACCCAACAAGGGTTGTCATGCCATAATATCCAACCAACCTTTATAAATGTAATGTGTACTTGTCTTGACTATTTCAGCAGTAATATCGCGAGAGAATAAAATAGATAAAAGGTTAACAATTTAAAAGAAACAAAATAAATACATTGTTAAAAAATAACATAGAATGGATGGATATGATGATGATAATAAAAATGATAATAATATTGTAGATTTTGCAGTTCCAACAGATCACAGGGTGAAGATGAAAGAAAACGAAAAGATAGACAAATACCGAGACCTTACGAGAGAATTGAAAAGAACTGTGAAATATGAGGGTGAAAGTGATATTAATTGTAGTCGGGGCACTTCGAATGGTCCCCAAAAGCTTTGAAAACAGATTAGAGGAATTCTAAAAATCATATTTTTAAATATCCGTGAAAACTTCGATTTTTTTCCGCAGAAAAAATAATATCTAATTTATTTCACGCAGAAAATGAAAATATTTAATCACACAAAAGATCGAATATCTCTTAAAAATTAATTTCTTGAAAAAAAAATTTTTTTTGACAATTTAATAGAATATAGTACATACCAATTACATAAGCAAAAAAATTTTTTCAAATATTAATATTATGACATTTTTTTGCACTTTTTATTTCCGATTTCATTAACTATAGCTCAGTACGTTATACAATTTCATTGATATAGTTATTCAGCCTCTTATCTTTATAGAAAAAAAGTACAACATTTTTCAACCGCGTCATTTTTTTTATCTCATAAAATAAAACAGGGGGGGGGGGGTGATAGACCTCGTAAAAAATATTTCCCCTAAAATATTTTAGAAAAAAACTATTTCAGATGTATTTACATCCAATGGTAAACATTTATAGAAATTTTCGTGAAAATCAGATAATTAATTGATTTTTCATAGAATTTAAAAAAAAATCTCTCATCGTAAATTGTTTTTAGCTAGGTTAAATTACAATTGATTTAACAGTGCAAAAATAAAACGTTGTTTTTCAATTATAATTTTTATATATATATATATATATATATATATATATATATATATATATATATATATAATCCCGCGTAGTACAATAGCACTTCACTTTAACACCCTACCACACAACATTACACACCTCAAATGCATTCTAATAGAACACGCATTTCCAACAACGCAATCTCGAAAACAAGCAGAAACTAAATGGATTCTAAAATTACAAACTCACGTGAGGGGATTGAACGCTGACATCGGAATACTCCGTTATTATAAATTTTTTACAGACGCTGTCGCTGTCAATAACAACAGAGACAAAAAATCCGTTGAACAGGAACAACAGTCATTTGATAAAGGGTATCTAACGAACCCGAAAATTTATGATAAAAAATAATAATAAAAAAATAAGTGAATCCAATACTCCATAACATCGAGTTCATTAATTTATTTTTAGATGCTTCGAAATAACGCCCAACTTTAAAAAAAAACCATACATATATAGATAAGTAAAGAAATAACAAAAGACTTAGATATTTAGCTTTATAGTCTATTTCAGGGAGCTTAGCATTATAGACTATAAAGCTAAATCTCTAAGTCTTTTGTTATTTCTTTACTTATATATTTGCTCTGTGACTCTAACATTAAGAGCACACATTGAGCTTTCAAACTGCGAAGGTTTTTTTAAATGAAACTCTTGTGTCGTAAGGAAGATTTATTCTCTGGACTTTTGGATTATATATATTATATAATATATATATATATATATATATATATATATATATATATATATAATATATATAAAGAAAAGCGAAATAAAAACAAAAATATCTAAGTATGGAAAATAGGAAAAAACAAATTTTCGGAGGATGTGTTTATTTATTAATGAATAGATAATTCTGTCTATGTGCGAGCGTCTCGACTTCTATATATATTGCATATATTAACCATCCCCAGGGCAATATTAAGGAACGATGTCCTTTTCAAGTGAAAATGGAACGAAAAAAAAAGATAGGCTTGCCTTAATGCTGTGTCGGCGTCTTTGATGCTATTTCTATATAAGATTTTTGCGTATCAGTGCTGTATAGTTAGGTATCTATTAATATCCGTTTTATTTTTATGATATTCCAATAGAAACATTAACAAATTGATTTAGAAAAAAAGTTGTCTTTATATATATATATATATATATATATATAATATATATATATATATATATAAGGTGTGTCAAAAAGTATCGAGATTTATTGTAATTTTTGACCCATTCATTGTTCAATTCTATCTTGGTAAATACAGCTTCAATCTCTATACTTTTATGATTCACCTTGAATGTATTATGATACACCTTGTATATATATATATATATATATATATATATATATATATATATATATATATATATATTTAAAAAGATAAAATAGAAATTAGAAGACTATTTACAATGCAATGGAAAAACGATAGGTGATGAAATTGATGTTTATTTACCTGTTTCCTAAATTTTCGCGATAAAATCCCATCTTCAGAGGTTTCGGAATTGCGTGTAAATAAACATCAATTTCATCACCAATTGTTTTTCCACTGCATTGCCAATAGCCTTCTAATTTCTATTTTATTTTCTTAAACACACATATATATATATAATTCTTCAAGAAAACTATACAACCCATATATCTCTATTAATAATGGAGATTCGCTTCCGGTTTTTGTCTGTAACAAAAATTACGTTAGTGCTTATGTCACATTACCTAAAATCGTCATAACAGAATAAATACACTCAAAATTTGAACATGCAACATTTGACAGTCCTCATTGTTTTTTCAAACAAGTTTTAATAAATACATGACTGGTATTATATATCTATATATAGTTTGTTTTATTTTAATACATATTTAAACTTTACATTTCAAATAGTTTTAATTTTTTAATCCTGATGATTTTAATTACTTAGGGTACAAACTCGCTGACATTGAATTTTTTACTCCCATCCAATATGTTTCAAAAATCTTTTTTTACATAGCCCGGAGGGCGTTTTTATTTTGTATTAGTATATATATATATAAGGTGTTTCAAAAAGTACCAACTTTAAAGATGTATTTACCAAGATAGAAAAAAAAATCTCCATACGATTTACTTATTGTGGATGTCATAAATTATGTAGATCCATATTCTCACTTTCTCTGTTTTTATCCGTCTGTCTGTAGGTTGTTCTCTCTGTCTCTCAGCACCCCTCCGATCAACGGCTGGTCACGTCAAGCTCTAGCATCTATATGATTGTCCCAACCCTATTGCTATTAGGGCAAGCCCCAACCCTTTTTACCTGTGCTAGAAGGCCGTGACCGAGAGTCTTATTGTCCTGGGTATGACGTTAAACTCTATCTGATGGTGAGGTTCCAATTCTGGAGGTTTAGGGAATGTGGAGTATCCCTTATTCGCCATTACTCTCAGGTCCACGCTGACCCAGAGTGGTAGTACCTATTAGAGTCCTATATCTTTGTTAAGATAAAACGTCTTCGGCATAAAGTAACCCAATGGGTTTACGTGCCTTAAAGTCCAACCAACCAACCAACCCATCAAGATTAAATAAAACAAAAATGTCTTCGACATAAAGTAACCCAATGGGTTTACATGCCGTGAAGTCCAACCAACCAACCAACCCATCAAGAATGAATAAAACAAAAACGTCTTCGGCATAAAGTAACCCAATGGGTTGACATGCCGTAAAACCAACCAACCAACCAACCAACCAACCAACCAACCCATATCAAGAATGAATAAAACAAAAACGTCTTCGGCATAAAATAACCCAATGGGTTGACATGCCGTAAATTCCAACCAGCCAGCCAGCCCACCAGCCAACCAACTCTGTCTCTGCTTTTATTTCACTAACATGTGCTGCGTAGACACACACATAGACACACAGTTAGATTTAGTCAGTGTTTTCCTTCCATATTCTAAACTTGATATTTTTTCTCCTGTTTATTTCTTGTTTTTTTTTTGTCTGTGTGTCTTTATGAAGTGTCCTGTGTCCATTGCTGATATAAGCAACAAAAATTGAAAGAGCAAGTAGATGTAAAAAAAAGAAATGAATTAGAATAAGAGTATTGATTGGATGTAGCTGAGGCAGTGTTTAAAAAATGAAAAAAAAAAAAAAAGAATGAAAAAAATGAAAAATAAATAGAAAGAAAAATTAGCACATTTCCAGTTCCCTGTTACATATAGAGAGATTTATTTCTATGGAATGGAGATATAGAGATAGAGGAAACCATATATATATATATATATATATATATATATATATATATATATATATATATATATATTTATATAATAAATCAGGAATTTTTTAAATTTTTTATTTCTGATTTATATATATATATATATATATATATATATATATATATATATATATATATATATATATATATAAAAAATTCCTGATTTATTATATAAAATATATATATATATATATATATATATATATATATATATATATATATATATATATATATAGTTAAGAATTGATGGCAAAAGGAAATGAATGAAATAAAAATGAATGAGAAGAGTGGAATAAATGAAAAATCATTTCAAAGGGATCTCTCTCAAAATTAAAAAAATAACGAAAAATAAAAAAAAAAGGATAAAAAATTTTTTTTGAGAGAGGAGTGCCTAATGGAAATGTTTCCTCATCCTTCATCAACTCTTTTGAAGCAACAAATTAATATAATTGTTATATAAGCTATTGGAGAAGATAAAATCTTATCTCTGTGGGTTTTTTCATTGAGAAAGGATTTAAATTTAAAATATATATATATATATCTAATCTAGTCTGGTTTACATCCGGTGGAATATTGCGACAGATGTATAATTTTTGAATTTAAAATAAAAACGGTTAACTAGTTTAAAAACGGTTAACTAGTTTAAAAACGGTTTAATAGTTATACTACTACTACTACTACTACTACTACTACTAATAATAATAATAATAATAATTATATATATATATATTATATATGTATATGTGTGTGTGTGTGTGTGTGTGTGTGTGTGTGTAAATTACCACGATCAGAAAATCCAGCAAACGCCGCGGGCGACATACGGAAGCACTGGACAGCTGTTTAGACCTATTAGGTCTCATCAGCAGTGTATACTGTGATTTCTCCCACTGGAGATTGAACCAGCAACTACAGAATTCAGAACCCTTCTTTATTATTATATATAAGAATATATATTTTCATGGTAATAAATTAATTCTCGTGACGCTATTGAATCTGATTTTCAAATGTATTCTCTCTTTCTCTCTATCCTTATCTCTCTCTCCCTTCCCGCCTCTCTCTCTCTCCACACACACACACACACATACACACCCCCATATATATATATATATAATATATATATATATATATATGCTACTGACCCTCGTCTATCGTTCAGAGAGAGAGAGAGAGAGAGAGAGAGAGAGAGAGAGAGAGAGAGAGAGAGAGAGAGAGAGAGAGAGAGAGAGAGAGAATTCAAATCATGTATGAAACTGCTTTTCTCTATCTACTAATGCCCTTTTGAAAGGCAGGAATCCATGTTTTCCCAGTATAGTGTATAGTCAGGCATACTCTTTATTTAGCCTTGGTTAGGCAACTAAAAAAAGTCGACGGAGCGGCCTAAAGTCGGTATCAGCCAGTCAGCGAGGGAGTCTATCCCCTTTTCAATAGCGCTACACCAAGGAGATTGTTTTTAGCATCTGAGGTAGAGCGCCATACCTACCATCAGCTCCTTACTTTACCACACAGATCCCTGTGCTACTTATATACACCGAGTCGGCGAGGACCGGTATCGAACCTTGTGGTTTCTAGCCGAATGCTCTACCGACCGAGCTAACCACTAGTTTAGTAAAAGTAACACTGAATTCAAACCAGCTTTACTTCGCCTAGAAATTAACCTTGTGTCACATCCTTTCCGTAGAGGCGGGCTTGGGTAACAAAACACACACACACACACACACACACACACACACACACACACATATAATATATATATATATATATATATATATATATATATATATATATATAACAAAAGACTTAGAATTTTTGCTTATAGTGTATTTCAGGAAGCTTAGACACAGTGTCTAACACCCCCAAATCATCGGATATATATATATATATATATATATATATAATATATATAATATATATATATATAAGGTATATAAAAGTATTGAGATTGAAGCTGTATTTACCAAGATAGAAATAATCAATGAATGGAACGTTAATTTTTCAGAATACAAGGTGTGTCATAAAAGTGCCGAGTTTGAAGCTGTATTTACCAAGATAGAAATGAACAATGAATGGAACGTTAATTTTTTTTCCGAATACAAGGTGTGTCAAAAGGACATAAAATCTCTATACTTTTTGTACACACCTTATATAATATATATATATATATATATATATATATATATATATATATATATATTATGGACTCTTTCGTCGATTTTCGACGTATGAGGGTTCATACATACAATGAACATCCACACAGTGATTTGTTTATAGTGGTGAAGGCTTTTGTTGGACCATCCACACATTTTGGCACAGTCGATAGGCAAGAATTGGTGCATCAAGGGTTGCCACAAACCCAATCAACGACCGACCTCAGGAATTTTGAATTCAGAGTTATCCCTCTCCTAGACTGGTTACCTACCCAATGCTGAAGAGCCCAGTCTGCCCTACTATTTAACCCATAGCTGGAGGGAATTTTGAATTCAGAGTTATCCCTCTCCTAGACTGGTTACCTACCCAATGCTGAAGAGCCCAGTCTGCCCTACTATTTA
The DNA here is from genome assembly GCA_023376005.1 of Doryteuthis pealeii. Lineage (NCBI taxonomy): Eukaryota > Metazoa > Mollusca > Cephalopoda > Myopsida > Loliginidae > Doryteuthis > Doryteuthis pealeii. The sequence continues at coordinate 66,876,356 of CM042165.1, forward strand.
ACCCATAGCTGGAGGGGGAATATATGGATTCATACCTTTCCCAAGGGTATTAGCGCTATGTGAAATGCCAACAGCTTCGTCTAGGAATTGAATTCGATATATATATATGTGTGTGGTATTTACAAAAAAACTTAAATAATATATATTTTCATCACTGTCCACATATCTTATATCCTTTATTGGATGTATTTGTGAGTTGAGTCCGTTGGTTGGAGTGAACCCCCACCCCACTGATGTTGGTTTCAAAACGCACATACAAAGTTATTGTGTCTCGAAATATGGCGGACAAACTGTCGCGCTGCTTCACCTGTATGAACTTGCGCATGCGCAATTTATCCAACTGTTATGAATGTTTTTGACGGAGCGTAAAAAATTCTAAATAGTGTTCGACGACGCATGAAATAGTGATAATTTTTCCTGCTGTTTGGACCTTTTAAAAATCTGTCTGCACAATAAATAGGAGCAATATATATATATATATATATATATATATATATATATATATATATTATATATATAATATATATATGCATAATACATATGTGTGTGTGTATATATATATATATATATATTTAGATGATTTAGTGGAGGTAAATATATGAGATTGTTTATAAAAACGGCAAAATTGTCTTATATATATATATATATATACCCCAAAGACAAGGTTTCTTTAATATATCCCCTTATCTAGCGACTCTTATTATCAGAAACCATAAAATCCCCTTCACATAACTTTTTCCGTTATTTACGTCCCATTAAATTAAATTTTGGTTTATTGTTTTGTTTTATGAATAAGATCTTTTCCGTTTTATTTTGTTTTTGTTTTCGGTTTAAAATAATACCTTACATCAGATCCAAATCGCTTAACATTATCTAAAATAATAACCAATTCCGCCCATAACCTTTTTTACTTTATATATAAAAACAAAACACAATAAATATTTAATCATTTATTAAACACAGAACTTAATAATAATAATAATTAGAAATTTAAAAATAATTAATCGTAAAATAAAAATATATAAAAACTTTTTTCTAAAATATTAACATATTCCGCTCATAACTTTTTTACTTTATATATAAAAACTAATTACAGTAAATATCTAATCATTTATGAATTACAGAACTTAAAAATAAAATTTAAATAATAAAAACATTTAATCGTAAAAAAAATTCCTTTAATAAAAGTCTTTTGAATTCCAACCGTCACATTTCTTAACACCCATCCCCTTCCGTTTAAATTGTGTTCGCCTTGTTGCCAACATCTCAAAAATTCGCTACATTTCTTGACTAAAGATATACATGGAACATGACCGACATATATATGGCGCGAAATGCCCACGTTGGTGAATATTGTAACGTCTTTCGTTTTTTGCAGTATTAAGGTTTTTGTTTTGTAAACTCATTTTGACTTTCCTCTCCGACCCAAACAACTACGGGAGTGAATGAGCTCTGATGATGATTTTTGTAAAATCGAAATATTGATCAGTATCAGCTATGAGTATATTATAAATTGTTTTCTTCTTTAACAGCATTGTGTGATGTTTTCATTCCACCTTTTCTTACTCATATATATATATATATATATATATATATATATATATATATATATATATATATATATATAAAATTAAACAAAAGACACATCTCCTGTTTAACACTTTTATTTTTGATGTTTTCGAGTTTTCTGGCCAACTTTTTAATGTTTGGTTGGAATTCGTGGATAAATCCACCAAAGTTCAGGTCCCGAGTACACCCTTAAACAAAATTAATTTCCAATGCAGTACACACCTTTTAAAATGCCCATAACACCTTTCTCATCAATTCTTCTCCTTCCAGCCTCCACATTAATTTGATTTAAAAAATCTGGAACACATCACCCCTGATGATGGCACTTCGAAATGCCGAAAGTACTTGGGACTTGAACTTTGGTGGACTTATCCGTGAATTCCAACCAAACATTAAAAAGTTGGCCAGAAAACTCGAAAAGATCAAAAATAAGATTGTTAAACAGGAGACGTGTCTTTTGTTTAATTCTACACACACACACACACACACACACATATATATATATATATATATATATATATATATATATATATATAGTGGGACCTTGATTTACGAGTTTAATTCGTTTGGGTTGTAATTCAATTTTCTCGTATATCAAATCTATTTCGCTATTGAAATAAACAAAAAATCGATTAATACGTTCCACTCCCACTAAAATATCCCAATTTTTGTCACGTTTTCAGAAATAGAATGTAATGTATATATATATATATATATATATATAATATATATATATATAACTTTCAAAGAACGGAAAACTTAAATCGTCATCTGTTATAATATTATATCGTCCAGAAACTAAAAATGAGTCTAGTCTTTTCAGACAGATTGTACAAATAAATGGAATTTATCACAAGAATTAAGTCTTCTTATACACTCAAATAAGAACACAATATATCACATTATATAATTAGATTATAGCATTATATTATTAGATATTATAATAGATGACGGGTTGTTAAATTTTACTTTCTTTGAAAGTTAAATATTGCTCTGTATATAATTGATCTATTGGTTATTATAAATTGAGCTCTCTTAGGGATTTATTGCAGAAGGACACTACAAATGCCGGCACGACCAGATTCTAAAATTGATCGCTAATACAGTCTGTACTGCCATACATACAAATACATTTCACCCGGGAAAGACGGCGATAGGGTTCCTCAAAGCTGGTACGAAACCTACTTGTACGAAAAATCCAACCAAGCATCCTGTAAAGGAGTTAAGAGTCGATCTAAACTAAGGAGTGACGGTAGGTGTGGTGTTTCACCTCAAATGCCAAAACAATCTACTTTTCTAGCGCTAATGAAAAGGAAATAGACTCCCTCGCTGTCTGGCTGTCACCGACTTTAGGCCACCACAACGATTTTAATTTACTTTGAATATATATCTATATCAATATGCATATACACATATATATACACATATGAATATGCATATATATATATATATATAATATTATATATATATATATATATATATATGTATGTATATGTAGAAAGGGGGGTTGGAATGAATCTGACAGAATGAGGTAAAATATAAGGAATGAAAGAACAAAACTCAGACAAAAATGTGTAGTATATTTTGCTGGAGCGTGGAACTCAGTTTCTTCTGCTCTAAAGCAGAAGAAGCTCAGTTCCACACTCCAGCGAAATATACTACACATCTTTGTCTGAGTTTTGTACTTTCATTCCTTATATTTTACCTCATATATATATATATATATATATATATATATATATATATATATTTTCGGTTGAGCACTGTGTTTAGAAGGGACTAATTGCAAAAATTCACCGCTTCGGCGCAAAGCTAGTCTCACTTGTTTACATAAGTTGGTGACCTCTGGTGAGTTTATTTCCGGTTTAGGAAATATAGCGATTATTCTGCCTTCTATTCTTGGCAGCTGCTTGAGGACCCGCCGATAAGAGACTTGACGAGCGAAAGTTCGTTCGGGTCTCGAACCCGACCAGAGGTAGCTGCTGAAAAATAAGTATAGCTGCGCTGATGAGGGGTGAAACCCCGAAACGCGCGTCTGTAGATTGCTATATATATATATATATATATATATATATATATATATATATATATATATATTATAAGTCAATCTACATAATAATATGAAAAAGATTATCGTGGAAAATCTATTGGTACGTACTGAAAGCTGACAAAATGAATGTGTATACATGGTATATTCTGTAAGTCTGATTGATATATGTCGTAATGAAGCAATGTCAATTGACAGTGAAGCGAAAAGAACGGGTCTAGAATTTTGTGTCTTAATATGATACAAAAATCATAATGACATGAAAGCACAATTCCAAAATGTAGATAACTGCAAACAAAAAATTCGATCAAAATAAAATATTCTTCACTGAATATTATATATATTTACAAATTTAAAATGTAAGCGTTTCACGGTACTCTTCGCCGTACTCAGTTTTTTCTGGGTCATCCTGTATACAGGGTGACCCAGAAAAAACAGAGCCCAAATTATTTATTTATTTTCCCAATAAACTAACCTTAATTCCAAACCCCAACCCCAACCCTAACCCTAACCCTAACCCTAACCCTAACCCTAGTTTTTTTCATGTCACACCGCTTCGGCTACGGACTTCAATCTTAGCTGGTGTTTTTTTTCTCAGCAGCCACCGGCTAGCGGTTTTTAAGGTAAGAGGCCGGGATGGAACTCCGCGAATATACCCGGTTTCACATATTTTTCACCTTACTCAATCACTCTATCACTACCTCAAGACACTAATCACACACCAAAATAACGCCCAGAAATAACATTGCACTAATATCTACGCTAACTCGTTAATCAACATACAACATACAACAACTCGGTTACATGTCATGAACTGCTCAGACACCAGGGTACCATCCTTAAGGCCACTGGTCGCCACTCACGGCAAACAGGTGATTCCATTTGGGGATGACTTACTCACATACAACAACCCGGTTACATGGCTTGGACTGCTCAGACACCAGGGTACCATCCTTAAGGGTCACTGATCGCCACTCGGAAAACAGGTGGTTCCATTGGGGAATGACTTACCCCTCTGCATAAGTGCAGTCGATGTATTCTAAATTCCCAGTGGGCATCGCTGGCGTTGGTTGATTTTGGTTTGGTTTGTTTTGTTTTACGGCATATCAACCTCAGTGGGTCATTTAATGCCGACAAAGTTTTGAAATGAATCAATTCTTAATGGATAATACAATTTTTTTATAAATACATTTTTCTATTTAACCCATAGATGGGACCCTAACAGGTACTACCACTCGGGTCAGAGTGGACCAAGGAGCAATGGTGATGAAGGGGTGCTCCACATTCCCCAGACCTCCAAAATTGGAACCTCACCATCAGATAGAGTTTAACGTCATTCCCAGGACATGTAGACCCGCAGCCACCGCCTTCTAGCACCCATATGATAAAAGACAAATAGAGACCGAATCTCTATAATTAATAGATAGGAATCAATGGGTTCCATAGGTTAAAAAAAAGGTTGAGAACCACTAACCTTATGTATAACTTGGTTTTTATTCCCTTGTGCTTAATATCTACCAAACCGATCAACATGATTTGGTTTGTTTTGTTTTACGGCATATCAATCTCAGTGGGTCATTTAATGCCGATAAAGTTTTGAAATAAATCAATTCTTAATGGATAATACAATTTTTTTATGAATACATTTTTCTATTTAACCCATAGATTTTGTGGCGTTGGTTGAGGGTAAACAATCAGTTTATTATTTGACACACTGACATTTGCTTTTATTATTAGAATTGGACACAAAATATTGAACGTACGGGCAGAATGGGTTAAGGTAAGCTCAATACATTTGACTTGTATAATTTTCTTCGTGTTTTCATTTTGAGGGAAATAATTTTCTTCAAACAGAATATTGAAGTAGTTTTATGAGTTTCAACAAGAATTCATTATGAAGATCCGTTTCGATAATCTGGAAGAAACCATCCATGAAGAGAATGGTTAGCAGCGTTTCAACAGACAATGATGTTAATGAACAAAAGGAAAAATGGAACTGGAAGCAATTTTCAAATGAAAATTTCAGTCTTAGAATATAGTAGACGTGGTCGACTAAATTTATCCAAAACAACTTTTTATTCACTTACCAACCCCTCCGCACGAACAGTATGTGACACAAGGTCAATTTCTCAAGCGCAGTTTAACAGGTTTGAATTCAGAGTATTCACAAGAGTATTAGCGCTATGTGAAATGTAAACAGCCTCGTCCAGGATTTGAACTCGGGTCGACGAGTCCATTTCCTTCGACTCTAACCATCAAACCAGGTGCTTCCATCTATTGATGAACATCTTTTATTCACTTACCAACCCTCCCGCACGAACTGTATGTGACACAAGGTCAATTTCTCAAGCGCAGTTTAACAGGTTTGAATTCAGAGTTTTCCTTTTCCTAGACTGGTTACTTAACCAAGATTAAAGAGCCGAGCTTGCCGTAGTATTTACCCATCATGTGGGAGAATAGTTGGATACATTCCTTTCACAAGAGAATTAGCGCTATGTGAAATGTAAACAGCCTCGTCCAGGATTTGAACTCGGGTCGACGAATCCATTTCTTTCGACTCTAACCATCACACCAGGTGCTTCCATCTATGGATGAACACTTAGAAATCGAGTCGATACTTTTGTTCTATTTAATGGCTGGGACAAGGGACATTATATATACATGTTAACCACCATCTATATATCAATACGCTTGTTCCTTAATCTTCCGACCGTTATCGTCTTGCAACACTCTATGGTTAAAAATGAGATCGTCCAAATCGTCCAAGACGAAATGCAAAAATGTAGATCCCAAGGATCTGGTATTGCTTATCCGCAGAATTCTTATTTCTTATAAATGTCGTCACTTCAGCTAGATAATGGACTATTCCCTTTTTATTAGAAAGAAAGAAAGAAAGAAAGAACTTTGAAATACCAAGAAAAAATTTACTACACCCGTGGGGAAAAAACTTTCTCGACTCCCCCCCTCTCTCTCTCTCTCTCTCTCTCTCTCTCTCTCTCTCTCTCTCTCTCTCTTTCTCTCTTCTCTCTCTCTCTCTGAAATACTTATATTCATTAACCCAAAAAATCTGCCAGGAGTAGGATGTGACACAAGATCAACTTTCTGGCGAGTTTAACTGGTTTGGATGTTCCTTCTTCTCGACCAGTTGCCATACCAAAGTTAAAGCGCCCGGCCTGCTTTACAATTTACCCATAGCTGTGGGAAGAATAACTGGATTCATACCTTTACTAAGAGAATTATAGGGGATTTGTGACCAGACAGTTCCTCTGGGTGGACGTGTATTCCGTCTCAGTGAGGCCTCCCCATGCACGGGCTGTATAAAGAATGTTATCGCCGGGAAATTGATAAAAATATGTACACGAAAATATGTCTCCGTGTTTACCGATTAAAGAACAAAAATGGGACACAGACAATCAGACAAACCCCGATGAATAACGTGTACAACTCGATACAAAGGAACAGCCAACATAGATTGAAGCTAGAAGAATTTAAGGAGACTAGGACACACGAGTGAATTAAGCCGAGGACTACGCAACAATTGTGTACACGAAAATATGTCTCCGTGTTTTCCGATTGAAGAACAAAGATGAAACACAGACAATCAGACAAACCCCGATGAATAACGTGTAAAACTCGATACAAAGGAACAGACAGCATAGATAGAAGCTAGAAGAATGTAAGAAGACAACAACACATGATTGAAGTAAGATGAGGATTGCGTAACAATTTGAAATCAAATCAATCTAACAAGAAAAAATATGCACCCACCACGGGACCCACGCATTTAAGGTTTAATGTATTAAAATATCATATCAAATTAGAAAGACTAACAAAACTAAATAAGAACGCATACAAAAAGTTTACGTTTATTTTAATTTAATTTTATTTGATTTTTAAATAAAATTATACAAAGAATTGCTTTAATACGTTGGGGTGCCTTCTGCCATTTTTTAGTAATAACACTTCTTTTTCTCATAAGGTTTTTATATCCCCCCCCCCCCCGCCAAGTCACATCTACCAAGACCAAGAGCCCACATCTCGCTTCGTCAACGCATGATTCCAAACTACCAAACATTCTCACCACTCCCTCTCCCACTCTTCCACTTCCCAGTGGACTCTTCTCGCCAGTAGATTTATTAATTACTTTTTTCTGAACGGCATGTAATTTGTTCGTTTTAGAATCAACAGCTGTGAATTATCCATGAAAAGTTCATCTAGAAATAAAGCTGTAACGTTATGTTTCTCATGTCGGAATGGAGTGATGACGTGTTGATGTAGAAATAATAGTTGTATACTTATCTCATCTTCTGTTCTATATGGAGAGATCAGCATCTGGTTACTGGGCCGATGCTGGGTTGGCTGACAATTCTTTGGTGTTTGGAACCTGAAAACCAACTTGGGGGGGGGCATATGCCATTTTTTAGTATTAACACTTCTTTTTCTCATAAGGTTTTTATTTCCCCCCAAGTCACGTCTACCAAGACCAAGAGCCCACGTCTCACTTCGTCAACGCATGATTCCAAACTACCGAACATTCTCATCACTCGCTCTCCCTCTCTCCCACTTCCCAGTGGACTCTTCTCGGCCAGTAGAAAAAATGTCATGTGGCATTATGACGATTCATCCTTAAACACTTTTCCATTCTAATCTACACGTAATTCTCAATAAAAACTTCTCCGTGCTAATTTGACGCATTAAGATATCCCATCAAATTAGAAAGACTAACAAAACTAAATAAGAACGCATACAAAAAGTTTACTTTATTTTAATTCAAAAGGATTGTTTTTAATAGGTTTGAGAACAAAGCAATAATATTAGAAATAAATAACATCAAGTAATTATTTATTAAACCCTGTTTTGTTAAAACCAGTATATAAATTATCTATGCCATATATTATGTAATCTAATCTACACGTAATTATCATTAAAACTTTTCCGTGCTAAGTTACATATCACTGTTACATTCCTGGCTCTCCCCTATCTCTTATGTTACAAAGCCAGATTCCTTTTCTTCTTCCGAGAAATGGATATTATGGCTGGAATTTTTGGCAAAAGTCGTTCATGTGACTCGGACTTCTCGTGGTGAATTTCCGATGCTAACATCATTTCCGACAGATGTGGTTTATTTTTGTCTCATAAACATATAAATCGTTATTCATTGGAAGTAAATATCACAATCTGATGTAAAGGAAGGGATTCTAAATAGATAAAAGTATATCCCGGCTTTAAAGAGACTTAAGTCAATAAGTTTTGATACGTCAATTATAAAAATATGATCGTCTAAATCTACAGGTCTCTCTGTTTGACCACGTATTTGTGTGCGTGTGTGTGTGTGTGTGTGTGTATGTGTGTGTGTATGCATTTGTGTATGTGTGCATTTGTGCGTGTGTGCATTTTCTGGGTGTTCGTAGATAGATAGATAGATAGATAGATAGATAGATTGATTGATTGAGTGATTGATTAGACTGAGATAGATAGAGATAAATTAAACTGGGATAGATAGATAGATAGATAGATGATAATGACATAAAAAAGATGGATAAATATATAGAATAGACTGAGGTAGATATATTAGACTGGGATAGACAGACAGACAGACAGATAGATAGAGATAGATAGATAGATTAAACGGATAGATTAGGCTGAGACTTATAGTTATATAGATTAGACTGGGCTAGATATATTAGACTCGTATAAACAGATAGATAGATAGATACTGATCAGACTAATATATATATATATATATATATATATATATATATATATATATATATATATATATATGTGTGTGTGTGTGTGTGTGTGTGTGTGTGTGTGGATAGATAGATAGATAGATATCTCATACGCCATGGATTTTGATACGTTAATTATGAAATATGATCGTCTCAATCTACATGTCTCTTCCCCTCTCTATTATGTTACACGGTTTTTTCACGGTTGGCCGAATAATTTAAAAAATAACGAGCGCGGGCCACATTATTATTGTGTTCAAAACAGATCGCTTCAAATTAAACATTCTGATCAGTTGTGATTTTTTAAAAACATCTTATATATTTTAGAAATATAGGGTTAACCCTTTCCAAAAATATTTGTCTCCTAACTTTTGATCAATTCGTTGCTTCAGAGTAGCTCTTTGAAAATTACCTGTGTTTTTCAAGCAGTCGTAACAAGTGAAAATTCTGGATCGCCTAATTAACAAATGAAATGTTCACGCGCACGAAATTTGGGACCTACCTACTGTATAATCTGAGTTATTCGGATTATTGTCCTCATCTTCATTGTTATCTGTACAACGTTTCGGCCGATATGCCCTCCGGCCTTCTTCAGGTATTTCTTTTCGGACTCGGGAACCTTCTTTTCGGACTCAAGTCCGACAAGAAATACCTGAAGAAGGCCGGAGGGCATATCGGCCGAAACGTTGTACAGATAACAATGAAGATGAGGACAATAGTCCGAATAACGCTGATAATACTAATCATCAAGCCTCATCTCAAACATTCAGAGAAATACTACCTACTGTAGTCAAGTCCATGAAGATTTAATCAGCTTAACATGATATTTAAATTTAAATGGTATCAGAACGTCTCGCGTTCTGTACGTTTTAACAAACAGATTCAAGTACCGTCGGTGGGCCTGATGAAATGCCTTCGCGGTCCGTAGTTTGTGAGCCCTGTATTAAGCAAATGCTCCGAATCAAGACGGTTACAAAAACGTTTAAGAATCTGAAGACAAACGATAAAGGTAAGTGTTACATAATTGTTAGTACCCTAACAATTATGTACAATTAGTGTAGAAACCAAAATGGCTGTTATAAGTTACGTCTAAAAGCCTTTGAGTACGATGTCATGGAGGATTGAGGGACACGTCTTGATCTCATCTTGATCTCTTTTCCGGTGGATTCCGTGAGAATCGGTGGAAAAATGAGAAAGAAGTTCTTCCGGTTTAGATTAAAAACAGTTAGTTTAGTTAGTATTGGCCAAACCACGGAGAGAGCAAGTTGCGCTTAAACGCTGCCGTACTCAATCTGCGCAGTAAATCTGGTGGAGATTTCAGAATAAAATATGATCTAAAGAAAATCGAAGTCTTGGGTTATTTATCCAAAAACTACCAATGACCCAGGGCTTCTGATAAAGAGAAATCCTCAATAGGAGATCAGATATGAAATCCCCCAATGGAAGACCAGACATGAAGTCCCCAAGACAAAGTTCCAGATGCTAGAAGAAGAACATAAGATACCAAAGATGATACGAAGAATAAGAGAGAATGTTACATAATTATTAGATACCTAATATTTATGTGCAATAGTGTAGAAACAAGATGTCGTTTTAAGTGCAGCTGACGGCCTTGAAGATTGAGTGACAAGCTTGACCTCAGTCCTAACCCTATCTTCCGGGGATAGCCGTGAGAACCGGTTTAGATAGTAAGTAAGTTGCAGTCGGCGAGAAACCACGACGGTGGTGAGTCGTGTTATTCACGCGACCGACTCGATCTGCGCAGGTAGTCTGGTGGGGGATTTCGAGAATAAAATATGATCAAAGTAAATCGAAGTCTTGTGTTATTGTCTAAAAACTAACAATGACACAGGGCTTCTGATGAAGAGAAAACCCCCAAATAGAAGACCGGACCCGAAGTCCCCAAGAAAGTCCAGACCTTAGAAGATTCCAGACCAAGACAAGATGTTATAAGATTCCAAAGACGGCCAGAAGAATAGAGTAAGAAAGAAGTAAGTAAAGAAGTAAAGAAGAAGGGTATACAACAAGAATACAGCATAAGCAGAACACTGTGCAACACTGTGCAACTCGTGACACATGCACCAAATATGGAACATTGCATGATCGAATATAGAGCATGTGATTTTTGCTGATGAGTTTGTAATTAACGCTCGTACGCTAGGGGTTTGCGCTTTTTATTTTATTTTTTATTTATTGTTTGCGACTATTTTCGAACAGTTCGGTAGAAATTATTGGAAATAAAATTTCATTAGCTTCGTTCAATCGCAAACGCTGCTGATATTAATTAATTTATAACAATCGTTGACTTGTAACAATTTTCTTTGAACTAAGGAAATATGTTCTCAGAATTACATCTGCAGTTTACTGATGCAAAAAAAAAAATGTGTTTTCAGTTATGAAATCAATAAAAAAAAAAAATAATAATAAAAAAACAGGCATGGTGACTACCTGATCAAAAATTTAAATAATTCTCTGTTGTTTTTAGTAACTCATTTAAATTTAAACATGAAATATTCTGCAGTAATAACAACAACTAAAAAAAAAAAACAAAAAAAACAAAACAAAAAAAACACATATTGGCAATAAAAATCAGTTTTCAAACACCCGCCTTTTCCGAGCGTTTAATTAAAAACCAAGTTGTGCAGCCATACAGTAGTACTGATACGACTACAGCTTGGAAGAATTCCCGTTTTATTTTTGTGATAGATCAGATTTGCATATGATCGATAATCCGTCAATAGTAGCCTATTCCTTTCTATGCGTATATTGACATCACTTTCTATAGATGAGATATTTCTACCTAGGAATGTTAACTGGTCTACTAATGTCAAAGGATTTGATATATATATATATATATATATATATATATATATATATATATAATAAGATAAATATATAAAGGTTTTACATATCTATTTATTAAGTACAAAGGAACATCTTCACCTGATGATTGCATCACATGAAACCAATACGGTTGTGAATGTTCCTTTGTCACCTAATAAATAGATATGTAAAACCTTTATATATTTATCTTATTATATTATATAACAGCTCTATTTTATATTGAGCACTCTATCAATAATACTGCCTTTGGTACGCCATTCCAGCAAAAGCTGAAACAATGACCATCTCACAGTATATATATATATATATATATATATATATATATATATATATATATATATATAAGGGTTGGATGTGTGAGTGAGGAAGTGAAGAAAAAGGTTAATGAGTTTATTTGTGGGTATGATACTTCAATGGCAATAAATTACCCCATCAAAAGTACCATACCTCAGAAATAAACGCATTATTCTTTTTCTTCACTTCCTCACTCACGTATCATTTTATATATATAGACTAGAAGCGACTACCGACGTCGCCTGGGTAGCCGGGAGATAATAAAGTTAATCTCACAGATCCATTATTACTTATCGCGAATTTGATCCTCGCTGGATGCCCCATAAAAATCCCTACGTAAAAAAAGAAAATGGGTGAAGGGAATGACATCACCTATAAAAATATTGTTAAAAATTTTAATTCAATAATTTACAATTTTTTTTTAAATATAGAAAAATTAAAGATATAAATGAAGCGATTAATTCAATCAATCAATATTATATTTCAAAGCGAAAAAAAAATGCAAAAAAAAAAAAAAATAAAAT
>CM042165.1:66894365-66896865 GCA_023376005.1 Doryteuthis pealeii
ATGTGACACAAGGTCATTTTTAGGAGTTTAACAGGTTTGATTTCAGAGTTTTCCTTCTCCTAGACTGGCCCCCTAACCAAGGCCAAAGAGCCCAGTCTGCCCTGCAGAGGGAGCGGGTGGATGCACATCTTTCCCAGGGGTATTAGCGCTATGGGAAATGTAGACAGCCTCGTCTTGGATTTGAACCCGGGTCGACGAGTTCATTACCTACGACTCTAGCCATTACAGCACGCGTCTCCACTCTATCAGAAGAGCGTATATATGTTTCCCAATCCCTTCGCGCGAGCAGGATGTGACACAAAAATCAACTTCTTAAGCGGAGTTTACCAGGTTTGAATTCAGTTTTCCTTCTCCTAGGCCAGTTGCCTATCCAAAGTTAAAGAGTCCAGTCTGTCCTACCCATAACTGGAGAGAAAATAGTTGGATTTACCCGTAGCTGGAGAGAGAGAATGATTGGATTAATATCTTTCCCAAGGGTATCAGCGCTATGTGAAATGCAATCAGCCTTGTGCAGGATTTGAACTCGTATCGCCGTGTTAATTTCCTAAAACGGTAACCATTTCATCGTGTGCCTCCAATTCGTAAGCTTATAAATACTAGATGCAGTATAGTACATTGGCATATAAATATTAATAGTCTTGTACATATTGAACACTTCAACATTCTCTCTATTTTAACCGCTTTAACTTCAAAAATCAAACATTTTACTCTGATAAAGGCCTTTATTCTTTGTATGCTTAAAGATTTTATAATTTATTATTATTATTATTATTATTATTATTATTATTATTATTATTATTATTTTATTTTATTTTATTTTATATTTAAAATAATAATTAATAGAATACATGTGTACATGAACAAACTCCTGGCCGAAACAGGTGTTAGCAAATCTGTTTTATCCATTCAACATTTACTTTCCTTTACTTATTTTTCCTTTCAACATATCGTCGGATTCATTTCCATTTTCAACGTACATATTGAACTTTCTATTTTCTTTCATTATACCACGCGCCTCCATAGCCAGAAGAGCTTATAGCGTCACACTAGCTTGAAGATAACGATGAATCCTAATTCGCAGTGGAATCAACTCACCCAAATATAATTTCATACGGAGAAAACTATTATCCATTCAGGATACGCATGTCGCATTTTATTAGCAAACGTAATTGCGTATTTTCTTCGTCAGATGCAATGACTTTTTGCTGTCAATTGTTGTCAGCAAATGTCCTTGAATTTCACTTTTGCAAAAAGCGGAAATGGAAACTGGAAAGTGTATGCAAACGCCACCTGCACATTTCCTTTGTGTATTTTTAATGGGAGAACCGAAACTTTCAAATTTGATTGTTCAAAGGATTCGTGAATAAGATATGGAGGATAAATTGCACCTATCCCTTGAAGGCATTTTAACACGATAACAACAACAATAACAAAAAAAAAAGACCAGCATCCCAAAATGTTACCCTCCCCCCCTATTTAGAAACGATTCCAGATGCAATGTAATCTGAGAATGCATACCTAGGACTGATTGTATTTTATAAAAAATAAGTCGAACGTAAGCACGTGCATTATATTGTGTTGATGCGTACAGCTGTATCGTATCAATATAACATAGGCTATTGGAATTACTTCTTGCTTAGAACAGTTATAGGTAGGCCCTATTCAATTAAGAGGATTCCAGAAGTAATATGACGGTGCGATTTCTTTACAGAGTTTGTGAAAATAAAGATGAATCACATTTTAAATGATAATATCTGTGACATCAAAACTAAACTAAAGCCTCCACAAAAAAAAAGAACTCTGATATATATATATATATAGTCATCCACAGACACGTGTTTTGACTTATCAAGTCTCTACAGTGTGGCTAGACATTTGTGAGCTACCTACAGCCGAGATAGAAACCGGATCGATTCAGCAGCAGTCGGATAGCTTAATCGCTCGGCTATCATCACCCACAGAATGAGAAATATATATATATATATATATTGTGGATCATAGGGTACTATATTTCTCTAATTAATATATTTATTCTATCTCTCATCTCATCTCTCTCTCTCTATATATATATATACATATATATATATACATACATATATATATATACTGTGGATTATATGGTGCTATATCTTATTATAATGGAGATTGTGCGGTTGTATGACTGTAACCGAAACTATATTACTACTCAAGTCACAATTTCCTTAGTTATTGACATCACATTCTCCATGATATTAATTTTATTTAAATCTCAATTATTAATAAAATTGTTGTACATTATTAATACTGTTAACCATATCTACATTCTAATAACAAGCAATTGTATTTATATTTACAACAAAATAGCGGTTTATAGTGTGGGCGGGAAGGCTAATTTGCATATTGATATTAAAAATGTGATTTTATTAAATATGTGCTTAGTATTATTGATTTTTAACTGTTTGGTTTTATTTTAATGAATATAAGCAAAAATCTCCTCAATGAATCTTAAATGAAATCCATT
>CM042165.1:66904365-66924365 GCA_023376005.1 Doryteuthis pealeii
GAGAGAGAGAGAGAGAGATCAAATCGTGTAGTCTATCTACTTATTATTGGTGAATAACTTCTTCGATCATCGGTAAATAATCCGGTAATTTTATGACGGACATTATGCTCGTAATTAGATAAATACAGACAACCGAAGACAGATGTATAGATAGGTATTTGCAAACACTGCTCAGTATTTCTCATTATTCAGTTGTGATACCAGATTCTGCGAAATATATATATATATATATATATATATATATATATATATGCATGTTTGGTTGAACTCGACGGACGATTCTTGTCTGACAAGCTTCTTTTCTATCCTTTCTAAATGTCTGGAAATCTGTCTTTATATCAGGGTGGAATTGGTGTATGGATCCACCAAAGCTTCTTACACGAGTACTTTCTGCACTACAAAGTGCCATCATCAGGTGTGAACTGGTGAGATGTTTCCATTGTTTCTTTTTAAACAAACAGTAGCATATTCTAAAATGCCTATAATTTCCCACCAATTATCCTCACACCATTCCCATAATATTCTTATAAACTTGTGAGCCCCTCCTACTACTTATTCCTACTACTACTGTTTGTTCCACATTTACTTCCGCTTTCTTGTAGTATTATGTCTATTGTAGGTATACCCAATTAGTCGAAAAATCCGTGTTTTTATAATATAAATTTACCCCCCACCGTTTGAAAAAAATTACCAAAAATCAAAGAATTATCCGATCTTAATGAAAATTTGGTCCATATTACCTTTAGGCACCCCTTTTTGATCTCGATTAAGAAAGGACATGTTTTTCATTTACACCGTCAATATCCGGTTGTTTGTTAGGGCTTAGGGTTAGGAGTTAGGGTTAGGGGTCAGTTTTATAATTTAAAAAAATCTAAAAATCGTCTGTTAAAACAACTGAATATTGACGGTGTAAATGAAAAACATGTCCTTTCTTAATCGAAATCAAAATGGGGTGCCTAAAGGTCATAGGGTCCGAAAATTTCAGTGTTAATTTATCAATAAATTAATTTAATAATGCATTAGTTATTTTATATTGTTACTACTTTTCGACTAAGACAAAAATTTGACCTTAAATAATCGATTTAATTAATGCTAATTCGTTTTTAAAATGAAAAGCAGACGAATTTTTGGGTATCCCTAGACTATTGTAAACTTCTATTAAGTTTACTCAAGCAATAATGTATCCTTGTTATCATTTTCGTCATGAAGTTTTCTTCTATATTTGTAACATTCAAGAAAATGATATACAACCAACTATCATTTCTTATTCTTATTCTTTCTCCTCTTTTTCTCTTTTTCTGTAATCACCTTCGTAAAAAATCTCCCCAATTCTTTTCTTTCCAATCCACTTTACTATTCATTCTTGTCTTTGTTCTTGTGGTTCTCTGCCTTTTTTCTTGTTTTTGCTCATCTTCGTTTATTTCCCCATGATGGTCAAATTAATCTAGCTAGTTTCTATCTATTCTTCCTTTGCACTTTCAGCTGGTTGAATAATTTCAAACCGAGGCTATCCATTTATGTAAATTACGGCTCGTTAGGAAAGGGCCTCTGTCACTTGATTATCAAATAAAAGATATATAAATGGAAAATCTACATATATAAAACGGAATGTACTTACACACACACACACACACAAAACACACACACACACACATATATATATATATATACAGATGTATATATAGACATATGTGTATATATATACACACGCATATATATACGCATAAATATATATACATACATAAACATATATATATATATATATACATATATATATACTTATATATACATATAATCATATATATACACATATACATATATATACACATATGTACAAATATATATATATACGTATGTATATATGAACACATATATATCTATACACATACACACACACACACACACACACATATATGTATATATATATATAATATATATATATATATATATATACATACACATGTATACATAGATATACACGTACATATATATATATATATATATATATATATACATATATATACACAACCGCGCACACATATATATACATATATGCACACACACATATATATATATACACACATACACACATACATATATATATATATACACACTCATGAATTTATATATATGCACATACATATATATACATATATATACACACATATACACAGAGAGAGAGAGAGAGAGAGAGAGAGAGAGAGAGAGAGAGAGAGTAGCAGGTTATTACTTGTCACTCTCCCAATAATTAAGAGTCCCTTTTCAAAAATTCCCTATGTCTCGTGTCAGGTCCTGCTAGTTATCATCGTTAGGGTAGTATTTCTTTTATATTGTTTTTGGTGCTTTTTAAGCATCGTCGTAGTATTGTATTGGTTTTAGGTTGTCCAAACTTTTAAGATGAAGTATTGACATACATAAAAGCGAGAGAGAGAGAGAGAGAGAGAGAGAGAGAGAGAGAGAGAGAGAGAGAGAGAGAGAGAGAGAGAGAGAGAGAGTGGGGGGGGGTTCAATCAACAAAGCTATGACACCATATAATCTCTCATATCCCACACAACCAGCACTATGTCCAAAATTGATAAATATCATTTGTTTTGGCCATATCAACTCTTCCGAACACAGTGTAGAGGCAACCATTGATCCTAATGGGGGATCCATTAAATAGATGGGATAAAAGGATTACCAAGATTATTTGTACCAATTTGTTTTCAAATACAACTTTGCTTTAATGTATTATGCGTGTCTATTTCTAGATTCATTCAAATGACCTAAAACATGATGAATTATATATATATATATATATATATATATATATATATATATATATATATATTATATTATATATATATTCTTGGATGTTTGTTTTTAGAAGCATTGTTGAACAAAGTATATTTTATTATTTATATTTTTGCTTGAAGGGAATTACAATGCGTATATCGCATAGAATTCGCTAATTATAGAAAATAATCATGACAAGTGAATCTCGGCAAATAATTGTCCGGTGTGTAGAACATTGTACAGGCTGTTTCAACTTTATTAAGTCTCATCAGCGATTTATGCTAACGATTTCCCTCCGACAGAAATCGAAACCGGGACTTCAGCAGGCATAGTCAGAGACTATACTCTTTCGGCTACGATACGCACCGGACAATCCTTGATACTTGCCTTCAAGCAAAAATATAATAATAATAATAATAAATAATAATAATATAATAATAATAATAATAAATATATATATATATATATATATATATATATATATATATATATATATATATATATATATACTAGCAATACCTGTTGATATACCATAGTATGATAATCGAATTATTACAACGTTTACTTAAGAGCTATTGCTAAATAGTTCAACATGTAAATATGTATAATAAGCTTGATTTAACTCTCTCTCTCTCTCTCTCTCTCACTCTCTCTCTCTCTCTCTCTCTCTCTCTTGTCATCTTTCATTAAGTTTGATTGAAGCAGATTAGCGTTATCGCTTTCTGTGCACTAAGCCCCTCTCTCTATGTTTACCCTACACTCTTTCTTTCTTTCTTTCTTTGTAATATTTTTTCTGTGTCACATGTCCTTTTCTTTCCCTTTCTTTATAATAAAAACGGAATAGTCGATTATTAATCTGAGGTGACGACACTCATAAGAAATAAGAATCAGCGGTTAAGCGACAAGATATATGTAATATATATATATATATATATATATATATATATAAATTATATATAAATTGTATATATATAAATTACATATGAATTATATATATATATATATATATATATATATATATATATATATAAATGTCTAAAACAGTATTCCATGGTTTTATATTTTTAAATGAGGTAAAAGTCAACAGCGGAAGATATGCCTTCGCATTTCTCAATACACACACACACACACACACACAACACACACACACACACATATATATATATATAAATGTGTGTGTGTGTGTGTGTGTGTGTCTGTGCATGAAACACAAAACACTCACACACACACACATATATATATATATATATATGTGTGTGTGTGTGTGTGTGTGTGTGTGTGTGTGTGTGTGTGTGTATTGAGAAATGCGAAGGCATATCTTCCGCTGTTGACTTTTACCTCATTGACTGTCTATATTTCACATAGCACTAATACCCTTGGGAAAGGTATGCATCCACCTGCTTTCTCTCCAGCCATGGGTAAATAGCAGGGCAGATTGAACTATTTAACCTTGGTTAGGCAACCAGTCTAGGAGAAGGAAAACTGTTAAACTCCGGTTGGGGTAGCCGTGTGTCACATCCTGATCGTGCGGAGTGGTTGCTACATATGTATAATCTCTTCTGATTTTGATGTGCTTTGTGTAATGGTTATTGTCATAAGAAAACGACTCGGCGAAACGAGTTCAGATCCTTGACGAGGCTGTTTGTATTTCAGATAATTCCAATAGTTTCAATGTATCTATAAAAATTGACCTTGTGTCACATCCTGCTCATGTGGAGTGTTGGCTAAATAAACATGTGTCTGCTATAGACTGTAAATAACGGCTTATTTTCAGACGATGCAAGAATTGTATTTGAGGAATTGTGTAATGGGGGAGGGCCAGTATAAACCAATTAAATATGAAGACGAAGCTCCTTAATTAGTCTCAAAGTTTAGATTTGGTTAGCGTTCGAATGAAATTAACAAAAAATAAATGCTGATTTATTTGTCTCGCGAGATTTGACAAGTCTCTTGCAAAAAAACAACAGAAAAAAAAACAATTTGGTGATTAGATTATGTTTTCGCGAAAGTTCCCAGCGCCACTTTTTTTTTTAAACTAGAAACTGAAAACACGGTAGAAATAAAAACGTTGTTTTAAAATCAAAATACAAAACAAAAATATTTTGCACTCACTTAGCATATACATTCAGATAGTGAAATTAGTAGTATCTGCGTTATTCGGACTATTGTCCTCATCTTCATTGTTATCTGTACAACGTTTCGGCCGATATGCCCTTCTTCAGGTATTTCTTGTCGGACTAGGGAACCATCTCGGACTCGGGAACTTTCTTTTCGAACTCGGGAACCTTCTTTTCGGACTCGGGAACTTTCTTTTCGGACTCGGGAAATTTCTTGTTGTAATCGGGAACCTTCTTGTCTTAATCGGGAACCTTCTTGTCGTAATCGGGAGCCATCACGGAACTTTGAACCTGACCCTTTATTCAATCCACGGGGGATATACTGTTCTTATTCCGCTAACCATAGCTGGGGTAGAGGCGTTAAGCTGTGTTAGTTATTATTCTATGTTACTGCTGCCCTTGATCAGGATTAAACCTGCAATCTAGAGATAACTGTCACTTAGTCCGAATAACGCAGATAACATTAATCATCCAGCCTCATCTCAAACATTCAGAGAAATAGTGAAATTAGTTTGGGGTGGGGGGTTGTTTTTTTCATAAATGAATAGAGGGGCACAGAAATAACTCACATATTTTAAACTGTTAATTAAGTGAACTTAGGAAAGTGGCAATGGTAGCTCCAACAGGTGAATCTCTTACCATTTTAATTTCACTAGAGAGACAAAAAAAACAAACTAAACAAGAACACAAAAAGATTAAACCTATTTTAATTTTAGTTTAATTCATTACATTATAAAAATCATATATAAGATTGCTTACTTTCTTTCTCTGTAAGCACCTTTCGGTTATTTCCAATAAGTCTAACATAAACAAAGGGGAACCACTCTTGACTGATAAATTATTTATTTATTTTCCCATTAAACTAACCCTAACCCTAACCCTAAACCCTAACCCTAACCCCGTCTTCTTTTTTCCTAGTAGATCAATAAATAAATAAATGATTTATCAGTCAAGAGTGATTCCCCTTTGTTTATGTTAGAATTATAGGAAATAACCCACCTTTCTTTCTTTCTTTCTTTGCCAACACCTTTCTTTCTTTTACTCATTCTGTCATTATAAACACCTTTCTTTCTTTCTTTCTTTATTTATTTATTTGCAATTATCTATCTTTCTTTCTTTCTTTCTTTGCAAGCGCCTTTTTTTCTGTTACTCTTTCTTTTTTTTTGTGACACCGGTGGTGACATAGTTTTAGTTACAGACAGACAGACACATAATCTCTATTATAATAAAGTCATCGATCAGTTACGATCAATGGCTTGAACCGACGAAAACAGGTGCGTTTGCTATTAGAAAAATAAAATAAAGTCTGGTGAATCTGTAATCGCTTTTGGTGAAAGAATCGGTTTGGTTAGATTTTGTTGAAAAGGTTGCCTGGTTTTATATTTGTAAAAAGGTCTCTTAAGTTATTTGTTCGATAATATTTGAAGCGGATTTTTTCTGAGACTGTTGTAGTAAAGGAGGATGTGTTTAACAGTGAGTAAAAGTCACTATAAGAGGAATAAAACCCTACTTCTAAACAAAACGAAAAATCTAAGAAAGTCCGGTTGGTGTAGGGGTTACGGTCCTCGCCTGTCAGCTTGACAGTCAGGGTTCGAATCACGCACCAGGCGGTCTTCCTATTTATAGCTCTGCTGATGAGGCCTAATGGGCCGAAATGTACATACAGAGATTGATTTTTCTCGATTTGTTTAGCCTTACATTTGAATAGGTATGCCCGCTTATTAATTAATTATTAATTAATTAACTTTCAAAATTAGGTACGACTTCAATTAAGCACATATTCTCCCCCCCCCCACAAAAAAATATATATTGTTCGTTGGCATCCTTCCGTCTATTGATGTTATTGTATGTTCAGCAAACTGAGGCGTCCTCCCTTTTTAAAAGGTAAGACTGCGTGATGTGGAAGTGTTCAATACGCAGTCTTGTGAGTATCACTTCTTCCTTTTTGTTTTTTATTCTATAATCCGCCGGTTACTCACTGATGGTATCTTGTATATCATGGAGCTTATTGTGAACATATTGTGAACGTTGTAACATGAAACGAGTTTGCCAGGTTTGAATTCAGAGTTTTTCGTCTCCTATACTGGTTGCTATACAAGTTTTAAAACGCCCAGTCTGCTTTACTATTTTCCCATAGCTGGAGGGAGAATAATTGGAGTCATATATTACCTAACGGTATTAGCGCTTTGTGAAATTTCTATGATGATAACCATTACAGTACGAACTCCTCGTTACACTTATTATCAAATACTAGTAGGATCTGTGGATATACCACAGTATGATATTTAATTATTTCAACGTTTGAAACAAAGGGGAACCACTCTTGATTGATACATTAAATTATTTTCCCATTATACTAACCCTAACCCTAACCCTAAACCCTAACCCTAGCCCTAAACCCGTTTTCTTTTTTCCTAGTAGATCAATAAATAAATAAATAATTTATCAGTCAAGAGTGGTTCCCTTGGTTTATGCAGAACTTATAGGAAATACCCCCCACACACACTTTGCTAAACAGAGAGAGATTTAAATAGAGAAGATCATATTTTTCCGAAGAAACGAAGTAAGTAGGAACAAAAAAGAAGAAGAAAAGAAAAGAAAGAAAGAAAGAAAGAAAGAAAAAAAGAAAGAAAGAAAGAAAGAAAGGAAACGAAAATTTTCAACAAATGAGGGCGATTCTTTTGTCGGCTGTCACTAAATAGGTAGTAATTCACGTCTATTCTGTTCCGCTCAGCAAATCTTTCAGAAGCCTCGCTGCCATTTTCTTCGTTATATTTGATTACTTTTCTCGGCTCTAAGTCGTAAAAAAAAATGATTCATGAATCAAGTCAAAACAAGCCATTAATCAAGGGCGTAAGCGGCTACATTAGAACGAAACTTTCACCTCGAATCCATTTTACTTCCGTCGAAGAAGAAGAGTAATATACTTTTGGCGGGAGACTATTATCGGTATTAGACTCTTTATTATGTCTGGGGAGATTTGAAAAAAAATCGACTTGCTCGGCTTGATAAAATAAAAACATATCATGAAAAGACTGGTTCATGTTTACCAAGTTTTTGTAATTTGTAAAAGAGGCGTAGATCACCAGTGAGGATCATAATCAGCATAAGTAAGCAACGAAGCTGCATTCCGTGCAAATCCATGACGTATGAGATATCTATCTATCTATCTATCGACACACACACACACATACACATATATATATATATATATTAGTCTGATCAGTATCTATCTATCTGTTTATACGAGTCTAATCTATATAACTATAAATCTCAGCCTAATCTATCTATCCGTTTAATCTATCTATCTATCTATCTATCTATCTATCCCAGTCTAACATATCTATCTCAGTCTATTCTATATATCTATCTGTTGTGATTTTAGTTCAACAGTAAAAAAGAAGTCAAGTCGAGGTAGGGTAAAAAGAGACAAGTGTATTTACAATAAGGTACAAGAACGGCTAGCTTGCCGCTAAACAGTAACAGTACGGTAAGTACGGTAACAGTACAACCTTTTCACTCGGTGTCTCACTATTTATAGTGAGAACCGGTGTATATTCTCCACTGTAGGAACGGCTGGTACAACACTATCCATCTATTTTTATGCCAGTATATATATATTTATGTATGTATCTATCTATCTATCCCAGTTTAATATATCTATCTCAGTCTATTCTATATATCTATCCATCTTTTTATGCCAGTATCTATCTATCTATCTATCTATCTATCTATCTCAGTTTAATTCATCTCTCTCTCTCTATCTATCTCAGTCTAATCAATCACTCAATCAATCAATCTATCTATCTATCTATCTGTCTACGAACACCCAGAAAATGCACACACACACACACACACACACACACAAATACACACACATACACACACGCACACAAATACATGGTCAAACAGACCTGTAGATTGAGACGATCATATTTTTATAATTGACGTATCAAAACTTATTGACTTAAGTCTCTTTAAAGCCGGGATATACTTTTATCTATTTAGAATCCTTTCCTTTCTATCAGATTGTGATATTTACTTCCAATGAATAACGATTTATATGTTTATGAGACACAAATAAACCACATCTGTCGGAAATGATGTTAGCATCGGAAATTCACCACGAGAAGTCCGAGTCACATGAACGACTTTTGCCAAAAATTCCAGCCATAATATCCATTTCTCGGAAGAAGAAAAGGAATCTGGCTTTGTAACATAACAGATAGGGGAGAGCCAGGAATGTAACAGTGATATGTAACTTAGCACGGAAAAGTTTTTAGTAAGAATTACGTGTAGATTAGATTACATAATATATGGCATTGATAATTTACATACTGGTTTTAACAAAACAGGGTTTATTAAATAATTACTTGATGTTATCTATTTCTAATATTATTGCTTTGTTCTCAAACCTATTAAAAGCAATCCTTTTGAATTAAAATAAACGTAAACTTTTTGTATGCGTTCTTATTTAGTTTTGTTAGTCTTTCTAATTTGATAGGATATCTTAATGCATCAAAACCTATGTAAATTAGCACGGATAATTTTTTATTGAGAATTACGTGTAGATTAGAATGGAAAGTATTTAAGGATGAATCGTCATAATGCCACATGACATTTTTCTACTGGCCGAGAAGAGTCCACTGGGAAGTGGGAGAGGGGGAGAGCGAATGATGAGAATGTTCGGGAGTTTGGAATCATGCGTTGACGAAGTGAGACGTGGGCTCTTGGTCTTGGTAGATGTGACTTTGGGGGAAATAAAAACCTTATGAGAAAAAGAAGTGTTAATACTAAAAAATGGCATATGCCCCCACCCCCACCCCCAAGTTGGTTTTCAGGTTCCAAACACCAAGGAATTGTCAGCCAACCCAGCATTGGCCCAGTAACCAAATGCTGATCTCTCCATATAGAACAGAAGATGAGATAAGTATACAACTATTATTTCTACATCAACACGTCATCACTCCATTCCGACATGAGAACCAAAACGTTACAGCTTTATTTCCAGATGAACTTTTCATGGATAATTCACAGCTGTTGATTCTAAAACGAACAAATTACATGCCGTTCAGAAAAAAGTAATTAATAAATCAGATGGAGAATGACAAGACCGATCACAACACCAAAGACAGGTCCAGATATGAGCACCCCATAACCCTTAAAGCACCAGAGACTAGAAGAACCAATAAGTTTACCAGGAAAATCAATGGAAGTTAGAAAATTATATCCAACCCAGTTTTTCATTTATTTTACTCATTTCTTTCATGTTTCTAATGACAACTAAAGATTATTTTCCAATACATATATAATATAGACCCATCTATTGGTTCAATAGAAAAATATGAGTTTATAAACAAAATTGTATTATCCATTAAGAATTGATTTATTTCAAAACTTTATCGGCATTAAATGACCCACCGAGGTTGATATGCCGTAAAACAAAACAAAACCAAATATAATATAGACATGTATATCAATTAATAATGGTGAGATTTTGTCTCTATTTGTAACCGAAACAATATCACTGCTTACGTCATAGTCAGTTCAGGAATTAAGTACATTTATCAATGAGTATAGTTTATAGTCTCATCAGCAAGGTTATAGACATGGGAGACTGCTCCGTGTGTGACTCGAAACCACGATTGCCAAACTGACAGGCGGGGACTCTAACCGTTACACTAGCTAGTCATTCCAAGATTCTTCGTTTGTTTTGAACTTATTTATATTCCACTTTTTATTGACTTGCTACACGACAGTATGAGAGTAAGTAAACAAACAATGTGTTTATTTGATATGGCTTTTAGCCGACAATATATATACCATCCTTTCCGTACGAGCAGGATGAGACACACGATCAATTTCTTAAGCGGGGTTTAACAGGTTTTTATTCAGAGACTTCTTTCCCCTAGACTGGTTACCTAACGCATTCTGCCCTCTTATTTACTGCATAGCTGGAGGGTGAGTAGTTGGATGCATTGCTTTCTCAAGGGTATTAGCACTAGGTGAAATGCAAACAGTCTCGTCAGGATTTGAACTCGGGTCGACGAGTCCATTTTGTACGACTCTCACCATTTCACCATGTGCTTATATATATATACATGTGTGTGTGTGTGTGTGTGTGGTGTATGTGGAGAGAGAGAGAGAGAGAGAGAGAGAGAGAGAGAGAGGGGGGAATGAGAGATAGAGAGAGGGGGAGGGTGGGAAGTGGTGAGAAACCATAGATAAGTTCACTTGCACCACACGGGGGACCGTTTAAAATCTACGAGGTATTTCTGCCGCCTCTCCAATGAGATCAGAGTCGGTAAAGACAGAAAAATACACTTCCTTCCGTGTTTCCTTCCGTTCTTCCTTCCTGACAAAAGTTCAACCGGTGCACACTTGGGATTGGTCCTTTTCGAGAATGAGAACATCGAACGGACTGAGACGAAAATAAAGAGAGAGAGAGAGAGAGAGAGAGAGAGAGAGAGAGAGAGAGAGAGAGACAAAAGAAAGAAAAAAAAAATAAAAAAAAGACTATTCTTAAAGAAAATTCAGTTTTTTTTGAGTGGGTGGGGGGTTATCGTTTGTTATTGCTTAGCCGGAAACCGAAGGCTTAACATGAGACAGGCGCCATGTTTTGATGTGACATCTCCTCATAAAATCCTCTCAGCATAAAGTTTAAGGAGCTATTATCATCATCATCATCATCATCATCTTGATCCTCCTCCTCCTCCTCATCATCATCATCAAGTTGTGCTGTTAGCATGACTCTCTCTCTCTCTCTCTCTCACACTCTCTCACTCTCTTACTCACACACACACACACATTATCTCGCCACTATCGGTAACCGCTCCTGGCAAGTCCTCGGCGCGGCATCTAGTGGCAACGCAAGTTGGTAGATTGGTGTTCTTTCATTTAAATTTCATTATAATGGAGATTATGTAACTGTCTGTCTGTATCACGGATCCACATGACTCTCTCTCTCTCTCTCTCTCTCTCTCTTGCACGCGCGCGCTTACGGGCCAGTCACTTTGAAATTACTGGTTCCCGCTAGATCACCACAGTTAAGCAGCGATGAGTCAGTTCAATACTTTGATGGTTGACCATTTAAGCAACCGCAGGTACTGTAAGAAGCCGAATATCAAAATGACTTGATTCGGCATTCGGCATTAAATGACCCGAAAAAGTTTATATGCCATAAAACAAAACCAAACAAACAGCCATCAACCATCTAACTCTCTCTTTCTCTCTCTCTCTCTTTTTCTCTCTCTCTCCTCTTATTCTCCCACCACTCTTTATAATCGGTTTAAGCTCCTGGCAAGTCCTCAGCATGTCATCTAGTGTCCGCACAGGCTGGTTGTTTTTTTTCTTCTTCTAAATATAAAGGGCCTGGTTAGCTCAGTCGGTAGAGCGTTCCTAGTTCGATACTGGTCCTCTCCGACTCAGCGTATGAGTAGCACAGGGATCTGTGCGGTAAGGTAAGGAGCTGATGGTAGGTGTGGCGCTCCACCTCAGACGCTAAGATAATCTCCTTGGTCTAGCGCTATTGAAAAGGGGATAGACTCCCTCGCTGATTGGCTGATACCGACATTAGGCCGCCCCGACCACTTTACTTTTTTTTTAACAAACAATTTGCATAAAGATGAAACGTTTCTTATTCTTATAATTATCTTATAGCCCGTAGGGGGGGGCCCTGGTGTAATGGTTTGTGTCTTTGGACATGGAGAGACGAGTTCAATTCTTGGGCGAGGCTGTATGCATTTCCCATATAGCTAATACCCCCTGGAAAGGAATAAGTCCAACCAATTTCCCTCTTTGGCTATACCGCATTTGACCCTCTTCTATTTCTTGAAATTTGTCTTGTTAATTGTTTTGTATATAATTGTTCTGTGTTTTGTATGTATCCGTTAGCACCGGATACTGGTACTGAATAAATATATTAAGCACTTAATTTCTCCTGTATATCATTTGACCTCGACGACACAACAATAATACATATCCAAAACCGGTTAATTATACAATATCCTAGGGAAGGCAATTATTTTAGACTCCCTGTCCTGTTGGCCATGGCTGTAGAATACACCGACGGCAGCTCTGCAGAAGGGTAAAATCCCTCCAGTGGGACCACCTGTTGGCCGCGGGTGGGCATGCGTGATGCTTAAGTGCGAAATCCTGGTGGATTATGTTCTGTGTTTTGTAAGTATCCGTGAGCACCGGATACTGGGTACTGAATAAATATTTTAAAGACACATTTTCTTCTGTGTATCATTCCATCTCAACGATACAACAGATTCTATAAACAATACACAGATATATGGACATTTGATTCGGGAATTGATTAATAAGGGGAAAAAAAACAAAAAACAACCGAACCAACTGGGATTGAACTCACGACCGCTGAAGTGAGTGATCATGTAAATAAGGCCTATATGCACCATGTTTTCTTGTAGATTTGAAAAGCCAGCATTCTGGCAAAGACATTGGGCAAATTCTAGAAACAATATATAGAAATACGGACATTTTATTCGGGAATTGATTAATAAGAAAAAAACAAAAAAAAACAAACAAAACAACCGAACCAACTGGGATTGAACTCACGACCGCTGAAGTGAGTGATCATGTAAATAAGGCCTATATGCACCATGTTTTCTTGTAGATTTGAAAAGCCAGCATTCTGGCAAAGACATTGGGCAAATTCTAGAAACAATATATAGAAATACGGACATTTTATTCGGGAATTGATTAATAAGAAAAAAAACAAAACAACAAAAAAACAAAAAACAAAAAAGAACCGAACCAACTGGGATTGAACTCACGACCGCTGAAGTGAGTGATCATGTAAATAAGGCCTATATGCACCATGTTTTCTCGTATATTTGAAAAGCCAGCATTCTGGCAAAGACATTGGGCAGATTCTAGAAACAATATATAGAAATATGGACATTTTATTCGGGAATTGATTAATAAGAAAAAAACAAAAAAAAGCAAAAACAAACAAAACAACCGAACCAACTGGGATTGAACTCACGACGGCTGAAGTGAGTGATCATGTAAATAAGGCCTATATGCACCATGTTTTCTCGTAGATTTGAAAAGCCAGTATTCTGGCAAAGGCATCGGGCAGACATAATTGGCAGAAGCGGGAACCATTATTTGGAAGTCGGACAATACATAATGTACTCTCCATCTTTTCCATTGTGTGCACTAAAACAAAACCTTCAACATTTTAAGTTGGCATGTGTACTCTTTGCTTTGGCACGGTGACAAAAATCCAGCTGTGCTGAAAGCAACTAAAGAGGGGGCGGATAATAAATGTTATTGGGGGCGGGGGAGTGCTGGATGGATAAACGTCTAACGTTAACGTCTTCCTAACCGTGCATAGTTATGGTCGACTGAAAGTAAAAAAAATAAACAAATAAAAACAAAAAGGAAAAATAAAAAATAAATCTCATTATAATAGAGATTGTGTGTTTGTCTGTCTGTAACCGAAACTATATCACTACTCAAGTCACAATTCCCTTTGTTATTTACGTCACATTCTTCGTGTGATTTTTATTTAAACCTCAATTATTAATAAAATTGTTTTTCTTTATTAATACTGTTGGCTTAATCTACATACTAATAACATGCAAGTGTATTTATGTATACAACTAATAGCGTTTTACAGTGTGAACGAAAATGCTAATTTGTATATTGATATTAAAGATTTGAATTTGATCAATATGTGATTAGTATTTTGATTTATAATTGTTTGGTTTTATCTTAATGAATATGAGTAAAATTCTCGGCGATAAATCTTAAGAGAAATACATTAACAAGAAAAAATAACTGTAATTTTGTTCTTTACTTCCTAATTTAACTAAATAAGAAAATTTTAGCAATGATTTAAAGGGGCAGGTCTAGGTTTATTGCCTAGCGCCTGAGGCACCCCCTTCAGGGGGATGCTGACGCATTTTTTGTACCCACCACCCATGACCTTTACTTTATGGGTGGTCCCACATTAATAGAGTTTTATACCTAACCCGTACACGTGGGGTACGTGGTAAATATTATAGTATATAGACCTGGTCAAAAGTATCAATAATGTAAAACAATTTTTATCAATAATTGAGGTTTAAATAAAGATAAAAGCATGGAGAATGTGACGTAAATAACTAAGGGAATTGTGGCTTGGGTAGTGATATAATTTCGGTTACAAACAGACAAACACACAATCTCCATTATATTAAGATATTGAATAGGCAACAAACAAAATCGTCTACCGCATGAATTAACATGAAATGTGGTAAATTCAATCAACCAACCAGCCAAAATTATTTCACTTAGATAAACTGAGATAGATGTACAGTTTGTTTGTTTCTTTGTTTCTTTAATGGCACATCAATCTTCGTGGGTAATTCAATTCCAAAGCATCCTTGTAGAAGAAAATTTGTTATACTATTTAACGAAGACCTGGGGATGAAGGGATCCATACCTTTCCCAAATATATCAGTCCGAAAGGAAACGCACCCTGTCGACTGGGTAAGTAGAATACGCCGACTGCACCTCTGTTGGCCGTGGATGGCGACCCATGATGTTTGAGGACAGAATCCTGGTGGATGAGCAATCCATGGCATGCAACACTTCTGGGCATGAGAGTAAACTGGGTATGACGGTAAAATACATCGAATGGTGAGGTTCTAATTCTTGAGCTTTCGGGTTTGAGAAGTATCCCTTCATCACCATTACTCCCAGGTCCACTCTGACTCAGATTGGTTGTACCTGTTAGTTTCCAATCTATGCGTTAAATAGAAGAAAATGAGCAACCATCAATAAATATAAATAAATGAGAGTATTAGTTGAATCATTTGGACTATTGTATCCATTTTTATTGATAACTGTACAACGTTTCAGTCGATATGCCCCCTGAACCTCATCAGGTATTTCTTGTCTGACTTGGGAGCCTACTCGAACTAAATGAGTTTAAAAATGTGTTTAAAAAAGAATTGTTTAAAAAAATTGAATATCCATTGAGAATGAATCAAAGAAAACGTCCTCGGCATAAAATAATCCAACGAGGGCTGACATGCTGTAATGACGAACCACCAAACCAACCAACCAACCAACCGACCAAGAATGAATAAAAAAAACGTCTTTGCAATAAAATAACCCAATGGGTTGACATGCCGTAAAATCCAACCAACCAACCAACCAACCAACCAACCAGAATGAATAAAACAAAAACGTCCTCGGCATAAAATGACCTAAATGGGTTGACATGCCGTAAAATCCAACCAACCAACCAACCAACTCATAAAGAATGAAGAAAACAAAAACGTCTTCAGCATAAAATGACCCAATGGGTTGACATGTCGTAAAATCCAACCAACTAACCAACCAACCAACCCATCAAGAATGAATAAACAAAAACGTCCTCGCCTAAAATGACCCACATGGGTTGACATGCCGTAAAATTCCAACCAACCAACCAACCAACTCATAAAGAATGAAGAAAACAAAAACGTCTTTGGCATGAAATGACCCAAATGGGTTGACATGTCGTAAAATCCAACCAACCAACCAATCCATCAAGAATGAATAAAACAGAAAAGTCTTCGGAATAAAATGACCCAAATGGGTTGTCATGCCGTAAAACCCAACCAACCAACCAATCCATCAAGAATGAATAAAACAAAAAACGTCTTCGGCATAAAATGATCCAAATGGGTTGACATGCCGTAAAATCCAACCAACCAACCACACAACCAACCCATCAAGCATGAATAAGGGTTCGGCATAAAATAACCCAACAAAGGTTGACATGCCATAATATCCACCCAACCCACCAAACAACCATTCTACACAAGATAGCTCAATTATCAATATCGTTTTGTTGATAGATATACAGCCAACAAAACTAACATGATATCTAACATTGAACATTTATAGAATCATGTTTCATTAGGCATAAATCAAGCATTATTGCCGCTAATCACAGCCAGTCACACTTAAGTAAACACATCAGTCACAATTCACTGGGTTCTAACCAAGCTTGCGCCTGCAAATCAGAGATGATGCTGGCATTTCCATCACATTCAAATGCACACGGTGAAACACGACCCACTAGGCTTAAACCGAGCATGGGCCTGCATAGCACATATAAGGTAGGCAATTTGACCATCTAAACTCACACACACACACACACACACACACACACACACACACACACTGGGACAGGATTGCCGAGGTTTTAATCGGGCAAGGGGTCACCAGTTCAGAGATGACGGAAGTAATTCAAGTAAACTCTAGCGCGAACATGAGAATACTATTTACATTTAAGCAGTTTAAATAAACATATGCTTCTTTTATATCAGAAATTAAATAGTACTATAAGGTTTCCCATCGTCACGGGTGCCGTAAAGCCTCCCACTGAGAGAATTTTGAGTAACTCTTTTAAACAATATACAGAAATTTGATCCTGGAATTAATAATATATATATATATATATATATATATATATATATATATATATATATATATATATATACCCATCAACCCATCAAGAATGAATAAAACAAAAACGTCTTCGGCATAAAATGGCCCAATCGGTTGACATGCCGTAAAATCCAACCAACTAACCAATCAAGAATGAATAAGATAAAAACGTCTTGGGCATAAAATGACCCAAATGGGTTGACATGCCGTAAAATCCAACCAACCAACCTGCTCATCAAGAATTAATAAAACAAAAACGTCTTTGGCATAAAATGACCCAAATGGGTTGACATGCCGTAAAATTCCAACCAACCAACCTGCCCATCAAGAATTAATAAAACAAAAACGTCTTTGGCATAAAATGACACAAATGGGTTGACATGCCGTAAAATCCAACCAACCATATATATATATATATATATATATATATATATATATGGGATATCCCAAAATAATGAATACACTCTTTGAATCCTTTTAGCTTATTCAATTTATGGATTTTGACTTGTAAATAAGATTGATTGTTTAAATGTGATTCTTTAAATGTGTATTCTTTCTCTTGAAAGAATACACATTACACAATACACTGATGAGACTTAATAAAGTTGAAACAGCTACTGTACGATGTTCTACGTAGGGGGCGATATTTGCCGAGTTGGCTTGTCATGATTATTTTCATTAACTATCGAATTTTATACGCATTGTAACTGCCTTCAAGCCAAAAATATAAATAATAATATATATATATACATTATACATATATACATTATACATATATACATTATTTTGGGACACCTTGTATATAATATATATATATATATATATATATATATAAGTGTGTGTGGTGTGTGTGTGTGTGTGTGTGTTTTAAAGTACATTATGTTTATGGTTCGATTGTTACCATTGGTTTTCAAGCAGCGTGTAGGCAGTAAGACAACGGGCCCGAGAAATAATATCATCTTCATATTTTTTCACGGGCGCATTGTCCTGACAATAAGGGGATAATACGCTGATCTGAAACCAATGGTAACAATCGAAGCTTAAATGTATTGTACTATATAACAAACAATTTTTTAAATCATGCTTTTACACTCGTAATCGAACAATTTATTTTCAATTCCCCAATACTAATTATATATATATATATATATATATATATATATTATATATATATATATATATATATATATAGTTCTTCGATGTCTGTTTGATCAACTATTAAAAATGATTTCCCAGGTCGTATGATTTCTATAATCGGATACACTAGAAACACCAGAGGAAGGCTGGATGATGCAGCGCCGAAATGTAATACCACAATAAAGATGAGGACAATAGTCCGAAAAATCAAAATTATTCAAGAACATTTCAGATCAGGTGAAAAATATTTCAAATAGTTCGGATATAAAATGGAGAATACAAACCTGTTCGTCACATGGCTAGTTGAACTCACGCGAGATTTTAAGTGGCGACACGAGTATTGAGATATACGTATCTCATGACAGTTTACATCAAGAGACAAACAATGAAATATCTAAACGAAATGAGGAAATAATTATTCTATTTTACTGGCTACTTGAGAAGTGTCATTCTCAGACATACAATTACGAGTAATATATATATATATATATATATATATATATATATATATATATATATATATATATATATATATATATATATATATATATATATATATTTTAAAACAACAAATTAGAAATTAATAAAATAGCATGTAACACCGGCAATAACATACTAAACATCTTAGCAACCCTCAAAAATAAAATAAACTCTCCTAATTGAATGAACAATGAATAATTTCAAATGAAAAACAAACCAAAAACCATTTTATATATTAATATAATATATAATATATAATATATAATAATATATTAATATATAATATATAATGAATAGAAAATGAATGAGAAAATGAGAATAGTATTTGCATGAAAAGGTGCTCAATGCTAATAAAGCAGAGCAGATTTATAATCAATTGTAATATTACGGATTTGGACTCATAACTTAAAGTTTCATGGTTATGCAATCATCAGATGAGTCAAATGGTTGAGATCTTAAAACCAGTAGTCAAATGGTTGAGATTTGACTACTGGTTTTAAGATCTCAACCATTTGACTCATCTGATGATTGCATAACCATGAAACTTTAAGTTATGAGTCCAAATCCATAATATTACAATTGATTATATATATATATATACATATATATATATATATATATATATATATATATATATATATATATATATGGGGGTGGGTGGGTGGCAGGATTGATATGGAATCAAGAACATATTCGATAAGTTGAAAAATATTTCAAATAGACAAGGATTAAACTGATACTACATCTTTCTACTTCAAGAAAGGATTAAACCTTATGCAATAAGGGATCTTCACTGCAAAACTACTTTCAACCTCAGCCTAAAATGACCACATGAATTGTAACAAAATTTTTTGTGTTAATTTCCGCTTAATTAATATAAAAAATCACGAGATAATTGACGTTCCAATACTGAAATACTATTGTTTATAGCAATCTATGCATATATAAAGGGCAGTTGTATGTATGTATGTATGTATCTATGTATGGGTAACTGATCGAGTTCGTCTATGAAGCCATTATCAATAATCAATCTAT
>CM042165.1:66931865-66949365 GCA_023376005.1 Doryteuthis pealeii
CTCACATAAATCCCCAAATGGGTTAGAAGGGGCTCCTCAGCCTTGGTCGGCAAACTGTCTAAGGCAAGGAAAAGTCTGCCAAACCGTTTGACCCCATCCCAAGGAAAATCAGGAGCCGGATTCCCTAAGGTGGTGGTGAAGCTGAAATCCAGTACTACCCAGCAACTCCTGCGACAATACAGATGTCAAACTGCATTGGTTCATTAATTTTTCTTTGGATTTCAGCAGCAGTGTAGAGAGGGGGATTTGCTGCTTGGGTAACAGCTCTGTTGGGATTTTTGGTATATAGTTATTTACTAAGCGTAGAAATATGGGGCTCCCAGTGAGAATCTAACTCACTAACAATGGTCTGCGAATCTAACGTGCTAACCATTACACCACATGAGATGCTCGCACCTACTTATAGACTTGGCCAGAAGCATGTGATCTATCTCTTGGCCAATCACTGGCAGTACTCTGATGTTGATACACTACTTAACCCCGACCCTCCTGGTCATAATTACATTGGCATTCTTTGACGGCGGACATAGGATTAAATCACTGGACCTTTACCAATACGCAGGATAGGACTTCTACGCCCACCAAAGGATTCCATAACAGTGGACTGTCTTTAAGCCCTTTTCAACTGGCCAAGGATGGCATTTAAAAACTTTACAAGCTCATCCTCCATATGAACCAATCCAAGCAACGTATTTCCAAAAATATAAAAAATGGACACTACTCCATCGTCTCACGTAGACGAAAGGGTGTAGTATGAAAAGTAATCGATACTCATCTCCCCCTCTTTTTATGAATGAGATAGACGACATTCTTTTATATATAAGCTAGTAGATTATTATACCATGTGTATATATATGTAACAACAAAGTAGAATAAAGTTTAGGTTTATTTTAATCAGAAGCCAACGAAGCAAGACAGTTCCAAAATGTCGTCAGATCCTGGGGAGCATAGACTGGAGAGAGATGCCAAGAACGAACCATCAAGACGCCC
The DNA here is from genome assembly GCA_023376005.1 of Doryteuthis pealeii. Lineage (NCBI taxonomy): Eukaryota > Metazoa > Mollusca > Cephalopoda > Myopsida > Loliginidae > Doryteuthis > Doryteuthis pealeii. Next base: position 66,932,856 of record CM042165.1, read on the forward strand.
CCACCAAAAAACTCCACAGGATGACAGGTTGTTCGAAGGACTATTTCCCCTACGAATAAGTCGGTCGGTGGGCGAAAATGTAGTATCAAAAGTACTCGATACAAATCGCCCCCCTCTTGTTATGAATGGAATAGACGTAATATACGATTTTCATTTAGAATATAAGCAAGCGGATTATGAGCACCTCTCGTAGTGTAATGATTTGAGCGCTATATTACCGGACCATTGGTAGTGAGTTCGATTCTCGCTTGGTCCCCATACTTCTGGCCTGGTCCCACATCTAAGCTAACCTTGGTAAATATCTACCAGGTTTGTCAAAAAAAGCATAATGATTTTTGGTACTTTTTGATACACCTTGTATTCTAAAAAAAAAATACTTCCATTCTTAAAGTTTACCAAGTTTAAAGTTTTATTTAACAATATAGAAATGAAGAATGAATGGATAGTGATTTTTTTTTTCAGAATACAAGGTGTGTTAAAAAGTACCAAGTTTAAAGCTGTATTTACCAAGATAGAAATGAAGAATAAATGAAACGTTATTTTTTTCAGAATACAAGTGTGTCAAAAAGTACAAAAATCTTCCATTCATTATTTTTTTTCAGAATACAAGGTGTGTCGAACAGTACCAAGTTTAAAGCTGTATTTACCAAGATAGAAATGAAGAATAAAAAAATATCTTTTTTTTTCAGAATACAAGGTGTGTCAAAAAAGTACAAAATATCTTCCATTCATTAATTTTTTTTCAGAATACCAGGTGTGTCGAACAGTACCAAGTTTAAGACTCTATTTGCCAAGATAGAAATGAAGAATAAATTAAACGTTATTTTTTCAGAATACAAGGTGTGTCAAAAAGTACAAAAATCTTCCATTCATTAATTTTTTCAGAATACAAGGTGTGTCGAACAGTACCAAGTTTAAAGCTGTATTTACCAAGATAGAAATGAAGAATAAAAAAATATCTTTTTTTTCAGAATACAAGGTGTGTAAAAAAAGTACAAAATATCTTCCATTCATTAATTTTTTCAGAATACCAGGTGTGTCGAACAGTACCAAGTTTAAGACTCTATTTGCCAAGATAGAAATGAAGAATAAATTAAACGTTATTTTTTTCAGAATACAAGGTGTGTCAAAAAGTACAAAAAATCTTCCATTCATTAATTTTTTTCAGAATACCAGGTGTGTCGAAAAGTACCAAGTTTAAAGCTGTATTTACCAAGATATAAATGAAGAATAAATGAAACGTTATTTTTTTCAGAATACAACGTGTATCAAAAAGTACAAAAAATCTCGATACTTTTTGAAACACCTTGTATAAGCAAGTCATCATTATACCATACTAGCAAATTTATGCACCCTCCGGGTGCAAGTTTTTAAGTTTTAATATAATAAAATATCATGTTAAATTAGAAAGGCTAATAAAACTAAATAAGAATGCAAATAAAAAGATTTGGAACAGAGGGGGTATTATCAAAAAATAGAACAGCTTTGAAACTAACTCTTCCATCATTTTCCATTACTCCCGTCTTTCTTTATGTTGGTAAATTTTCCTAATTTAACTCTTTACTTAAAATAGAAAGTAAAGGATAATATTACAGTTATTTCTTCTTCTTAATGAATTTCTTTTAAGATTTATCCCAGATATTTTTGCTCATATTCAATAAGATAAAACCAAACAATTAGAAATCAATAATACTTAGCATATATTTATTAAAATAATTTTTTTAAGATCAATATGCAAATTATCCTTCCCATTCACACTGTAAACAACTATTTTGTTGTATATATAAATACAATTGCGTATTATTAGTATGTAGATATGGTCAACAGTGGCTTCGGCCTCTGGACCATTGATATAATTAACAACGTCGATCCCAGGGGGCCATCCCCCCAGGCATACACCTGTCCCCTCGATTTAAAGGGGCAGGGCTGCGTTTATTGCCCAGCGCCTGAGGCGCCCCCCTTGAGGGGGAATGCCGACGGGATCGACGCAATTTTTTCACCTGCCATTCCATGAGCTTCGGTTTGTGGGTGGTCCCACGTTAATAGGGACTTTGTGCCTGACCCGTACAAGTGGGGTACGCGGTAAATATCATGTTGATATGGTCAACAGTGGCTTCGGCCTCTGGACCATTGATATAATTAATAGCGTCGATCCCAGGGGGCCATCCCCCCAGGCAACACCTGCCCCCTTGATTTAAAGGGGCAGGGCTGGGTTTATTGCCCAGCGCCTGAGGCGCCCCCCCCCCTTGAGGGGGAATGCCGACGGGATCGACGCAATTTTTCACCTGCCACTCCATGAGCTTCGGTTTGTGGGTGGTCCCACGTTAATAGGGACTTTGTGCCTGACCCGTACAAGTGGGGTACGCGGTAAATATCATGTAGATATTGTCAACAGTCTTAATAATGTAAAACAATTTTATTATTCATTGAGGTTTAAATAAAAATAAAATCATGGAGAATGTGATGTAAATAACTAAGGGAACTGTGAATTGAGTAGTAATATAGTTTCGGTTACAGACAGACAAACACACAATCTCCATTATAATAAGAGATGTATCTACATGTAACAATAAAGGTAAGCTTTATGTTTATTGTGGCTTCTGTTTTCATTACATGTAGTTTTATTTCCATTAAAAAACAATCTCCCATTACCACGATTTTTTATTTATTTCTGTCTTTTTTTTCTTAAGCAATAATTTCATACCTTCTTCTTTTAAGTCTTTCTTTCATCATTCGCTGGCGTCGTGTTATCCACTCGTTTTTATCTCATTTTTGATTAATTTCAAGATTCGTTATCGTTTTCACACATACCTTTCTCCACATCTTTCAATTTTTCTATCAAATATTAATTTACATTTTTGTAGGTTTTTATCTGTAAAAAAATAAAAAAATAAATAAACCCATGTTCACTCACACAAAAATTTATTCCCTCATTTATTTCCCAAATCAATAACTTTTTGAACCTATCCTTTCTTTCTTCCATCCTTCTTTCTTTTTTCTTTCTTTCCTTCTTCCCTTTCTTCTTTCTGTCTTTTCTTCCTTCCTTCCTTCTTTCTTTCTTTCTTTCTTTCTTCTTTCTTTCTTTCTGTATTCCATCCTCTTCTTTCTTTTTCTTTTCTTTCCTTCTTCTTCTTTCCTTCTTTCCTCTTCTTTCTGTCTTTTCTTTCTTCCTTCTTTCTTTCTTTCTTTCTTTCTTTCTTTCTTTCTTCTTTGCATTCTTCTTCTATTTCCTTTCTTCTTTCTGTCTTTCCTTCCTCCCTTCCTTCCTTCATTCTTTCTTTCTTTCTTTCTTTCTTTTCTTTCTGTATTCCATCCTTCTTTCTTTCCTTTTTCTTTCTTTCCTTCTTTCCTTTCTTCTCTTCTTCTTCCTTCTTTCTTTTTTCTTTCTTATTTCCTTTCTTCTTTCTGTCTTTCCTTCTCCTTCCTTCCTTCATTCTTTCTTTCTTTCTTTTCTTTCTTTCTTTCTTTCCATCCTTCTTTCTTTCCTTTTTCTTTCTTTTCTTCTTCTTCTTTCTTCTTCTTTCTTTTCTTTCTTCTTTCTTCTTTCTTCTTTCTGTCTTTTCCTTCCTGCCTTTCTTCCTTCATTCTTTCTCTTTCTTTCTTTATTTATTTCCTTTCTTTTATCTCTCTCTCCTTCCTTTTTTTCTTTCATTGTTGACGTATTTTTTCTTTCTATTCATTTCCTGTTTCTACTTGATTTTCACATCTTCCTTTGAAAAAAATTATTTCATTTTGTAATTAGAAATTAATTTAAATTTTGTGTTTTGATTTCTGAAAAAAAAAAACGCTTTCCCCACAGAAACCTTTGGAAATCGAAAGGAAGGAAGAAAGAAATATATGTATAGGAAGAATGAAAGGATGGATTGAAAAAAAGAAAAGGTAGAGATGTAATGTGTATATTAAAACAGTTAAAATCCTCTTCGCGTTTGTGTTAGTTATCAATTCTCACTGGCATTAGGCACATTAAGCCCTCACCACGGTTTGCCTACCTACATCACAACGGTTAAACCACACATGGAACTACTAGGAAATTATATATATATATATATATATATATAAGATTTTTGGATGTTTGTTTATTTAGAAACGTTGCTGAATAAAGTATATACCGCTGATGAGACTTAATAAAGTCGAAACAGTCTGTACGGTATTCTACACATCGAGCCATCCTTTGCTGGGATTACACTTATCAAGTTCATTTTCTATAAGAAAAAGTATCGAATTTTATGCAATACATGCGTTGTAAGTGCCTTCAAATAAAAAAAATAAAAAATTTAATATATATATATATATATATATATATATATATAAAGACAGAGAGAGACAGACAGAGACAGAGTCAGAGAGAGACGTCGAAACACGGTGTCTGTGGATTACTATTATATGCTCTCAACACCCAGTAGAGCTCTCTAGAAGGGACTTTAACTGACTTTCACCGTTAACGTAAAGCAATGCTTGTCTGTTATTCAAGTTCTCTAGTAATTGTAATATATATATATATGAGCAACGCTCTTCTCTATAAGGAATGGAGCACTCTGTGACGGCCTTTACACATAAAGCGATGTGTGTATTAAAACAGTTAAAATCCCCTTCCCATTCTGTAAGTGAAGACAGCCTAATGGTTAAGGTGCCCGACTGTAGGTAGCTTACAAAATGTCTAGCCACACTGAAGAGACTTGATAAGTCGAAACACGTCTCTGTGGATGACTATATATTCATATATGTGTGTATGCATCAAAACTCCGCATTTTTCCTGGCAGCTGTTGACGGCCGAGAAGTTAAGGAATCGGACTGATAAAAAGTCAGTCGGGTTTCGTTCCCGGCTAGAAGTAGTTGCTAAATCTAGCCCCATTGAAGAGAAGTGAATCGTCGGAATACGGTATTTGTGGATGACTATATATATATATATATATATATATATATATATAATCAGAGGTCGTTGAGTCCAAAAGGTTTAATGTCAGTTGTTTGTTGTAATAATTCAAATGATTGAGAAGCGTTCGTTATTGGCCAAATCCGATGAAACTTTCCTTAAATTCGAGACCAGTGTTTGGCGGTTAGGGCTATTTTTCTGCCTGTCGCATGTACCATCTTTTTTCTGTAATAAGATACCGAATGGTTTGCACGCATTGTGGTAGGTATAACGTTCACAAACGATAATTCGATAATTCTTTTATTCGTCAACTATATACCATATTTTCTTTGACCAAACCTTTTCATTCTCTGCTACTTAATATTCTAAAAACACCAGTCTTGCTACAGCTGTCAGTGGCCGAAGGGATAAGATATCAGGCTGCCAAACGGTCAGTAGTCTGAGTACGACCCTAGCCAAAGATAGTTGTGTCTAGTCACACTGAAGAGGCGTGAAATGCGGAAACACGTGTCTGTGGATGACTTATTAATATATATATATATATATATATATATATATATATATATCTTATTATAATGGAAATTGTGTGTTTTTCTGTCTGTAACCGAAACTATATTCCTACTCAAGTCACAATTCTCTTAGTTATTGACATCACATTCTCCATGATTTTATTTTTTATCTAAACCTCAATTATTAATAAAATTGTCTACATTATTAATACTGTTAACTATGTCTACATACTGACAACATGCAATTATATTTATATATACAACAAAAAATAGCGGTTTACAGTGTGAACGGGAAGGCTAATTTGCATATTAATATTAAAAAATCGAATTTAATAAATATGTGCTTAGTATTATTGATTTCTAACTGTTTGGTTTTATTTTAATGAATATAAGAAAAAGTCTCTTCAATAAATCTTAAATGAAATCCATTAACAAGATAAAATAACTGTCATTTTATTCTTTACTTCCTCTTATAACTAAATACTTAAATTAGAAAAAATAACAATGAAAGACGAGAGTGATGGAAGAGTAAGTTTCAGTTGTTCTATTTGTTATTATACTCCCTCTATTTCAAATCTTTTATTATACTCCCTCTGTTTCAAATCTTTTTATCTGTATTCTTATTTAGTTTCATTAGCCTTTCTAATTTAATACAATATTTTATTACGTTAAAACTTAAATACTTGCACCCGGAGGGTGCATATATTTGCTAGTATATATATATATATATATATATATATATATATATATATATATATATTGCAATGTTCAAATTTCGAAGGTGACGTCTGCAGCAACTGTTTGTGCAACCCGATATAAAGTACTTTACTTTTACATCTAAAAGTGAAATCGTTTTAATTTGCATCAGTACTTTTATAATGTAATCTCCCTGTAACGATGCCCTACCCCCGTGTCACGTGTGTCATCAAATCTAAAAATAGAAAAAAAACGACGTATGTCATGGTTTCCAGAAATAGATTTTGACACCATCACTTGGTGGGGATAATCTCTAGATTTCCACGACTATTCAGTTGTAGTTCAGCAAAAAAAAAAAAAAAAAAATCATATGACGCAAACAGAATCTTCCACCATTGATATTTTTTTTTACCAAGGATCAAAAGTATTTCGGTTTTGTAAAAGCAGATTCAGTGACTTTGGTTTGAGCGCCAATTAGCGCTGATCAGAACCTAATCCACTATCGGGCCCTAGTTTTATATTGCTTTCAGCTGCGTGGTGTTATGGTTAGAGTTGTAGGAAATGGTCACGTCGATCCGAGTTGAAATACTGGACGGGACTGTTTGCATTTCACATAGCGCTAATACCCTTGGGAAAGGTACGCATCTAATTAATCTTCCTCCAGCTATAGAAGATTGCACTCTTTAACCTTGGCTAGCTAACCAATCTAGGAAAATAAAAACTGTTAAACGCTTAGGAAATTGACATTGTGTCACATCCTGGTCGTGCGGAAGGGTTGGGTAAATATTTATGTATATATTACTTTCATTTCTTATTTACTATTCTTTGGCGGTTTCCTTTTAAACAATGTCGGTATAAGTAGGCAAAGTCATCAGGATTGCCTAAAAGTCGGTACCAGCCAGAAAGCGAGGGAGTCTATCCCCTTTTCATTAGCGCTAAGATTGTTTTCAGCGTACGAGTTGGAGCGCCAAACCTACCATCTGCTCCTCACTTTACCGCACATATCCCTGTGCTACTCATACGCTGAGTTGGCGAGGGCCGATATCGAACCAAGAACCTTGTGGGTCCCAAGCGGACGCTCTACCGACTGAACTAAACCGAGCTTGTAGGAGGTGTTTACTTCCAGCGATCTTTCGATGAAAACTTTTTCTTTTTCCCTTATTTCCACGTTCCGGTAGTAAAATGGGATATGTCCATTAATCCAACCAAGACGGTCACGGCACAGGAAAACATATTGACCAAACCACCGGCACGAGTAGGCTGTGACACATGGTTAATTTCATCAGCAGAGATTTTAAGTGGCTTTCATTTTTCCCTTCTTTCTTTGCAGCAGTGGTTTTAACTAGCTCTGTCGGTAGTGCGTTCGGCTAGGAATCACAAGGTTCCTGGTTCGATACCGACCCTCGCCTACTCAGTGTATGAGTAGCACAGGGATCTGTGCGGTAAAGTGAGGAGCTGATGGTAGGTGTGGCGTCCCACCGTAGACTCTAAAATAATCTCCTTGGTCTAGCGCCAGGGATTAGGGGATAGACTCCCTTGCTGTCTGGCTGATACCGACATTAGGCCACCCCGACGACTTTACTTAGTTATTTATATATTAAATTATTTTTCAGTTTATTTATATTGTCATTCTTTTTGTTTCGTCTTTCTGTTTCATTTGTTCCTTCTTTTTTTTCTTTCTTTTCATTCCTTCCTCCTTTTTATTTCTTCCTTCTTTCTTTCCCTTTTCTTTTTTCCTTCTTTCTTTCTATTTTCTTTTTCCTTTCTTTCTTTCCATTTCTCCCTTAATTTTTTTACATTTCTCCCTTTTTTCTTTCCTTCAATTTCTTTTTCTTCTTTCTGTCTTTCCTTTTCCTCCTTCTTTTTTTTCTTTCCATTTCTTCCTTCTTTCTTTCGTTCTTTCCATTTATTCCTTACTTTTTTTTTACATTTCTCCCTTCTTTCTTTCCTTCAATTTCTTCCTTTCTTCTCTCTGTCTTTCTTTTTCTTACTTCTTTTTTTCTTTCAATTTCTTCATTCCTACTTTCTTTCCTCTTTCCTCTTTCTTCCTTTTTTCGTTTTTTATATTTCTTCTTCCCTTCTTTCTTTCCTTCGATTTCTTTCTCCATTCTTTCTTTCCATTCCTCCCTTCTCTCTTTCCATTTCTTCCTTTATTCTTTCTTTCCGTTTCTGCTTTTCTTCCTTCTTTCATTCTTTCTTTCTTTCTTTCTTTCCCACAGTATATTTAACTATTTATTTTTTCTTATGCTTTTTCAGTTTACTTATATATCATTATAATGTAATGTATTATTTTTGTTTATCTATATTAAAATTCTTTAAAACTATATTCACTTTTTCTTTTTTTTCAATTCTTATTTCTTTTGATTTAATTTCTTCCTTCTTTCTTTTTAAATTTTTTTTCTTCCTTCTTTCTTTCTTTTCGTTTTTCATTCCTTCTTTCTTTATTTTCACATTTTTCTTCCTTCTTTTCATCTTTTTTCTTTTTTTATATCGTTTCATTTTTCTTTCCTTCTTTCTTTCTTTTCTTTATTTCTTTCCTTATTTCTTTCTTCTTCTTCTTTCCTTCCCCCATTCTTTCTTTTCATTTTTCCTTCCTTTTTTCTATTTTTCACTTTTCTTTCCTTTTTCTTTCTTTTCATTGTTTCTTTCCTTATTTCCTCCTCCTCCTCCTCCTCCTCCTTCTTCTTCTTCTTCTTCTTCTTCTTCTTCTTCTTCTTCATTTTTTCTTCCTTTTTTATATTTTTTCATTTTTCTTTCCATTTTCTTTCTTTCATTTTTCTTTCCTTTTTTCTTCTTCTCCTTCTTCTTTCCTTCCTCCATTCTTTCTTTTCATTTTTTCCTTCCATTTTTCTATTTTTTCCTGTTTCTTTCCTTTTTCTTTCTTTTCATTATTTCTTTCCTTATTTCCTTCTTCTTCTTCTTCTTCTTCTTCTTCTTCTTCTTCTTCTTCTTCTTCTTCTTCCATTCTTTCTTTTTATTTTTTTCTTCTGTTTTTCTATTTTTCATTTTTCTTTCTTTTTTCTTTCTTTTCATTTTTCATTCTTTTCGTCTTTCTTTTCATTTTTCTTTCCTTTTTTCTTTCTTCTCCTTCTTTCCTTCCTTCTTTCTTTCTTTCTTTCTTTCTTTTCATTTTCCCTCCCTTCTTCCTTTTTTTTCCTTCTTTCCGTGCTACAGCATTTTTATCCAATTTCTTTTTTTCATTTTCTTTCATTTTCATTCTCTTTATCCCATCTCTCCTATTCAATATTAATTCCTCTTTCTATTAAACATTCATTCACATTATATTTTTTTTCTGTTACAGAATGCTACATTTTATTCGAACTGTTTTGTATAATTCACTTTTAATTATTGTAACATTTCTTTTTGGCTGTCGTCTTTCTGACGGATGCAAGAATTTCCCCGTGGGGGGAAATGTAACACGATTTCAAAAATTGCGTTTCGGTTCATTTTCAACTGATGTTTATGTCTAAGACAAAAGACTTAATTTGCACACCGCAAATGTACTCAGATATTTGTCACCCTCAAAATGGATACAAATCGAAGCGAACGCGTACACGTACACGTCGAGCAGGAACATAGAAATGTTATCTTGAATAATTAAGGGTGATTAATATGATGATTACTTTAGAATTCATTAATGAAAAGAAAATGACAAGTTCTTCTTGAATATGTTATTTTAAAGATCATGGGAAATAAAGAGAAAAACTCTAAAACTAAAAGTGGAATGCGTGATGTTTTCATGGAATCTTTTTCTTGTGGCAAGAAGAAAAAAAACTGTTGAATTTTATGAGATCTTTGAAATTTAAGGACAAGGAAAAACCGGAGAGAAAACAACTTTATAAAGATGTTCAAGAAATCTCAATTTCAACTCATTGAAAATATTAGATCTTTGAAAAGAGGACAATGTGCTGCAAATGAAAATGAACAAAACAGTCTCCAGAATTATGTCCGTTATGACAGAAAATTGAACAAAAAATATTGCAAGAGATTTTAGCGATGCATTTTTAAATACAATGGTACCTTAACACATTAAAATTGGTACCTTACACATTAAATTGGTACCCTAACACATTAAAATTGGTACCTTAGTATTAGTTTCAATACAATGGTACCTTAACACATTAAAATTGGTACTTAACACGTTAAAATTGGTACCTTAGTATTAGTTTCAATACAATGGTACCTTAACACATTGGGATTGTACCTTAACACGTTAAAATTGGTACCTTAGTATTAGTTTCAATACAATGGTACCTTAACACATTAAAATTGGTACCTTAACATATTAAAACTTTTCAATATAATGGTACCTTAACTTACGAATTTAATTCATTCTGCTCGTAACTCATTTTTTTCGAATATTAAACCAAGTTATGGAAGCACATATGCATTCTTCTTTCTTTATTTCCTTTCTTCTTTCTTTCTTTCTTCTTTTCTTCTTTCTGTCTTTCCTTCCTTCCTTCTTTCTTTCTTTCTTTCCTTCTCTCTGTCTTTCCTTCATTCTTCTTTCTTTCTTTCTGTCTTTCCTTCCTTCCTTCCTTTTTCTTTCTTTCTTTCTTTCTTTCTTTGCATTCTTCTTTCTTTATTTCCTTTCTTCGTTCTGTTTTTCCTTCCTTCTTCCTTCTTTCTTTCTTTTCTTTCTTTCTTTCTTTCTTTCTTCTTTCTTTATTTCCTTTCTTCGTTCTGTCTTTCCTTTCTTCCTTCCGTCCTTATTTCTTCTTTCTTTCTTTCTTTCTTTCTTTCTTTCTTTCTTTCTATTTTTCTTTCTTTATTTGCATTCTTCTTTCTTTATTTCCTCTCTTCTTTCTGTCGTTCCTTCCTTCCTTCATTTCTTCCTTCCTTCCGTCTTTCTTTCTTTCTTTCTTTCTTTCTCTGCATTCTTCTTTCTTTATTTCCTTTCTTCGTTCTGTCTTTCCTTCCTTCCTTTCTTCCTTCTTTCTTTCTTTGCATTTTTCTTTCTTTATTTCCTTTCTTCTTTCTGTCTTTCCTTCCCTCTTTCTTTCCTTCTTTTTTTCTTTCATTGTTGACGTATATTTTCTTCGTATTTTGTTTCCTGTTTCTACTTGATTTTCACATATTCCCTTTGAAAAAAAGGAACCTTTATTATGACGAAGAAATCGAAAGGAAGGAAGAAAGAAATATATGTATAGGAAGAAAGAAAAGAAGGAATGAAAAAAAGAAAAGGTAGAGACGTGAAGAATAACTATATGTATACAATGTATATTAAACCAAGTTATGGAAGCACATATTGCAATGGATACTTCCGAATTTAATTCATTCCGCTCGTAAATCATTTTCCTGGTATATTAAACAAAAGTTATGGAAGTACATACTGAAATGGTTAGCGTCGTAAGAAATACAAATGGAGAGACGAGTTAAGTTCCTGGACGAGGTTGTTTGTATTTCACTTTAGGCTAATATCATTGAGAAAGGTATGAATCTAACTATTCACCCTCCATCTATGGGTAAATAGTAGTAGAATAGAATGGACTCTTTAACTTGGTATGGCAACCAGTCTAGAAGGAAAACTCTGAATTCAAACCTGTTAAACTTATGAAATTGACATTGTGTCACATCCTACTCGTGTGGAAGGGTTGTGAATACATACTTGAAAAGGTGTGAATCTAACAATTATCCCTTCAGCTATGGGTTAATAGTACTGCAGGCTTGGGTGCTTTAAGAACTAGGGTTAGGGTTTAGGGTTAGGGTTAGGGTTGGGGTTGGGGTTGGTATTTAGGGTTAGTTTAATGGGAAAATAGATAAATAATTTGGGCTCTGTTTTTTTCAGGGTCACCCTGTATACAGTAATAAAACTGTTAATTTTAACTTGGGGGGATTATGGTTAGGGTTAGGGTTGAGGTTGGGGTTTGGGTTGGGGTTGAGTTTTAGGGAATTGTTTTTTTTTTTTTCAAGTGACACTGCTTCGGCTACGGACTTCAATCGTAGCTGGTGTTATTTTCAGCAGCCACCGGCTAACGGTTTTTGAGGGAGGAGGCCGGGAAGGAACTCTGCGAATATTACCGAACAAACAAACACCCATCTTCATTTAAATTTCAAATTCGAAAAACGGAAAGAAAGTTTTAGTGTCGATACATTCTAATCCCAGTTTATAATTTATGCAAAAGATAATAATAATCGAAAACTTTTGTATGGTTTTGTTTTTGACTTGCAAATGTTTCTCCCGTTGGTTCATAAGTTTGTAATCTGCGATGTTGATCTAAAGGGAAAGTATTGTCTGCTTTCCAAAAAGAATATCATTTGAAAAGGGTCTGAACTAAATTCTTGACCCTTCCGTCAGTCCGAGTGCAAATCAATAAACTGTTTTAACATTTCACAAAGAGATGAAATCAAAGTTTTCATGCAATGACATGCCTCGCCTCTTGGTGAATCCATGTAAGGAAATTTCCAAAGATCAGTTAGACTTTGCAACTCATTCACCTCACTCCCGAACACAACCACTTCCCCTTTCAAGATGGATCCAATAAAAACTGTTCATATTCCAGAACAAAGGAAATAATGATAATAATAATAATAATAATAATAATAATAATAAGAAGAAGAATAAGAATAAGAATACGAATAACAATAATAATAATAATAATAATAATAATAATAATAAGAATACGAATAATAATAATAATAATAATAATAATAATAATAATAATAATAATAATAAGAAGAAGAAGAAGAAGAAGAAGAAGAATACGAATAATGATAATAATAATAATAATAATAAGAAGAATTCGAATAATAATAATAATAATAATAATAATAGTAATAATGAAAGTTATACCAATTGTAGTTGGTGCACTTGGAACAGTCCCAAAAGGATTAGAAAAGGGCTTGGACAGTTTGGATATCAGAGGAAGGATTGAAACCATTCAGAACACTGCACTGCTGCAATCTGCCAGAATACTCAGAAGAGTCCTGGAGACCTGAGGAGACTTGCTGTCACTCAGACTCCAGTGAAAGACCATCAGCTAACACTGATGTGAAAACTCAAAAGGAGTAAATAATAATAATAATAATAATCTTGCCAGAGAATTGTTAAAATTTTAGAACATGAAGGTGAAGGTCGTACCAATTGTAATTGGTGCCCTTGGAACTGAGAAATTAGAAACAAAACAACTAAATGGATAATTCAAGCAACAAATTGTAGATATTGCACACAAGATGAGTTGGACATGACTAAGAAAGGAAAATCTCTTGAAAGCAGTACAAACTAATGCCATGGGACCAATTATACCGATTCAAAAATAGATAAGACACAAAGGAATAGTAAGCGTAGAATGCGTGGAGACAAACACCAAACCGTTAATCAATTAAGCAAATTCAGCACACGAACATAAAGGGAGTACAAGGGTAGGATCGACTGGGGATCCACGGGAATTGTGCAAAAAGCTAAATTTTGACCATGCAAACAAATAATATATGACCTATATCTTGTTCTTTATTTTTCTAACCGGTTTGGATTGCAAAGTCACATGGTAGCTGTTGAGATTTTTTTAGATATAAGGCGTGCCCACTCTTATTTATAAACTCGGCGATCATCATGTGACCATAATCTTGGCCAATCACTGGCAGTACTCTGCTACTGATATTGTTATTTATACTGGCTGTTCTGGTCATACCTGCACATTGCTGTGAACCTCCGTGGACCACGGAACATAGGATTATATCACTGGACCTTTGACACTACGTAGGATTCCATGACGCAGGACTTATTCACTTACCAAAGGATTCTATAGCTCAGGACTTACTTACTTTAAGTTCTTTTACAACTGGCCAAGGATAGCGGTCAGAAACTTGACAGTAGCTTCTTTGGCTTCTGTTATAGAATAAAACAAGTCAAACTCCTTTTAATTGATATGCTAATGTCAACCTAGTTAAATATCAGTTAAAGATTATTATAGAATAAGTAACCTATACATATATACAGGGCAGTCGGTGTGCATGTATGTCCAGATGAAACAACTAAAATATAACAATCTATACATATATAAAGGGCGGTTTGTGTGTATGTATGTCCGGAGGAAACTATGAAAATAAAACAATTAATGATAAAGTAAATATATATACACATTCACTATCACTAGATCTTCCTTTTTTAAGCAAAACTAATGAAGATTTGATTTATATTCGTGAAGATAATTAAAAAGTTAAATTTAAATGATACAAGCTTGGAATTTTTTAAATATTTAATATTCTAAATGGTAGACATTATTTTTCTTTTCAGAATGGCTGGATCAATGCAAGGCATTTTTTACATAGGGATTTTAATGGGGCATCCTTGTGATTTAATAATAGATTGGATCTGTGAGACTAACTTCTTTATCTCCCCCACTACCTAGGCAGTGCCAGTTAGCCGCTTCTAGTTAATGATAAATTCTGTGAAAAATGTATATGCAGTGGATTTTAAATTTGAATTGCAATTATTTCTTTCAAAGTAGATCGCTTCAAATTAAACATTCTGATCAATTGTAATATTAATAAAATCTTATATATATTGAAAATATAGAGTTTGCCCTTTCCAAAAATGTTTGTCTCATAACTTTTGACCCATTCGTTGCTTCACATTCGCTCTTTGAAAATTACCTGTGTTTTTCAAGCAGTTTTAACAAGTGAAAATTTGGGATCGTGTAAGTAACAATTGAAATGCTTACACGCACGAAATTTTGTATCCTACCTACAATAGTCCAGTCCATGAAGATTTAGTAAGCTTAACATGATATTTAAATTCAAGTGGTATCAGAAAGTCTCACGTTCCGTACGTTTTAACAAACAAATTCAAGTACTGTCGGGGGGCTAATAAAATACCTTCGCGGGCCGGATCCGTAGTTTAGTTACCCCTACCCTAGAGAGTGCTATCAATGTGATTCATTAATAACTCCCAACGGAGGCGAAAAATAAATAGAATGAATAATAGGTATTTTCCTTTACCCAATGTCTCAGGATTACAACAAACTGAAGGTAAAGACGAAAATTAATAATAATAACTTGACCTTTATCACACCCTGCTCGTAAGGAGGGTTTTTGTAAATATGGATACGGCATCTTTCAATTTTCCTAGCTTTTGTGAATTTTTCTTTTCTGAATGCTATGTAAGGCCTCGACCATTTCAAAGGAGAGTTCACTCTCGTCAAATACACAAAACCAATTTGAGATGATCAGGTTCGGTAGTGTTTCATTTAATTCCCGCTTCGTGAATTCTACGTGCAATTTCAGCGGCTTTGTTGATACAAGCTGCAAAAAGCCCCCCCCCCCCCCCCCCCCAAAAAAAAAAATTAGGCTTCAAAATTGCAAGAATATCAATAGCTCTATCTTGATTATCAGTTAGCATGGAGTTGAAAATGCATCAGGTACAGAATGCTAACGAGAAACATTTTCAGAAATCTATTATTGAGAAAGATTAGTGCGATACAATAAATAAATAAATAAGAAATAAAGAAATAAAATAAATAAATATTATAGAGAAAGATTAGTAAAAAATACAAAAAAATAAATATATAAGTAAAAATAAATAACAATAACTGAATACATAAATAAATCAACATCATCATCATGTCGCGATTGCAGCACGGATATCCATGACAATCTCTCGCCAATACTCCCTATCATTGACCCAGGAAGGTCCTCCACGCAGCATCCAGCATCCTTACAGTGTTGGTCAATGTAGTCCTTGGTGGGCGTCCCACACTAGCATGCCCACGTGTTGGCTTCAATAGGAGAACGTCTCACATAAATAAATAAATAAAAATAAATGCATGAAAAAAAGAAAAAAAAAGAAAGAAAGACCAGAAGAATTGTATTTCATATCGGACGATTTGGACGGTCTCATTTTTAAACAGAGGGTGTTGCAAGATAATATCTATCGGAAGATTAAGGAATAAGCGTATTAATATATATATATATATATATATACCAACTCCTCCGCACGGGCAGGATGTGACACAAGGTCAATTTCTTAAGCGGAGTTTAACAGGTTTGAATTCAGAGTTTTCATTCTCAGAGACCGGTTCTCCTAGACCAAGGTTAAAGAGCCCAGTCTGCCCTACTATTTACCCATAGCTGTAGGGAGAGTAGAATTCATACCTTTCCCAAGGGTATTAGCGCTAGGTGAAATGCAATTACTATGTCCAAGATTTGAACTTGGGGCGACGAGTCCATTTCCTATGACTTTAACCATTACACCATGCGCTTATATATAAGATATATACTAGCTTAATTGCCAGCTTGGGCGGCTTTTAAGCTATTTTTGTCATAAATCTAGTGACGTTTTATCTTAGATAAAGTAAAGTAAGGTTGTCAGAGTGGTTTTCGGTTTCAGCCGGAAAGCGAGGGAGTCTATATCCTTTCGCTAGCACTAGACTAGTGAGATTGTTTTATTTTGCTGAGACTGAGCGCCACATCTACCGTCAACTCCTCACTTTAT
>CM042165.1:66956865-66959365 GCA_023376005.1 Doryteuthis pealeii
TATATACGATTTATTGTGAAAGGTAATGCAGGCCATTTTGGCTGTCTGCAAGTCTTGTCCTTTGTTTTTTCATATTGCCGGAATTATTTTTAGATATTCTTTTCATCTATATTTCCATGTCCAATGCAAAACACATCATTTATCAAAACATCCATCACACACACACACACACAACACTCACACACACACACACACACATATATTATATATATATATATTATATATAGATATACTTATATATATAATGGGGGACCTTTCAGGGAATATATAATATCGAGTTATTTGCAAAGATAATTAACCTAATAAGTCGGGGTTATAAAGAATGCAAGAGTGCTCAATACGTTTATAGGGCGGATTTAGAAAAAATGGTATAGTCATATAACCTACTGGAGTTTCACAATGCTGATCATCAGGGTGAATTGCAATGAATTTAGTTAAAAGCGGAAGTAAACAATAGCATAATTACAGCCCGCATAATTATATATATATAATAATATATATATATATATATTATATGGTGGACTCTCCTATCGAGAACGATAGATGAGGGTCAGCAGTGAGTGATTTGTTTCTCCCATGTTGTGCATGCTGTCAAGAAGATATTTTGTGTTTCCTCGAGTGTGACAGCACCCAGCCCTGCTGCGAGCCATGAAGCCACACTGACAAACGAAATGCTCCAAGGCAGGAGTAAATGTCTTTTAATTGTTAGGCGGAGCCGATCTCTATGCTCAGTCTATTTCTTCAAAGCTCTTTAGTCTATCGAAACATGTCTTACGCCATTCCTTCCGATCCGATTCCCAGGTCAATGTCAAAGCGTTTCAAATTGTCCTTCAATTTGTCTTTGTAGCGTAAGAGTGGACGTCCAATAGAACGCTTAGCATTTGGTAATTGCCCGTATAATATCTTCTTTGCAAGCCTGTTCTCATTCATTCTGACAATGTGATCAGCCCACCTTAGCTAAACCTTGGCTAGTAGGATTTCGATGCCAGCAATGTTACATCTTTTTAATACTGTGCTATTTCTTACTCTATCATCCCATTTTATACTGCAAATGACACGAAGACAACGCATGTGGAAGGCGTCAAGTTGGTTTATGTGCTTGCGGTAAAATGTCTAAGTTTCAGCCCCATACAGTAAAGTAGAAAGCACCACTGCTCTGTTGATGTTAATTTCTTATTTTAAGAGATACATCTTTGGTACTCCATAAACGATGTTTCAGATTATATATATATATATTTCCTCGATTCGTTTGCCACATCTAGGATGTAATACTAGGTAGGAAACATGGGGACATTCAGCAAGAATCGAAATCGTTATTGAATAGTAATGGATCCCTGAAAATAGCTTGCTAACCTTTACACCAAGATGGGACCCCCTGGAACGTACAAAAGTATTTTTCATTTCTTTGGGGGTGGGGTTAAAGTTCCTTCAGTCTCTTTTACAAGCTTCTTGGGACGGTTCCTAGTGCACCAACTACTATTGGTATTCCTTTCACCCTGATATTCTACTGATTTTTCAGTTCTCTAGCAAGGTCTGGTATTTGTCTATCTTTTCGTTTTCCTTCATCTTCACCCTGTGATCCACTGGAACTGCAAAATCTACCAGATGACAAGTTCTTTTTCTTTTTGTTAATCAATACTAGGTCTGGTGTTCTAGCTGGGATAAGTTGATCCGTCTTTATCTCGAAGTCCCAGAGAATTTTATGCATTTTATTCTCAAGAACAGAATATGGTTTATGCATATACCATTTTGTTGTATAGTCGAATTTTAATTGTTTGCATAATTCCCAGTGGATCATATTCCAAACCCACTCATGCCTAGCTTTGTACTGCCGTTGTGCTAATTTGCTACATACACTTAATACGTGATTTATGGTCTCAACTCTGTCCCCACGCACTCTACATTTACTGTTTTGTTGTGTCATATCAATTTTTGCTTTCATACAATTTGTTCTTATGGCATTATTTTGTGCAGCAATTATTAGCGATTCAGTTTCTCTCTTGAGGTTTTCTTTTCTTAATCATGTCCAATTTTTCTCAAGTGTAACCTCCCCTATTTGTCGTTTAAAGTATCCATATAATTCTTTTTCCTCCCTTCATTGTTTTCTGTTTTTATTTCTTGTTTTCTGTTTGTCCATATGTTGCGTCTGCTATTAATTGCTGCCATAAGTAATCTTTCTTTGCTCTTTTCTGTGTATTCTTCAGGTCCTTGGATTGTGGCATCTACGCAATCTTCTATGTTGACACGACCACTTCTACCTTCCTTTCTTGATACATATAGCCTATCTCTATCGTCTCTAGAGTGTAAAGCCTTGTGCATTGCCATTAATTCTATAGCCCTTTGGTCAATCTGTCTGAGTTCTTCTCTTGTCCATTTTAAGAATGGCACAGTGTATCTTATTATGGGGACGGCCCAGGTACTTATCCCTTTTATGGGATTTCTGATGAAGAGCTTGGTTTCTAGGAGTTTTCTTGTTCTTTGGGGAACAGAATAATCAGAT
>CM042165.1:66964365-66971865 GCA_023376005.1 Doryteuthis pealeii
TGTTCTAAATCTTTTTATCTGTATTCTTATTCAGTTTCATTTGCCTTTCTAATTTAATATGATATTTTATTATATTAAAGCTTAAGTACTTGCACCCGGAGGGTGCATATATTTGCTAGTAAAGATAATAAAGAGACTGTGAGAGTCTTATGTTGATCCGTCTGTTTAAAAATGTTTGAATGAAGAATAAGCGCTCTTAGAATTGTTTGAAAATTATGAACGCTGGGATAAACGGTTTTGAAGATGACATAGAACATTCTCTTTCATTGTGTGTGTGAGTGTGTGTGTGTGTGTGTGTGTGTGTGTGTGTGAGAGAGAGAGAGAGAGAGAGAGAGAGAGAGAGAGAGAGAGAGCGTGTATGAAAATGTGAGAAGATAATCGCTTTCATTGGGCGTCTATGTGTGTCCGTGTGTGTATGTGAGCGAGCGCACGCGCGCGTGTGTGTATGCGTATTTATTTGTTTATTTATTTATTAGTTTTATATATATATATATATGTTATTATTTATGTTTTTGCTTGAAGGCAATTACAATGCATGTATCGCATAACATTCGATACTTATAGAAAATAATCATGACAAGTGAATCCCGGCAAATGATCGTTCGGTGTGTAGAACACCGTACAGACTGTTTCGACTTTATTAAGTCTCATCAGCGAGGTATAACGATTTCCCTCCGACAGAAACCGAAACCGGGACCTCAGCAGGCAAAGTCAAAGACCATATTCCGGCCACGGTATACACCTAACAATCCTTGCGAAATTAACCTTGTCAATGATATATATATATATATATATATATATATATATGTGTGTGTGTGTGTGTGTGTGTGTGAGTAAGGTAATCCAAATGACTAGTAAGTCAGGGATGATTCTATTTGGGAACATCGAAATCTCACTGTACAGCCATTCTGTATGCTCTTGTAAGTGCAAACATATATATTCATACAGGGTTTTTATAAATCCTTAAGTGAGCTCAATGTATAATAACCAATAATTTCATTATATACAGAGTAATATTTAACTTTCAAAAAAATAAAAAAATAAAAAATAAAGGAAAGAAAAACATAGAAAAAAAACAGAACGGGATGACGGTTTGTTATTTTTTTTCTTTCGTTGAAAGTTATATTATATATATATATATATATATATATTATATATATATATATATATAGTTCAATGAAGAAATCAAAACAAATAAACTTTTTGCTTTTATTTATTTATTACGGAACGGTATTACAACCAGCGGTTGTAATATATATATATATATATATATATATATATATATATATATATATACATGTATATATATATATATATATCTCAGTATCATTGGCAGGTTAATTTCGCTGGAATTTCTCCGTGCTGTATCGTGGCCGAAGTAGTATAGTTTCTGACTATCCTGCTGAAGTCCCGGTTTCGATTTCTGTCGGAGGGAAATCGTTAGTATACATCGCTGATGAGACTTAATAAAGTTGAAACACTCTGTACGATGTTCTACACAACGAGTAATTCTTTGCGAAATTCACTTGTCATTATTATCTTCTATAATTATCGAATTTTATGCGATATGCAAGTTGTAATTGCCTTCAAGCAAAAATATAGATATTAATATATACTTTATCAAACAATGCTTCTAAAATAAACAAACATCCAAAAATATTATATATATATATATATATATATATTATATATATATATATATATATGTGTGTAAAAATGGAAAAGGAATTGAATCCGACAATATGAGGAAAAATGAGTAAGAAAATAAATGTAAATGGATAAAATGAATTTAATCGATATCACATTAATCGATATCACTTACACATGTGTTTCGGTCAGTTTATGTGTGTGAAATATTTTCAGTCAGTGTATGTGTGCGAAATATTTTCACACACATAAACTGACCGAAACACATGTGTAAGTGATTAATGTGATATCGATTAAATTCATTTTATCCATTTACATTTCTTTTCTTTACTCATTTTTCCTCATATATTATATATATATATATATATATATATATATATATATATATATATATATATGGTTGGGTGACTTATTTTTCTCGTTCGTACACATATATTATGAATTTGTCCCTGTCTTAACCTGTTATAGAACATAACCCTATTATTCTTTCGAAAATCTTTTGTAATATCCCAACGTTCACGGAAATCAATACCAAACCTCAAAATATCCACGGGTAGGGAAATCAAAAGAAATACCGGAACCCGTAAAAAAAATATAGACTAATTAAACATTTATTTTACAACATATATTATTTATTTATTTATTATTTTATTTTATTATCTTCCTCGGAGCGGACGCCGTATTTCTGTCTCCTGGGAGGGGATTTTGTGTAGGATAAAGAAATTGAATCGATTTCTCGAATATCTTCAGAGGTATATTTACTTTCAAACATTAATCTTAATCTATAAATATAAACGAAGAAATACGACAGCATTTCTCATAAGTATTTAAACGGGGGTTTCTTTCTAATAGCTGAGTTGTAGAGAGGAAAAACAAACAGGAAGATTGCCTCAGAAGGTCGACTTCATATATATCTTATTATAATGGAGATTGTGTGTTTGTCTGTCTCTAACCGAAACTATATTCCTACTCAAGTCACAATTCCCTTAGTTATAGACATCACATTCTCCATGATTTTATTTTTATTTAACCTCAATTATTAATAAAATTGTCATACATTATTAATACTGTTAACTATGTCTACATATTGACATCTTGCAATTGTATTTATATATACAACAAAATACTGGTTTACAGTGTGAACGGGAAGGCTAATTTGCATATTAATATTAAAAAATCGAATTTAATAAATATGTGCTTAGTATTATAGATTTCTAACTGTTTGGTTTTATTTTAATGAATATAAGCAAAAATCTCTTCAATGAATCTTAAATGAAATCCATTAACAAGAAAAAATAACTGTCATTTTATTCTTTACTTCCTCTTATAACTAAATACTCAAATTAGAAAAAATAACAATGAAAGACGAGAGTGATGGAAGAGTAAGTTTCAGTTGTTCCATTTTTTATTATACTCCTCTGTTTCAAATCTTTATTATACTCCCTCTGTTTCAAATCTTTTTATCTGTATTCTTATTTAGTTTCATTAGCCTTTCCAATTTAATACAATATTTCATTACAAAAAAATTAAATACTTGCACCCGGAGGGTGCATATATTTGCTAGTATATATAATCAATGGTAATATTATGGATTTACACTCATAACTTGAAGTTTCATGGTAATATTAAACCGGTCGGTTCTTAACTGCTATATATTATATTTGAAATATTATAATTGATAAATTATAAATATATAATTGATATATTATAAATATATAATTGATATTTTAAAATTCATATATATTATAAGTAAAGTAAAGTCGATGGGGTGGCCTAAAGTCGGTATCAGCCTATCAGCGAGGGAGTCTATCCCCTTTTCACTAGCGCTAGACCAAGGAGATGGTTTTTGCATCTGAGGTGGAGTGGCACACCTACCATCAGTTCCTTACTTTACCGCACAGATCATTGTGCTACTCAAGCGCTGAGTTAGCGAGGGCTGGTATCGAACTAGGAACCTTTTGGTTTCTAGCCGAACACTCTACCGACTGAGTTAACCCGGTCCTTTATTATAATTGTTCTTAATTCATATTTATTATAATTTATATATCATAATTGATATTTTATGATTATATAATTGACATATTAGAATTATACACTTGATACATTATAATTGATATATATCATAATTGTTTTTAATTGATATACAAGGTGTGTCAAAAAAGTATCGAGATCTTTTTTTCATACATTTTGACACACATTGTATTCTGAAAAAGATAACGTTCCATTCATTTGTTTTTTTAGAATACAAGGTGTGTCAAAAAAGTACCAAGTTTAAAGTTTTATTTAACAATATAGAAATGAAGAATGAATGGATAGTAATTTTTTTTTCAGAATACAAGGTGTGTCAAAAAGTACCAAGTTTAAAGTTGTATTTAACAATATAGAAATGAAGAATGAATGGATAGTTATTTTTTTTTCAGAATACAAGGTGTGTCAAAAAGTACCAAGTTTAAAGTTGTATTTAACAATATAGAAATGAATAATGAAAGGATAGTGATTTTTTTTCAGAATACAAGGTGTGTCAAAAAGTACCAAGTTTAAAGTTGTATTTAACAATATAGAAATGAAGAATGAATGGATAGTTATTTTTTTTCAGAATACAAGGTGTGTCAAAAAGTACCAAGTTTAAAGTTGTATTTAACAATATAGAAATGAACAATGAATGGATAGTTTTTTTTCTTTCAGAATAAAAGGTGTATCAAAAAGTACAAAAAATCTCGATACTTTTTGACACACCTTGTATATTATAATTATTTGAATATATATATATATATATATATATATATATATATATATATATATTGTTCTAAATTAATATGTATTTTAAAGATTTATAGAAAAATGCAATGAATGTTGACATGCCGTAAAACCCACCAACCAACTAACTATCATATTTTACACTGAGAAGCCAAACTTTCTGCGCAGATATGAAACCGTGGGTGGTTCTTAATTAGTACTGCACAGGTGCACTTAAAAGTCAAGATTACCCAATTCTTTGTTCATTTCTATTCTTCTTCATGTTGAAGGTTTCTATTCATAATCAAATTATTTGCACTTTTCAAACCCAATGCGAATTTGCGAAAAAAAAATACCCGAGTCTTTTAAACCGAATAACCTCTATACAGATGTCAATGCAGGTGCCTGCTAACGAGATAGCTCGATTTCATTTTGTTTCGGAACTCTGGGGAGCGTGGAGTACCTTTTCATTGCTATTACCCTTAGATCCACTCTGATACGGAGTGGTAGTACCTGTCGGTGTCCCATCTATGAATCAAATGGATCTGTTTGAAAATTATTTGTTCTAGCAAAAATATGCACCTTCCAAGCAGAGGTATTAAAGTTTAAGCACAATTAAATATTTTACTGGATTAGAAGGACCAAATGAACACAAGAAATTACACTTATTAGATCATATGACCTCTGGGAACCCCTTTTGCTTTGCTGATTCATAAGTACATTTTTTTCATTTACACCGTCAACATCCGGTTGTTTGTTAGGGTTAGTGGTTAGGGTTAGAGGTTAGGGTTAGGGGTTAGTTTTATAATGAAAGAAAACCCTCTAAAATCGTCTGTTAACAAACAACCGGATGTTGACGGTGTAAATGAAAAAATGTACTTATGAATCAGCAAAGCAAAAGGGGTGCCTAAAGGTCATATGGTTCCACTTATTTTTACTTTATTCTAATTGATTTCAATATAATATTATACATAGGATTGTTTTTACTATGTTTGAGAATAAAATAATAATATTACAAATCAATAACACTAAGTAATTATTTATTAAACACGGTTTTGTTAAAACCAGTATGCAAATTTTTCACACCATATACTATGTAAACATTTATTTCTTAATACGGCTTACGGCTCGTAACTCAAGTTTCTCGTATATCAAATCAATTTCCCCAGTGAAAAAAAAGGAAATGACATTAATCCGTTCCACTCCCCAACATCCTAATTTTCAGTTTCGTTTTTTTTTGTTGAATAAGAAACATAGCACTTTATTGTATAAAACCATGTTAAAATAGAATGTAATTAATTGTGCTGTAATGTGATTTAATGGTGGAGGATTTTAGGACCCCCATCCCCCCCCCCAAATGAGTGTGACGCTAAACTGTATCTGATGTCGGGAAAGGCACTAATCGAACTATTCTCCCTTCGTCTATGGGTAAATAGTAGGTCAGATTGGATTATTTTAACCTCAGTATGACAACCGGTATAGGAGAAGGAAAAATCTTAATTGAAATCTGTTAAACTCCGTATCCTGCACATTTATAGACGTACAACCTTTAAATCAGTGTTTGCCAAACGTTTTCCGGCTAACATCCCCTTGGCTTTCCAGAGGATTCCCGTTGCACCCCCCATGCACACGTGCGAAAAGAATTTTTTTTGGACGTGTTGTTTGTAGGTATCAAGCAAACGTTCAGACTTTTGACTCGTAACAAAACTATGCTTTTGTTTCTAATTCTTATGTCAGTTTTATTTTGTATAAACTACATAGGTGTTCCGTTACCTTTGACTTTAAGACATTTAGATTTTGTTAACCCCTCCCCCTTCAAAAAAGTTATTTGTTAACGGCTCCTAATGCCACTGTCCACAAACCACTTTTGTCTCACAAACCCTCTCTGGCTCACCGACCGCTAGATCTTTCCACTGCCTCCAGCGGGGCTGTCTCGCTCACTTTGGTAACCACTAGTTTAAAGTATTTCTCGATGTTTTTGTCTTTTGAACATTGTCTACGCTGCCAGTACAGAGTTTTCTTCATATCATGAATATGCCTAAAGGCAAATACCTCACCGAACGAGAAAAGACAGCAGTTTTCGTTTGTTGTCAGGAGAACAACAGTATGAATGCTATTGCACTAGAATCGAACAGATACCGAACCACTATTAGGAAATTTTTTGGAAGAATTTCGTGCCAAGGAACAACCAGGAAATTCCACCAAAATTGATCGCTGCAGGCCGTTGTCGCCTCTTTGACAATGGCTTCAAAAGAATTCTTTCAATGTCTCCGAAATAGACGTGATCTCAATATCAGCGCAAGAAAAGCCGGGCACGTTTTTCAATATATCAAGCCACCCTTGTATTTCGTTCCAGAAATAAGATCCTCGCTTTTGACTGCTGCTCACAAGAAATGAATAAAATAAAATTAAGGTCCAGAGCACAAAGATAAAAATAAGAAAAGGAAAGTGACCTGGACTAATGGAACAATGGACGAAGCTGTTATTCCCGAAAGAGAAGCACTTCAATTTAGATAGAACTGTTCCTGGTTAGATGTTCGAAAGAAGAAGCAATTTTTTCCAATATATCTATTTAGCAGTGCATCTGTTGTGTTGTAGGGGGACTTTACAGCGTTGAAAAGGGAATTGCTGCTGGGAGATGGGGAAGTCAAGCTGTACGTACAACCTTAGGTACAAGTATCAGAGAGAGGCATTCTGTCGGTTACCAATTGGCATTATTGAAAAAAAGTGCGTTGTTTTGTTGCACAAAAAAAAGCACAGACACACGCACGCTCACACAGACCCAAACCAAAGCGCACACTCACACACACACACACACACACACGTATATATATATATATATCGTAAGTTCGTGTAGAGGTCAATAAAGTGGAATATAAACACCTACTCCTTAACAAAACGAAGAAATCTGCTAAGTCCGTTTGGTGTGGTGGAAAGACGCTTGACTAGTCGGCTTGACAGTCGGGTTTCGAATCGCGCACGGGGCGGCCTTGGTATCTATAGCTCTGCTGATGAGGCCTAATAGGCCGAAATGTACATACAGAGATTGATTTTTCTCGATTTGTTTATCCTTAAAATTTAAAAATAGGTATTCCCGCCTAATGAATTAATTATTAA
>CM042165.1:66976865-66989365 GCA_023376005.1 Doryteuthis pealeii
CTGTCCTATAGAATGAGACCCATACAATTCTCTGGGACTTCGAGGTACAAACGGGTCACCTAATCCCTTCCAGAAGATCGGACCTAGTATTGATTGACAATAAGAAGAGAACATATCATCTCGTAGATTCTGCTGTCCCTGGCGACCACCAAGTGAAAAGAAAAGAAAGCTAAAAGATTAAAAAAAATACATGGACCTTGCCAGAGAACTGGGAAAACTGTGGAACATGAAGGAGAAGGTCGTACCAATTGTAATTGGTGCTCTTGGAACGGTCCTCAAAACTCTGAAAAAGAATTTGGGTGAATTGGAAATCAGAGAAGAATCGGGACCATCAAAACTACAGCACTGTTAGGATCTGCTAGAATACTCAGAAGAGCCCTGGAGACATAAGGAAACTTGCTGTCACTCAGCCTCCAGTGAACCACCGTCGATAGCAGGTGTGAAAAACTAATAAATAATGATAATAGAAACTGAATCTCTTATAATCACAGCACAAGATAATGCCATGAGAACAAATTAGATATAGACAAAATAGATAAGACCCAACAGAATAGCAAGTGTAGAATGTGTGGACGCAGAGACAAAACAGTTAATCCTATTATAAAAGAATGCAGCCAACTTGCACAAAAAGAGTACAAGACTAGGCACGACTGGGTAGGAAAGGTTATCCACTGGGGATTGTGCAAGAAATTCAATTTTCACCATGCAACTAAAGGGTCTATGCACAAACCGAAATCTGTCCTAGAGAATGAGACGCATAAAAATATTTGGGATTTCGAGGTACAGACGGATCACCAAATCCCGGCTAGAAGACCAGATCTAGTATTGATTAACAAGAGAAGAAAACGTGTCATCTTGTGGATTTTGCTGTCCGCTGATACGGCAACAACTTGAATGAATTTCTGTTTCCTTATAATCCTATAAGCTGTCAATATCAATCATTGCATTACTCCCAGGTCCACTTGAAACGGAGTGATAGTACCTGTTAGGATTACAACTATGTTTGAAATTATCAAAAAATCATTTGTATTAGAAAGGAATACTTTAAACCATTTCTTTCGGTGGGAGGCGTTTTTTTCTTTCTTCTTTTCATGATTATCGTTTGTCTCCTCTTGAGTAATGGAATGGGGGTGAGGCTTGTGTTTTGCTCAGTCTACCCACAGAAGCGGTCCATATGTCCCTGGCAATAGAAAATAAAGGAAGTTGCATGAAATGTTTGTTATCGTAAATGTTACAGATATTTTTCGTTGAAATTTTAAAGATATCAAATGACGAGTTGTTTGGAAGTGTTCCCTTCACCCCGATAGACAAATGAATAAATTTAGGGGGTACGGGAATATGTAAATAGGGTTAAAGTAAGGGGGTAGTATGAAGGAAGGAGTGAAGATGAAAGAAAACGAAAAGGTAGACTAATAGAGAGCTGAAAATCTGTGGAACATGAAATTAAAGGTCCTGACAATTGTAATTGGGACCCTTGGAACGGCTCCCAAGGGTTTGGAAAAGAGTCTGGAAGAAATGGAAACCCGCAGAAGAATCGAGACTATCCAAAGAACTGCAGAGTTAAAATCAGCTAGTATACTCAGAAGAGACCTGGAGACCTGAGGAGACTTGCCGCCACTCAGCTTCCAGTGAACCACCAGCTTAGGCATGTGTGAACAGCAACAACAACAACAATAATAATAATAATAATAATAATAATAATAATAATAATAATGTACGAAGAAGATTCAATAATTATCCAGATTCTTGTTTTATGCTTGGTTGGAATAAAGATTTGGACGGTCTCATTTTTAATCAGAGGGTGTTGCAAGATGATAATAAGCGTACAATTAAGGAACAAGAGTATGTGGGGGATTAAAATAAAATTTGAATAAAATTCAAATTCAAAAGAAAACTCCCATGAGCCTTCACCGGAACATCCCTGCGAGCATGTGCGGGAAAAAGGACCCACTCCGACCCCCAAGAGAATCTCTCGGTCATTCGAACTTAGGCCTTATCTGGGAAAAGACACTACTACTGGCCAGAGAGATATTTCCTTGCCACCTGGTGGCTATGACCCGTGGATAAAGCCTAAATCATAAAACTCCCTTTTGTCTTTGTCTCTTTTTCTTTCCTTGAATTCCTTCCTTTTCAGCGTGATCACAAAATAAGATGGGGTAAAAAAGCAAACGCTCTGAACACACACCAAGAATAACAAGTTTTCTTTTAAACGTAAAACCTTAAACCACCCGCCACCCGACACATATTAATATATAGATTTTCTGATATTCAGCTAACATTTGGCGCACGTCTGTAGAAACGAACTTTCCGTACAGAAATTGATCTGCGAGACTACTCTGCTAATTAGCGACGCACAACGGGGCAGGAGACGCAGATTCTTAATCCAACTTGGCATAAATTTGATATCAGATGCAGCTATCGATAAAACGTTCAATATCCCAGCCTCTTTTTCTTTTTAAAATTTGTTGGAGCTAATCAAAACAGTAAAAGAAAAAAGTTTTAAAATGAACTTGAAAAACGCTGATGATACCAACACACATTTTTATTTTTCATGAACAAATATCTCAACTAATTATTTCAGCTAACGCTTCATTCTGGATGAAAACCAACCTATTCCCCGTCCTGGGAGAATAGGTTGGTTTTGAATCTCTCTTTGCTTCCTCTTTACCCTACACCCCCGTTCTCAGGTGAAAGATAATTGATAATGAGACTCAGGTGGCTATGAAGTATTGTCACTTTCGTTTTTGACTCTTATTATTGAACCTTTTTAATATATACCCATTATTTTTGTCAGTTGAGGTTTCAAATCATAAAAAAAGCACCTTAGAATTTTGAGTTGATATTAGTTCACTTATTGACAAACGCACCTGAGTTTTGTGTGCTTGAATCCGTCACAAGAACGAAAAATATAAACAAACAGCAAAATGACACTTTTTCATCGTTATTTGTTTTTCTCTTCCAATAAACAAACTTTATTCTTGGCATAAAATAAACAGATCGCAATAAATAGATCCGAATAAAACACCTGTTACTTTTCTATGCTCCCTTAATAATAAACTAGCACGACCTCTGAATATACCACAGTATAATAATTTAATTATTACGTTTGATATGTTTATTTAAGTTGTTACAAAATACATCAATATGTAAAAAAGTACAATAATCTTGATTTAACTACCCCTCATTCTTATTTTTCTTTCTTTCCTTCTTTTTACATTTTCATTATGTTCAATTGAAACAGATTATAATTATCACTTCCGTGCGCCCACCCTCTCTATATCTTTCTCCTACTGTCTTTCTTTCTTTCTTTCTTTCTGTTCAATTTGTCTTTTTTCTTCTCTTTCTTTCTTTATAATAAAAACGGAATGGTACTCTATTAGCTGAGTTGAAGACACTCGTAAGAAATAAGAATTCGGCGGATAAGCAACATCAGATAACCAGCATGTACATTTTTTCATTTCATCTTGGAAGATTTTGAGGGTCTCATCTTTAACCAGAAGATATTGCAAGATGATAACGGATTAAGGAACAAGCGTATTGATATACAGATTTTAGTATTTGTATTCATATCAAATCTATCGATAAATGTTTTCATGGGGTTCGAAAAAAATCGTTAGTTTCTAAGACCCTCGTGGATGGTGAAGTCCACGAACATCAGTGAACCATAAATATATTGGGCATGTACGATGGAGATTCAAAAATTATCCGCATTCTTGTTTTATGGTTGGTAGGAACAAAGGATGACCAGACACACTGTTTCCATTCCTATCTAGTTGTGAGATCTTATATCTATTTATTTGTTTGTTGGCCCTCTTAAAACTTTCAGTTGATTTCTAAAAAGGTCTTATATTTCCTTAACTAAAATGCAACACATGCAACAGTAACATTCTAAAAAAATTGGACTGGCTGCAAATAGATATGTTATATTACAAAAGGAAACTTATATATATATATATATATATGTATGTATGTGTGTGTGTGTGTGTGTGCGTGTGTGTGCGTGTTAAGATAATCCAAATGACTGGTAAGTAAGAGATGATTATTTGGAATCATTGAATTCTCACTGCACAACACAACAGATGACGGTTTGTAAAGTTTTTCTTTCTTTAAAATTATATATATATATATATATATATATATATATATATGTCTTTGTTTTTGGTAATGGAGATCATTCCATGTGTAGTTTAACCGTAGTGATACAGTTAAACCGTTGTGAGAACTCGATGTGCCTACTGCTAGTAAGTGGGCGGACAGAGCAATATATTGAATAAATGATGGAAAAAACTTTAAATTTGTTTCGTTGTAATAATTCATTTCCACTTATTAATTTCACCAGCATCAGACATGAGCAAAACATGTTTTCTTAGTGAAGGAATTCTTGAGAATACAGGGGTTTAATATTCTAAATTTGTGGGTGTGTGTGCGTGTGTCTTTGGGAAGATAGGAGGTGCTAGGACATTTGTATAAGCCGTGGGAAGTCTATACTCTCTCTCTCTCTCTCTCTCTCTCTCTCTCTATATATATATATATATATATATATATATATATAATATATATATTTGTGTGTGTATACGCGTGGTTCGGCTGAAAAGTGTATACGCTGAAAAGTTCACATGATTTTATATCTGATGTTGGAATATTTTTGTCATATAGTTATTTACTAAGCTTAGCTTAGATATGACACAAGGCCAGAAGTATGGGGCACCCAGTAAGAATCGAACTCATTATATATGATCTGCTAAACTAGCTTGTTAACCATTAGGCTCCATTATATTTTTGTCATATAAGGTGCGCTGAAGTCCACCACTTACACTTATAGACTTTGCGTGGTCGCATGGATTCAATCAACCAATCAATACAGACACGGACGAAAGGATCAGAAACACAAGGATTCTACCTAACACTAAGGAATAAAAGGATGCTGCCTAACACTAAGGAACACAAGGATTCTGCCTAACACTAAGGAACACAAGGATTCTGCCTAACACTAAGGAACACAAGGATTCTGCCTAACACTAAGGAATACAAGGATTCTGCATAACACTAAGGAACACAAGGATTCTGTCTAACACTAAGGAACACAAGGATTCTACCTAACACTAAGGAACAGAAGGAATCTCTACTGTAAAGTACTCTCACCTGCAGCCTAGAAATGGCCACAATAATTGTAACACTATGTTGTAAAATAAACCTAATTTACTCACATTCCATGAGAGTATCTTGGTCAGTCTATGAACTTTTCAGCCGACCCTTGTATATTCTCTCCTTTTTGAGAGAAATAAAATTATATCATAGAATATAGACATAAACTTAATCAATACCATACAACATTATTCCCAATGGTGTCCTTTTTGAGGGATATAAATTATACCATAGAATGTAGACAAACTTAAGCAATACCATATAACATGATCCCCCAATGGTGCTAACACATTGTTAAAACCAATTACTAAAAATTTAAAAATATAAATACACAACATATATTACTTCCTAACCGTTAGGTATGACATAACCCAAGACTCTGTATAAGAACAGGGAAGACAGGTGTGATTGTAATAAATACCGTGGTATCTCTCTACTCAGCACACACACACACACACACACACACACACACATCATATATATATATATATATATATATATATATATAATATATATATATATATATATGTGTGTGTGTGGTGTGTGTGTGTGTGTGTGTGTGTGTTTTGAACAATATTTCGATTTATAAAAATCATCTTCAGAGCTTGTTTTGACTCGTCAAGAGAGGAGACGAAAATAATATGAATTCAAAACGAAAAATTGAATATGATATGCCATTAAAATCAATCAACCAACCTACCAACCAACCAACCAACCAACCTTGTATATGATACACAATATAATATAAATACACAACATACATTACTTTCTAACCGTTAGGCATGACATAACCCAAGACGGGTTGATATGCCGTTAAAATCAAACAACCAACAAACCAACCGACCAACCAACCAACCTTGTATATGACAGACTTCCTCGTGATCTGTCATGGTCATAAGCGAAATAAATAACCTTAGCCTAAAAAGATATTACAATGATTTGATTTGGTCTGTTTGCCAGTGCAATTGACATCAAACAAATTGAACATTATTCTTTTTTACTTGGGGAATATCATTGTACCGATTTGTTGTCGATAGTTAACGCTATTCCCAAATGTTGGCTGCTTTATCAACTTTTAAGAATAAGTCACTACTAATAGGGGAATACAATACAGAACATCTATATCCTGTCCTACCTCCGGCTGGGGCGGGAGGGAGGGCTTGGCGTTTTCAATTAGTTACCAATGACAACAAAGGTTTGTTCAAAAGGACAATGCTTTTAATGTTGAGGGTAATATTCAACATGGTTGAAAATATTAATGTTTCCTCAATCGTTGTATATAAAGGAGTTACGTCTTTTTTGCTATGTATGTGTCGACTTATAATTCAGTAAAGAGCATTCATTGAATATTATAATCGCACATACATTTTGGAATCTATATATAATGGAGATTCGGTAGCTATCTATCTGTAACCGAAACTACGCCACTGCTTATGTCATAGTAATTTCAGAAATTAATTAAGTTTTTCAACGGGTATTCAATTTATAGTTAAGATCATTAATACAGAAAATAAAGAACAACATTATATATATATATATATATATATATATATATATATGAGTATAGATAAAAGGATAAAAACACAATATGCTGTTAAAGTGAAAAGATTTTATATCATATTCGTAGCTGATATTGAACAATATTTCGATTTATAAAAATCATCTTCAGAGCTTGTTTTTACTCCAGACTCATCGAGAGAGGAGACGAAAATGATATGAATTCAAAACGAAAACATTAATGTTCAAAAAAGGTTATGCTGTAATTTCAATACTCATCCTGTTAGAAAAAGAGAATTTGTCTATTGTCGAATTTGAAATATGTCTTCTTTTTTTCAAAAACTGTTACAATAAGATATACATGACTGTCGCTGACCGAGAAACGCGTGGCGGAGGAGCTTATATTTGAAACTACCGCATAACTTTTTTGGAACATTAATGTTTTCGTTTTGAATTCATATTATTTTCGTCTCCTCTCTCGATGAGTTCGGAGTAAAAACGAGTGTGTTAATAAATCGAAATATTGTTCAATATTAGCTATGAATATAATATAAAATGTTTTCACTTTAACAGCATATTGTGTTGTTTTCATATCATTTTATCTATACTCATACCGTCGGATTCATTTCCTTTCTCTTAACACACACACACACACTCACACATACACACACACACATATATATATATATTTATTATTATCTTACTATTAATTTATTTTTTTATTATTTATATCATAACTAGTATTTTCTTTTATACATCATTATACTCTAATGTTTAAATTTTTAAAAATATTTTTTATTTACTTGTCTATTTATATTTTAATATACTACTCTGTTTTGTCTGTCTTGTCACCTTTTTGTCTGTCTGGACACCCTAGAAGCCAACCTTGAAATGTATCTCTTTTCTCATTCACTTCCTGTTTCCATAGTTACAATCCTATACTGTTAAAAATATTTTTTATATTTTTTATTTCTGTTTGAATTTATATATTTTTTTAATATTCTGCTTTTTGGGTTTTTTTTGTGATGTGCTTGTCCATAAGTGAATTGAGACCCATCTGATGAGACGAAATTTTGGGGAGCCGGTTTAAATCAACTTGGATTTATATGGGCCCCAATTTTGGTCGAAATAAATTTATTATGGAATTACGGTGTTGAGTTCTTCCTTCCTTTATTGATATATATATATATATATATATATATATATATATATATATGCTGAGTAGGGAGATACCACGGTATTTATTACAATCACTCCTGTCTCCCTTGTTCTTATACAGAGTTACGATGGTCGCATTCCTCATGTCTTGTGGGATAACTCCTTCACTCTAGCATTGATAAAGGAGCTTGTGGAGTTTGTCGAGGAGAGCACTTTAGAATTTCAGCTCTGATTCCGTCACTGGTATGTGATTTGCCGCAGGTTAATCTATCAACTGCTATGCAAAGTTTTTCAGTAGTAGGTTCCGTATCTAGCTCTTCTGCTACTGGTTGTCGTTCTACATGAAGGAGGGCTGCATCAGCAACAGTGTTGTCGCTGGCGTAGGGTTCTGAGTGATCGAGGCTGTTTTCGAACATTGGACTTCCCAGTCACAGGAGCCACTGTAATTTCAGGGGCACAAGAATTATATAGTCTTCTGAAACTGCAATGCCAATATATAATATATATATATATATATATATATATATATATATATATATTATATATAATTTTCTAAAATTATTCATCAATCTTTCTAATATATAATTAAATATAATCTTTTTATTTATTTACTGATCTATCTAATTAATTTAATATATTTTATTTTACAACTGAAAAAAAACCCAACAAAACCTAAGTAAATAAATTCTTCTATTTGACCGTTTTTATTTTGAATTCAAGATAGTTACAATGTAGCAATATTCACCGGAAGTTAACCAGACAAGATTAAATATATATACATATAAAAATTCAAACCCATTCTCAATAGATATTACAAAGGTAAGAGACGAATTTTATCTTCTCTAATAACTTATAGAATAATTGTATTAACTTGATGCTTCAAAGGAGTCTAATAATAGACAAGAAAAACTTTCTATCAGGGACCCCACTCTCAAAAAGTGTTTTAATACTTTTGAGAGTGGTCCCTTGGAAAGGATTTTTTTCATTTATTCCCCTCATTTCATTCATTTTTATTTAATCCATCCATTCATTTTACCATTCATTTTTAACTTATATATATATATATATATATATATATATATATATATATATATATATATATGTGTGTGTGTGTTGTGTGTGTGTGTGTGTAAGTTGAAAAATGGAAAAAATCCGACAATATGTTGAAAAGATAAATATATAAAGGAAAGAAAATGTTGAATGGATAAAAATGATTTAATGAAATGCCAACACGCATTTTGGCCGAGAGTTTGTCCATGTACACATTGTATACTAAGAAAAAGTAATACATAGAATACAATGTGTACATGTACAAACTCTCGGCCAACACGTGTTTCACGTGTTGGCATTTCATTAAACCATTTATATCCATTCAACATTTTCTTTCCTTTATTCATTTATCTTTTCACCATATATATATATATATATATATATATATATATATATATATTCAGATGCACATAAATATACATATATATATAATATATATATATATATATATATATATATATATATATATATATATATTTATTATTAATATATATATTAATAAGTCATCCACAGACACGTGTTTCGGCGTTTCACGCTTCTTCAGTGTGGCTAGACACAACTATCCTTGGCTAGGGTCGAACTCAGACTGACCGCATGGTAGTACGATATCTTATCCCCTCGCTCACTGACAGCTGATGCGGGGACTGGTGTTTTTAAACTATATTAAGTATATAGGAATGTTTATGTATTTTACGGTCACTGAGAGATCAAATTTCCGGGGAAATGATCATTGCTTATTTGCTTAGTAGTGAGAGTTAATCTAAATTACCAATTAGAGAGCTCATTACCAAATTTATATATTAATAAGTCATCCACACACACACACACACACACACACACACATATATAATATATATATATATATATATATATATATATATATATATATATATTATATATATATATATATACTTGCCGGAGAGTTTCAAAATCTGTAGAACATGAAGGTAATGGTGATACCAATTGTAGTTGGTGGTCTTGGTACGTTTTCCAAAGATCTGGAAAAGAAATTGGGGGAAAAACAGGTAAGAGCAAAACTCGAGACCATTCTGATCCCAACGCTTTTTAAACCGGCTTGAATACTCAGGAGAGTCCTGGAGACATCGAGAGACTTACTGTTGCTCAGAACACCAGTTTAAAAAATCTTCGCAAGGAGTGAAAATAATAAACGTCATTACTGAAAATGATTGTTTGATTGTTTCATTCATTCATGGATTTTAATGGCATATCAACCCGTCTAGACTTATTTGATTCATACAGGTTAATGAATCGTGTTCATTGTACAAGGTGTGTCAAGAAAGTATCGAGTTTTTTAAAACTTTTTGGCACACCTTGTACTCTGAAAAAAAGTTCCATTCATTCTTCATTTCAATCTTGGTAAATACAGCTTTAAACATGGTACTTTTTTGACACACCTTGTATTCTGAAAAAAAATAACGTTCCATTCATTCTTCCTTTCTATATTGGTAAATACAGCTTTAAACTTGGTACTTTTTTGACACACCTTGTATTATGAAAAGATTAACGTTCCATTCATTCTTCATTTCTATCTTGGTAAATACAGCTTTAAACTTGGTACTTTGTTGACACACCTTGTATTCTGAAAAGATTTTACTTAATTTTTATTTCAGAGTACAATGTGTTCAAATGTACGAAAAATCTTGATACTTTTTTGACACACCTTGTATGTTTATGTTTATATTTTCTGTGTAGTTTTCTATTAAGAGTGTTTTATTTATTTATTTATTTTTGCACACAGTCCTATTGAATACGAATAACACTGAGAGAATAAGGGATGTGTTTATAGATTTAATTTGAAATTCTGCAAATAACTGCTGTATTTAAGCATTTCTATCTAAGACAAAGCGGACAGGAGTTGAAGAGTCCCTGAGAGACTGTCTTTTATTATTTCCATTTCGTATTGTTCTTTGCTGTCATAGAACTGAATATCCAGTTAGCCTACAAAAAAAGCTTGGTTTGAATAAACATATAGGTGAGAAAAAATATATATACACACACACACAAACACATATACATATTTATATATATGGAGGCACGTGGTCTAATGGTTATAGTCGTAGAAAATGGACACGTCAACGCGAGTTCAATTCCTGGACGAAGCTGTTGGCGTTTCACATGGCACTAATACCCTTGAGAAAGGTATGAATCCAATTCTCCCTACAGCTATGGGTAAATAGCAGGGCAGACTGGACTCTTTAACCATGGCGAGGTAACCAGTATATGAGAAGGAAAACTCTGAATTCAAACCTGTTAAACACCGCCTAAGAAATTGACCTTGTGTCGCATCATGCTCGTGCGGAGGGGTTGGTAAATATATATATATTTATATATATAACTTCCTCAGATATATAAGAATATTTAAAACTTATTTAACTAAAATAAGTTGTTTACTGAACAAATGGCCTTGCCAGTTCTAACACATTTCTCTTTCTGGATTATAGTGGTTTGTCAAACATTTAAAAAACTTTTAAAAACGATTTCTTTCCCAATAAATTTTCTCCTGACGATGACCTCAGGTCGGAATTATTTGAGAAAAATGAATAACATAGAATAAAGATTCCTGTTTGTATTTTAACAATTTTATCATCTTATGTATATATATATATTATATATATATATATATATATTATATATATATATTATATATATTATATTAAGTGTTGTTTTATGGAGCTTGTGTCGGAGAGATGGTATGTGAGACGGCGGGATAGTGTTGTTGCTGTATGGCCAATGTAGCTATTAGTGTATAGTTATTTTCAGAGAGCACTGTTTTTGCTTTTTTTCGGAATGGGCTAATGAATCTTAACAACACTTAATTAAAAAAAACACCCAGAAAAATCCACCTCCCCAGAAATTAGAAAAAATCTTAAACGAAAATACTAAAATTATCAACAAAAATAATATTAAGAAACGCCTACAGATCCTAGAAGCCATGTGCATAAAAAATAAAAACCTAACATTAAATAATATATATATATATATATAATATATATATATATATATATGTGGTGTGTGTATGTGTGTGTGTGTGTGTAAGAGAGAGAGAGAGAGAGAGAGGGAGAGGAGGAGGGGATAATCCAAATGACTGGTATGTATGGGATGATTCTATTTGGGATCATCAAAATCTCACTGTACAACCATACTGTACGCTCTTGAAAGTGCAAACATATATATTCATACAAGGATTTTTATAAATCCCTAAGAGACCTCAATCTTTATAAATCCCTAAGGAAAAAATCTTTTAATGATTAATATAAGTAATTAGATTTTTCAATGTGCTTTTTTAATGTCTAGATACCATGAATTCAACTATTTTTTTAATTATTTATTCGGTTGAGACGAATGTCTCACAATCAGGAAAGAAAGGATTACGTTGTATAGCTTCTTTTTTTAACATATCCCAGGAATCAAATTTGCTGTTGTTGTCATAGAAATTGTGTTCTTATATGAGTGTAGGAAGCGTGTGATGTAATGGTTAAAGTCATGGGAAATGGACTCGTCGCCCCGAGTTCAAATCCTGGACGTGGTAATTGTATTTCACTTAGCACTAATACACTTGGGAAAGGTATGAATTCTACTCTCCCTTCCAGCTATGGGTAAATAGTAGGGCAGATTGGGCTCTTTAACCT
>CM042165.1:66999365-67004365 GCA_023376005.1 Doryteuthis pealeii
TATATCGCTCTCTATCTATCTATCTCATAAGATAATTTATATCTATCTATCTATCTATCTATCTATCTATCTATCTCAATCAGGTAATTTCTATCTATTTATCTATCTATCTATCTCTATCTATCTATCTGTTCATTCATATATACCGAATGCCCCATAATTCTAACCAAAGCCAAAAGCCAAATAAATAACTAAATAAAGATTTCTGAATGATTTCATCAATGTTTATTGCTTTAAACGAGGTCAGAATCGGCTTTAACCCTTCTTGCCCTCAATCACATCATTTCCTGCGCCGCCATGATCGCGAAAAATCACCCCAAGTCGAAACACTCTTTCTTCCATGACATTGCGGTAATATCATTTCAGTTTGTTAATGCGAGTTGAATTACGCGCCACGCCAATGCAGGCAATAACTATGTTAATTTTGCAATGGATTGCTGGAACATCAATGTCACTATTTACCAATAAACCTACTCTGCCGACTGACAATATCGACTAAGAAAGATATACGTTTTCAGGAAAAGCGTATTAACTCTTTCTGGTAGAAGATTTAAACTGTGGATCAGTTAAGTGCTTTTTTTTTTTTTAGGAAATGGACACGGCGAGACGAGTTCAAATCCTGGACGAGTGTACGTTGATATTGGCGTTTTAGACGAGTCACTGTTTAGCATTAAACCTACAATGCCGACTGACATTATCGACTAAGAAAGAGATACGTTTTCAGAAAAGCGCATTAACTCTTTCTGGTAGAAGATTTAAACTGTGGATCAGCTAAGTGTTGTTTTTTTTTTTTTTTTTTTTTTTTTTTTAGGAATGGACGGCGAAACGAGTTCAAATCCTGGACGAGTATACGTCGATATTTCCGTTTTAGACGAGTCACTATTTAACAATAAACCTGCTATGCCGACTGACATTATCGACTAAGAAGAGATACGTTTTCAGAAAAAGCGCATTAACTCTTTCTGGTAGAAGATTTAAACTGTGGATCAGCTAAGTGTTTTTTTTTTTGTTTTTTTTTTTTTAAGGAAATGGACACGGCGAGACGAGTTCAAATCCTGGCGAGTATAGGTCGATATTTCCGTTTTAGACGAGTCACTATTTAGCAATAAACCTACTATGCCGACTGACATTATCGACTAAGAAAGAGATACATTTTCAGAAAAAGCGCATTAACTCTCTCTGGTAGAAGAATTGGTCCATATGACCTTTAGGCACCCTTTTGCGATCTCGATTCATAAGAACATTTTTTTCTATCTACACCGCCAAAATCCGGTTGTTTGTTAACAGACTATTTTTAGAGTTTTTTTAAATCATAAAACTAACCCCTAACCTTAACTCCTAATCCTAACCTTAACCTCTCACCTAACCCCTAACAAACAACCGGATTTTGACGGTGCAAATGGAAAAATGTCCTTATGAATCGAGATCACAAAAGAGGTGCCTAAAGGTCATATATGGTCCGAAGAATCAAACAAAGGTTGATATGTTATTAAATAAAGTAACCAAACCTTCAAAATATCTAATAAAAAAAATTCCTCAACAATACTGGATATTGTAAATATTAAATACATAACATTTAATTTTTTAAATTGACATTGATTGGAATTGCTAGTATTGAGGATTGTGTAGATGCGACAATTCGATGATTCGAAGACGGCACTAAAAAGAGCAGAGCAAGACTAATCAAAGCAATCATTCATAGCAACAACAACGAGCAAAGACAAAGACGACAAAACTAGAAATGAGAAACAAAACAACTAAATGGATACTTCAAGCAACAAATTGTAGAGATTTCACACAAGATGACTTAGACATGACTAAGAAAGACGAGGTAGAAGAATACGAATAATAATAATAATAATAATAATAATAATAATAATATTAATAATAATAATAATAATAATAATAATAATAATAATAATAATAATAATAAAAAGAAGAAGATGAAGAATACGAATAATAATAAGAAGAATAATAAGAATAAGAATTCGAATAATATTTATAATAATAATAATAATAATAATAATAATAATAATAAAAGAGTCCTGGAGACCCGAGGAGACTTGCTGTCACTCAGACTCCAGTGAAATACCATCAGCTAACACTGGTGTGAAAACTCAAAAGGAGTGAATAATAATAATGATAATAATTTTGCCAGAGAATTGTGAAAACTTTAGAACATGAAGGTGAAGGTCGTACCAATTGTAATTGGTGCCCTTGGAACGGTCCGAGCACTGGAAAAGAATGTGGGTGGATTGGAAATCAGAGGAAGAATTGAGACCTTCTTCTTCTTCTTCTTCTTCTTCTTCTTCTTCTTCTTCTTCTTCTGAGAAATGAGAAACAAAACAACTAAATGGATACTTCAAGCAATAAATTGTAGAGATTGCACACAAGATGAGTTGGACATGACTAAGAAAGGAAAATCTCTTGAAAGCAGTACAAACTAATGCCATGGGACCATTATACCGAATCAAAAATAGATAAGACACAACGGAATAGCAAGTGTAGAATGCGTGGAGACAAACACCAAACCGTTAATCAATTAAGCAAATTCAGCACACGAATATAAAGGAAGAACAAGGGTAGGATCGACTGGGTTGGAAAGAGGATCCACGGGAATTGTGCAAAAAGCTAAACATAAAGGGAGTACTGATTGTTTCAGTAAAGAAACGTGTTCATAAAAGAATTACCTAAGGGAGTTTTAAAAATAAAATGTGAAGAAAAGTTTCTCTGAATGTTTGAGATGGCCTAGTGGATAAAGGAGTTAGGTTAAGACAGTTCTAAGTGACAGTTATCTCTAGACTGCAGGTTCAATCCTGGTCAAGCACAGCAGTAACATAGAATAATATTTAACACAGCTTAACGCCTCTACCCCAGCTATGGTTAGCGGAATGGGAACAGGATACCCCCGTGGACTGAATAAAGGGTTAGCGTCAAAGTTCTGTGATGGCTCCCGATTACGACAAGAAGGTTCCTGAGTTTGAAAATAAGGTTCTGAGTCCGAAAAGAAGGTTCTCGAGTCCAAAAAGGTTCCCGAGTTCGACAATAAGGCCGGAGGGCACATCGGCCAAAACGTTGTACAGATAACAATAAAGATGAGGACAATAGTCCGAATAACGCAGATAATACTGAAGAAAAGTTATTTAACATATTTACTGCATGTGTATGTTGCATATTGCTTCTGAAACACATGTGTATCCATTTTTACAATTTTATTTAAGGCAATGGTAAACCGTGGAGCCGTAAGAAACCCTGGATATATATATATATATATATATATATTAATATATATATATAGAGAGAGAGAGAGAGAGAGAGAGAGAGATAGATAGATATGAAGAGATATTACTTCTGAAACACATGTCTATCCATTTTTACAATTTTATTTAAGGCAATGGTAAAACTGATTGAACAGTAAGGGTCATAGAGGATTTCAAAAGAATTTTGTCTTTAAGCATTATGGGTCGCCAAACACGGCCAACAGGTGGCCACATTGAGGGGGGTGAAACCAAGCAAGACATAGAACTAAAAAATAATAATAAGAGAATACAAGACGAAATTAAGCATGAACATCCGTTTCTGTAGAATGAACATCATGCTCACCTTCACAGGAAGACTTACTAGCATCCAGTCACCAGACAAAAAAAGACAGAGAATAACTGGAATACACCCTATAGCAACTGAGAGGACATGGTCAAGTGTTCAGTATATATGGATACAAATATACACACTAAAACCACCAGTCAATCTAAATCCTGGAAATAGACTTACTCATTCCACAAAGTAGAATAGCTCAAGCTGCTATTTAAACAACTCAAAAATATGATTAAATAATGGATCTTACCCCTCTGCAAAGGTGGAGTTGGTGTATTCTTCTGTCCTAGACGACAGGGCGGGGATAGAATCAACATATTCTAAGCCTCACCGACAGGGCATAAAGAAATAGAGATAGAAAGCAAAGAAACCGAAACTAAAAAATGAATAAATATTCTTTTCAAACAAATGGAGAAAAAGTTACAATGTCCGGATTAAACATTCGATACTGAATAAATTCGCATTAATCTGGCCTCAGTGTTCAGTTTCTTTATTCTCTATTTCAATGTTATGATCTTAAAATCAGTTTTTTTCCTTCTGTCTCTTTCCGTTCCAAGTTCGTAAGTTTTTTTTTTCCGTTTTTTTTTTCGTTTTTTTTATTTTCAATGTTTGCATTAAGCAATATTGATTCTGGATGGTGCAAATGTTTTTCAACGTAAAGAACTTCACCAAGATATTCAATGTAGAATAGCAGGAAAGAACTTCACCAATATTCTTTCGAGATTGACTCGTTAGCGCAGTCAAGGTTTTATATAACTACTAGCAGAAGTACCCGTTCCCTGTGTTCCGATTTTTGTGGCCATTTTTAGGCATCAAGTGAGAGCACTTTACAGCGGAGATTCTTTGTGTTAAGCAGAGCGTGATCTTTACTGAAGAAACCTTTGACTGTTCCTTGGTGTCACGTAGTGTTGGGTATGATCATTTGGTTGTTCCTTGGTGCCGTTAGTGTTGGGTATGATCCTTTGGTTGTGCCTTGGTGTCATGTAGTGTTGGGTATGATCATTTTGGTTGTTCCCTTGTGTCCCTTAGTGTTGGGTATGATCCTTTGGTTGTTCCTTGGTGTCACGTAGTGTTGGGTATGATCTTTTTTTGGTTTTTCCTTTGTGTCCCTTAGTGTTGGGTATGATCTTTGGTTGTTCCTTGTGTTGGTAAATCCTTGCGTTGACAAAGTCGTTGGTTGCATGCCCGTTCGTCAATATCGAATAACGTGTAAACGGGTTTCAATATAGGCGATTATTTTTTGAGCTGTTGATTGGCTGAATTTAATCCACGTGACCACGCCGAGTCTATAAATGTAAGTAGTGGACCACAGCACACCTTATATATGAAAATAATACTGATAATACTGAAAAAAAAACTGCTTCAAATATTTGTCTTTACCTTTTGTAGTGAATGTGACAACACAT
>CM042165.1:67006865-67014365 GCA_023376005.1 Doryteuthis pealeii
AATGTAAAGCGTAAACAAATCGAGAAAAAAAAATCACTGCCCTGTCTATAGCTCTGCTGATGAGGCCTAATAGGCTGAAATGTACATACAGAGATCGACTTTTTCTCGATTTGTTTACGCTTTATATTTTAACCGATATGCACACCTAATTAATTTGATTATAATTAATTAATTAACAAATTAGGTATGACTTTAATTAAGCACATAATTCCCCCCCCCCAAAAAAAAATATATATTTATGTAAAACTTTCAAAGGAGGAAAACTTAATAAACTGTCATCCTGTTAAATATTTTTTAGCCTCTTCAGACAGATTTTACAAATAAAATGAATTTCAATAGAAAAGTCATTCACCAGAATTAATTTTTCTCATACACTCATATATATATTTACCAACCCCTCCGCACGAGCAGGATGTGACACAAGGTCCAATTTCTCAAGGCGGAGTTTAACAGGTTGAATTCTGAGTTTTCTTCTCCTAGACTGGTTGCCTAACCAAGGTTAAAGAGCCCAATCTGACCTACTATTTACCCATAGCTGGAGGAGGAGAGTAGAATTCATACCTTTCCCAAGTGGTATTAGCGCTAAGTGAAATGCAATTACCACGTCCAGGATTTTGAACTCGGGTCGACGAGTCCATTTCCCATGACTTT
This sequence comes from Doryteuthis pealeii, assembly GCA_023376005.1. Classification (NCBI taxonomy): domain Eukaryota; kingdom Metazoa; phylum Mollusca; class Cephalopoda; order Myopsida; family Loliginidae; genus Doryteuthis; species Doryteuthis pealeii. The sequence goes on from CM042165.1 coordinate 67,007,517, forward strand.
AACCATTACATCACACGCTTCCTACACTCATATAAGAACACAATTTCTATGACAACAACAGCAAAATTTGATCCTGGGATATGTTTAAAAAAAAGAAGATATACAACGTAACCCTTTCTTTCCTGATTGTGAGACATTCGTCTCAACCGAATAAATAATTTAAAAAATAGTTGAATTCATGGTATCTAGACATTAAAAAAGCACATTGAAAAATCTAATTACTTATATTAATCATTAAAAGATTTTTTCCTTAGGGATTTATAAAGATTGAGGTCTCTTAGGGATTTATAAAAATCCTTGTATGAATATATATGTTTGCACTTTCAATAGCATACAGAATGGTGGTACAGTGAGACTTCGATGATCCCAAATAGAATCATCCCTTACTTACCAGTCATTTGGATTATCCCCTCCTCCTCTCCCTCTCCCTCTCTCTCTCTCTCTCTCTCTCTCTTACACACACACACACACACACACACATATATATATATATATATATTATTATTATTAATGTTAGTTTTTTTATTTTTTATGCATATGGCTTCTAGGATCTGTAGGCGTTTCTTAATATTATTTTTGTTGATAATTTTAGTATTTTCGTTTAAGATTTTTCTAATTTCGGGGGAGGTGGATTTTTCTGGGTGTTTTTTTAATTAAGTGTTGTTAAGATTCATTTGCCCATTCCGAAAAAAAAGCAAAACAGTGCCTCTCTGAAAATAAACTATACACTAATAGCTACATTGGCCATACAGCAACAACACTATCCCGCCGTCTCACATACCATCTCTCCGACACAAGCTCCATAAAACAACACTTAGAATATATATATATATATATATATATATATATATATATATATATATAATAAGATGATAAAATTGTTAAATACAAACAGGGATATTTATTCTATGTTATTCATTTTTCTCAAATAATTCTGACCTTAGGTCATCGTCAGGAGAAAATTTATTGGGAAAGAAATCGTTTTTAGAAGTTTTTTAAATGTTTGACAAGCCACTAAAATCCGGAAAGAGAAATGTGTTAGAACTGGCGAGGCCATTTGTTCAGTAAACAACTTATTTTAGTTAAATAAGTTTTAAATATTCTTATATATATCTGAGGAAGTTGTATATATAAATATATATATATATTTACCAACCCTTTCGTACAAGTAGGATGCGGACAATTCAATTTTCCTTCTCCTATACTGGTTAACAAGCCATGGTTAAAGAATCCAGTCTGCCCTGCTGGAGGGAGAATTGGATTCATACCTTTCCCAAGGGTATTAGTGCCATGTGAAACGCCAACAGCTTCGTCCAGCAATTGAACTCGGGTTGAGGAGTCCATTTCCTACGACTCTAACCATTAGACCACGCGCCTCCATATATTTATAAATATGTATATGTGTTTATATATATATATATATATATATATATATATATATATATATATATATATATATATATATATATATATATATATATATATATATATATATATATATATATATATATATATATTTCTCGCCTATATGTTTATTCAAACCAAGCTTTTTTTTGTAGGGTAACTGGATATTCAGTTCTATGACAGCAAAGAACAATACGAAATGGAAATAATAAAAGACAGTCTCTCAGGGACTCTTCAACTCCTGTCCCCTTTTTCTTAGATAAAAATGCTTAAATACAGCAGTTGTTCTATCAACTGAAATATGAAGATCCATTTATTTGCAGAATTTCAAATTAAATCTATAAACACATCCCTTATTCTCTTAGTGATATTCGTATCCAATAGGATTGTGTGCAAAAATAAATAAATAAATATATAAATAAAACACTCTTAATAGAAAATTACACAGAAAATATAAACATAAACATACAAGGTGTGTCAAAAAAGTATCGATATTTTTTGTACATTTGAACACATTGTATTCTGAAATAAAAATTAAGTAAATTTTTTTCAGAATACAAAGTGTGTCAACAAAGTACCAAGTTTAAAGCTGTATTTACCAAGATAGAAATAAAGAATGAATGGAACGTTATTATTTTCAGAATACAAGGTGTGTCAAAAAAGTACCAAGTTTAAAGCTGTATTTACCAATATAGAAATAAAGAATGAATTGAACGTTATTTTTTTCAGAATACAAGGTGTGTCAAAAAAGTACCAAGTTTAAAGCTGTATTTACCAAGATAGAAATGAAGAATGAATGGAACGTTATTATTTTCAGAATACAAGGTGTGTCAAAAAGTACCATGTTTAAAGCTGCATTTAGCAAGATAGAAATGAAGAATGAATGGAACTTTTTTTCAGAGTACAAGGTGTGCCAAAAATTTTTTAAAAAACTCGATACTTTTTTGACACCCCTTGTACAATGAACACGATTCATTAACCTGTATGAATCAAATAAGTCTAGACGGGTTTATATGCCATTAAAATCCATGAATTAATGAAACAATCAAACAATCATTTTCAATAATGACGTTTATTATTTTCACTCCTTGAGAAGATTTTTTAAACTGGTGTTCTGAGCAACAGTAAGTCTCTCGATGTCTCCAGGACTCTTCTGAGTATTTAAGCCGGTTTAAAAAGCGTTAGGATCAGAATGGTCTCGAGTTTTGTTCTTACCTGTTTTTCCCCCCAATTTTTTTTTCAAGATCTTTGAAAAACGTACCAAGACCAACTACAATTGGTATCACCGTTACGTTCATGTTCCACAGATTTTGAAGCTCTCTGACAAGTATATATATATATATATAATATATATATATATATATATATATATATATATATATATTTATTTACAGAGTTTTCACAGATCAATGTTCATTATTAACAGCGACCCAGGTTTCATGCCAAGGGGCAATCATCAGGTTGTTGAGCAAGATCCCATGGTGTTTGTTGAAGATCTTTACTCAATGTCACATTTTGGACCGCAAATAACGTCGGTTAGTTCCGCGGACGCTATTGTAGTTCGGATTTACTAAAAATACATTTTTTCAGAATTTGCATTTTTTTTGTAATAATGCCAACGAAGTTACCTCCCTTTATTCGTTAAAAATAGAAAAAAAATTTATTTTGAAAAAAAATTTTTATTTTTTATTTTTAAATTAATTCCGTTTGATAAAGGATGTATATGTCTTCAAAAAACCATTTTTATATATATGGTAGAGTCTTTTAAATTTTTTCCAACATAATACAAAGGTGGATGGTGTTGTTCCTCTGTCGAAAATCCATTTTTTTATTGTTGAAATATCAGATTTTTTCGTAAACAATTGTTTACATATATATATAGTCTGGGATAATCACCGCTTCAGCTTTCACTGGAATGGTGCGCCAAATTGCAGTAGTATTAGGAGAGTGCTCAATATAAAGAATAGAGCTATTATATAATATAATAAAATAAATATATAAAGGTATTACATATCTATTTATTTGATGGCAATAGAACTGTCACAACCTTAGTTGATACGCATATCACTTCATCCAATCATAAACATCTTATGCCCGTAAAAACCTTTTGAATTTTTCGATTTTTTCGATTTTCCTTGTATTCGGATCAACGTCACCTGATGAATGCATGCGATTTTGCATGTATGAAACCTAAGGTTGTGACTGTTCTATTGCCATCAAATAAATAGATATGTAATACCATTATATATTTATTTTTATTATATATATATATATATATATATATGAGCATCTGAAATATATATATATATATTATATATATATATATATATATATATATATATGTTGAAAAGATAAATGAATACGGGAAAGAAAATGTTGAATGGATATAGATGCCAACACGTGTTTCGGCCGAGAGTTTGTCCATATACACATTGTATTCTATTTATTACTATTTCTTAGTATAAAATGTGTACATGGACAAACTCCCGTCCGAAATGCGTGTTGGCATTTCATTAAATCATTTTTATACATTCAACATTTTCTTTCCTTTATTTATTTATCTTTTCAACATATTGTTTATTTTCATTTTTCAGCTTACACACACACACACACACACACACACATATATATATATATATATATATATATATATAATAAAATAAATATATAAAGGTTTTACATATCTATTTATTTGGTGACAAAGGAACATTTACGACCATATTGGTTTTATGCTAGGTAATCGTCAGGTGAAGATGTTACAAATGCAAGGAAAATCGAAAAAATACGCACATCACTGTATTCAATCATACACATCCTATATCTATTAAATTTTCTGGAATTTTTTGCAGTTTTTTTGATTTTCTTTGCATTTGTAACATCTTCACCTGAGGATTGCCTCGCATGAAACCAATATGGTCGTAAATGTCCCTTTGTCACCAAATAAATAGATATGTAAAACCTGTATATATTTATTTTATTATATTATATAACAGCTCTATTTTATATTGAGCACTCTACCAATAATACTACGTTTGGTACACCGTTCCAGCAAAAGCTGAAACAGTGACCATCCCACACTATATATATATATATATATATATATATATATATATATATATATATATAATATATTATATATATATATATATATATCGGCATTGCAGTTTCAGAAAACTATATAATTCTTGTGCCTCTGAAGTTACAGCGGCTCCTGTGACTGGGAAGTCCAATGTTCGAAAACAGCCTCGATCACCCAGAACCTTACGCCAGCGACAACACTGTTGCTGATGCAGCCCTCCTTCATGTAGAACGACAACCAGTAGCAGAAGAGCTAGATACGGAACCTACTACTGGAAAACTTAGCATAGCAGTTATTAGACTAACCTGCGGCAAATCACATACCAGTGACGGAATCACAGCTGAAATTCTAAAGTGCTCTCCTCGACAAACTCCACAAGCTCCTTTATCAATGCTAGAGTGAAGGAGTTATCCCACAAGACATGAGGAATGCGACCATCGTAACTCTGTATAAGAACAAGGGAGACAGGAGTGATTGTAATAAATACCGTGGTATCTCCCTACTCAGCATATATATATATATATATATATATATATATATATATATATATATATATATATATATATATATATATATATCAATAAAGGAAGGAAGAACTCAACACCGTAATTCCATAATAAATTTATTTCGACCAAAATTGGGGCCCATATAAATCCAAGTTGATTTAAACCGGCTCCCCAAATTTTCGTCTAATCAGATGGGTCTCAATTCACTTATGGACAAGCACATCACAAAAAAAACCCAAAAAGCAGAATATTAAAAAAATATATAAATTCAAACAGAAATAAAAAATATAAAAAATATTTTTAACAGTATAGGATTGTAACTATGGAAACAGGAAGTGAATGAGAAAAGAGATACATTTCAAGGTTGGCTTCTAGGGTGTCCAAACAGACAAAAAGGTGACAAGACAGACAAAACAGAGTAGTATATTAAAATATAAATAGACAAGTAAATAAAAAAATATTTTTAAAAATTTAAACATTAGAGTATAATGATGTATAAAAGAAAATACTAGTTATGATATAAATAATAAAAAAATAAATTAATAGTAAGATAATAATAAATATATATATTATATATATATATATATATATATATATATACATATATATATATATATATATATATATGTGTGTGTGTGTGTGTGTGTGTGTGTGTGTGTAAGTTAAGAGAAAGGAAATGAATCCGACGATATGAGTATTAATAAAAGGATAGGAAAACACACAATGCTGTTAAAGTAAAAACATTTTATATCATATTCATAGCTAATATTGAACAATATTTCGATTTATAAAAATCATCTTCAGAGCTTGTTTTTACTCCGGACTCATCGAGAGAGGAGCTGAAAATAATTTGAATTCAAAACGAAAACATTAATGTTCCAAAAAATTTATGCGGTAGTTTCAAATATAAGCACATCCGCCCACGCGTTTCTCGGTCAGCGACAATCTTGTATATCTTATTGTAACAGTTTTTGAAAAAAAGAAGACATATTTCAAATTCGACAATAGACTAATTCTCTTTTTCAAACAGGATGAGTATTAAAACTACCGCATAACCTTTTTTGGAACATTAATGTTTTCGTTTTGAATTCATATTATTTTCGTCTCCTCTTTCGATAAGTTCAGAGTAAAAAAACAAGCTCTGAAGATGATTTTTATAAATCGAAATATTGTTTAATATTAGCTATGAATATGATATAAAATGTTTTCACTTTAACAGCATATTGTGTTGTTTTCATATCCTTTTATCTATACTCATATATATATATATATATATATATATATATATATATATATATATATATATATATATAAAATGTTGTTCTTTATTTTCTGTATTAATGATCTTAACTATAAATTGAATACTCGTTGAAAAACTTAATTAATTTCTGAAATTACTATGACATAAGCAGTGGCGTAGTTTCGGTTACAGTTAGATAGCTACCGAATCTCCATTATATATAGATTCCAAAATGTATGTGCGATTATAATATTCAATGAATGCTCTTTACTGAATTATAAGTCGACACATACATAGCAAAAAAGACGTAACTCCTTTATATACAACGATTGAGGAAACATTAATATTTTCAACCATGTTGAATATTACCCTCAACATTAAAAGCATTGTCCCTTTGAACAAACCTTTGTTGTCATTGGTAACTAATTGAAAACGCCATGCCCTCCCTCCTTCCCGCCCCAGCCGGAGGTAGGACAGGATATAGATGTTCTATATTGTATTCCCCTATTAGTAGTGACTTATTCTTAAAAGTTGATAAAGCAGCCAACATTTGGGAATAGCGTTAACTATCGACAACAAATCGGTACAATGATATTCCCCAAGTAAAAAAGAATAATGTT
>CM042165.1:67016865-67034365 GCA_023376005.1 Doryteuthis pealeii
TTAGAAACTAACGATTTTTTTCAACCGCATGAAAACATTTATCGATAGATTTGATATGAATACAAATACTAAAATCTATATATCAATACGCTTGTTCCTTAATCCGTTATCATCTTGCAATATCTTCTGGTTAAAGATGAGACTGTCCAAATATTCCAAGATGAAATGAAAAAATGCAAATGCTGGTTATCTGATGTTGCTTATCCGCCGAATTCTTATTTCTTACTTACGAGTGTTTTCAACTCAGCTAATAATGTACCATTCCGTTTTTATTATAAAGAAAGAACGAGAAGAAAAAAGACAAACTGAACAGAAAGAAAGAAAGAAAGAAAGAAAGACAGTAGGAGAAAGATATATATAGAGAGGGTGGGCGCACGGAAGTGATAATTATAATCTGTTTCAATTGAACATAAGGAAAGAAGAAAAATAAGAGTGAGGGGTAGTTAGATCAAGATTATTGTACTTTTTTACACATTGAACTATTTTGCAACAACTTAAATAAACATATCAAACGTAATAATTAAATTATTATACTGTGGTATATTCAGAGGTCGTGCTAGTTTATTATTAAGGGAGCATAGAAAAGTAACAGGTGTTTTATTCGGATCTATTTATTGCGATCTGTTTATTTTATGCCGAGAATAAAGTTTGTTTATTGGAAGAGAAAAACAAATAACGATGAAAAAGTGTCATTTTGCTGTTTGTTTATATTTTTCGTTCTTGTGACGGATTCAAGCACACAAAACTCAGGTGCATTTGTCAATAAGTGAACTAATATCAACTCAAAATTCTAATGTGCTTTTTTTATGATTTGAAACCTCAACTGACAAAAATAATGGGTATATATTAAAAAGGTTCAATAATAAGAGTCAAAAACGAAAGTGACAATACTTCATAGCCACCTGAGTCTCATTATCAATTATCTTTCACCTGAGAACGGGGGGGGGGGGGGTAGGGTAAAGAGGAAGCAAAAAGAGATTCAAAAGCAACCTATTCTCCCAGGACGGGGAATAGGTTGGTTTTCATCCAGAATGAAGCGTTAGGTGAAATAATTAGTTGAGATATTTGTTCATGAAAAATAAAAATGTGTGTTGGTATCATCAGCGTTTTTCAAGCTCATTTTAAAACTTTTTTCTTTTACTGTTTTGATTAGCTCCAACAAATTTTAAAAAGAAAAAGAGGCTGGGATATTGAACGTTTTATCGATAGCTGCATCTGATATCAAATTTATGCCAAGTTGGATTAAGAATCTGCGTCTCCTGCCCCGTTGTGCGTCGCTAATTAGCAGAGTAGTCTCGCAGATCAATTTCTGTACGAAAAGTTCGTTTCTACAGACGTGCGCCAAATGTTAGCAGAATATCATAAAATCTATATATTAATATGTGTCGGGTGGCGGGTGGTTTAAGGTTTTACGTTTAAAAGGAAACTTGTTATTCTTGGTGTGTGTTCAGAGCGTTTGCTTTTTTACCCCATCTTATTTTGTGATCACGCTGAAAAGGAAGGAATTCAAGGAAAGAAAAAGAGACAAAGACAAAATGTGGTTTTATGATTTAGGTTTTATCCTCGGGTCATAGCCACCAGGTGGCAAGGAATTATCCCCCTGGCCAGTAGTAGTGTCTTTTCCCAGATAAGGCCTAAGTTCAAATGGCCGAGAGATTCTCTTGAGGGTCAGAGTAGGTCCTTTTTCTCGCACATGCTCGCAGGGATGTTCCGGTGAAGGCTCATGGGAGTTTTCTTTTGAATTTGAATTTTATTCAAATTTTATTTTAATCCCCCACATACTCTTGTTCCTTAATTGTACGCTTATTATCATCTTGCAACACCCTCTGATTAAAAATGAGACCGTCCAAATCTTTATTCCAACCAAGCATAAAACAAGAATCTGGATAATTATTGAATCTTCTTCGTACATTATTATTATTATTATTATTATTATTATTATTATTGTTGTTGTTGTTGTTGTTGTTGTTGTTCACACATGCCTAAGCTGGTGGTTCACTGGAAGCTGAGTGGCGGCAAGTCCCCTCAGGTCTCCAGGTCTCTTCTGAGTATACTAGCTGATTTTAACTATGCAGTTCTTTGGATAGTCTCGATTCTTCTGCAGGTTTCCATTTCTTCCAAACTCTTTTCCAAACCCTTGGGAGCCGTTCCAAGGGTCCCAATTACAATTGTCACGACCTTTAATTTCATGTTCCACAGATTTTCAGCTCTCTATTAGTCTACCTTTTCGTTTTCTTTCATCTTCACTCCTTCCTTCATACTACCCCCTTACTTTAACCCTATTTACATATTCCCGTACCCCCTAAATTTATTCATTTGTCTATCGGGGTGAGGGGACACTTCCAAACAACTCGTCATTTGATATCTTTAAAATTTCAACGAAAAATATCTGTAACATTTACGATAACAAACATTTCATGCAACTTCCTTTATTTTCTATTGCCAGGGACATATGGACCGCTTCTGTGGGTAGACTGAGCAAAACACAAGCCTCACCCCCATTCCATTACTCAAGGGGAGACAAACGATAATCATGAAAAGAAGAAAGAAAAAAACGCCTCCCACCGAAAGAAATGGTTTAAAGTATTCCTTTCTAATACAAATGATTTTTTGATAATTTCAAACATAGTTGTAATCCTAACAGGTACTATCACTCCGTTTCAAAGTGGACCTGGGAGTAATGCAATGATTGATATTGACAGCTTATAGATTATAAGGAAACAGGAATTCATTCAAGTTGTTGCCGTATCAGCGGGACAGCAAAATCCACAAGATGACACGTTTTCTTCTCTTTGTTAATCAATACTAGATCTGGTCTTCTAGCCGGGATTTGGTGATCCGTCTGTACCTCGAAATCCCAAATATTTTATGCGTCTCATTCTCTAGGACAGATTTCGGTTTGTGCATAGACCCTTTAGTTGCATGGTGAAAATTGAATTTCTTGCACAATCCCCAGTGGATAATCTTTCCTACCCAGTCGTGCCTAGTCTTGTACTCTTTTTGTGCAAGTTGGCTGCATTCTTTTATAATAGGATTAACTGTTTTGTCTCTGCGTCCACACATTCTACACTTGCTATTCTGTTGGGTCTTATCTATTTTTGTCTATATCTAATTTGTTCTCATGGCATTATCTTGTGCTGTGATTATAAGAGATTCAGTTTCTATTATCATTATTTATTAGTTTTTCACACCTGCTATCGACGGTGGTTCACTGGAGGCTGAGTGACAGCAAGTTTCCTTATGTCTCCAGGGCTCTTCTGAGTATTCTAGCAGATCCTAACAGTGCTGTAGTTTTGATGGTCCCGATTCTTCCTCTGATTTCCAATTCACCCAAATTCTTTTTCAGAGTTTTGAGGACCGTTCCAAGAGCACCAATTACAATTGGTACGACCTTCTCCTTCATGTTCCACAGTTTTCCCAGTTCTCTGGCAAGGTCCATGTATTTTTTTAATCTTTTAGCTTTCTTTTCTTTTCACTTGGTGGTCGCCAGGGACAGCAGAATCTACGAGATGATATGTTTTCTTCTTGTCAATCAATACTAGGTCCGATCTTCTGGAAGGGATTAGGTGACCCGTTTGTACCTCGAAGTCCCAGAGAATTGTATGGGTCTCATTCTATAGGACAGGTTCAGGCTTGTGCATAAACCATTTATTTGTATGGTGAAAATTGATGTTTTGCACAATTCCCAGTGGATAACCTTTCCCACTGGGTCGTACCTTGTCTCGTTCTCTCTTTCTGATAGTTTACTGCATTCGGTTATCATATGATTAACCGTTTCGTATCTGTCTCCACACATTCTGAAATTGCTATTCTGCTGCAACTTATCTATTTTTTGCATTTATATAGTTTGTTCTTATGGTATTGTCTTGTGCTGCGATTATAAGAGATTCGATTTCTCTCTTGAGGTTTCCTTTTCTTAGCCATGTCCATGTCTTCTGATGTGATATCTCTTGAGTTTGTCGCTTGAAGTACCCATGACGTTGTTTTTCTTCCCATTTCTGTATTTTAGTTTTTAATGCATTTCTGCTTGTCAATATGTTGCAATTACTTTTCCTGACTGCTACAATTAGTCATTCCTTATTTTTATTAGCGTATTCGTCAAGTACTCGGATTGTCGTAACTACACTATCTTCAATGTTGGCGAGACCTCTCCCCCTTCTTTCCTTGGCACATATGTTTATGTCGTCTCTTGGTTGTAATGCCCTGAGCATGGTCATGAGTTTCTTTGTCCTTTGGTCCATCTGCCAGAGCTCCTCTCTCATCCATTTTAGGAATGGTCCCGGTTATCTTTTCCTTAATCTCAATTATCTACCAAGAGCTGAATGGGTGACCCAGTGGGTCACGTTTTGTCTAGTATATATATATATATATATATATATATATATATATATATATATATATTACGGATTTAAAATTGCCGCTTTGCACAAACTAATAGAGGTAAGCGGGTATGAGGCATGCTACTTTTGTTTCTATCACGGAGCGCAATATTGAAAGTTGTGCATTTCCAGGCGCCTCGTCACACTACGTGGTAATAACCCGTGGCCAACTCATTCACCGAATATATCTCCTCATAAATACTTCCCTTAGGTGGTATATCAGAAGGGCCAAGTATGTGGGCAATGTCCCTAGGAAACGAACGAAAGGAACCATGTTATTCTTTATGAAAGCTCTGTGACACCACAGTAGAACACAACAGAATGTTAAATTACAAAAAATATAAGTATTATTAGATATTTAGCGATGTTATAAAATAAATGTTATTAAATGAATAAATAAATAAAATGTTATTAAATAAATAATTAAAATTTTATTAAATAAATAAATAAATAAATAAAATGTTAGTAAATAAATAAATAAATAAAATTCTATTAAATAAATAAATAAATAAAATTCTATTAAATAAATAAATAAAATGTTATTAAATAAATAAATAAATAAATAAAATGTTATTAAATGAATAAATAAATAAATAAAATGTTATAAAATAAATAAATAAATAAATAAATAAAATGTTATGAAATAAATAAATAAATAAATAAACAAATAAAATGTTATTAAATAAATAAATAAATAAATACATAAAATGTTATAAAATAAATAAATAAATAAAATGTTATAAAATGAATAAGCAAATAAATAAAATGTTATGAAATAAATAAATAAATAAAATGTTATAAAATAAATAAATAAATAAAATGTTTTTAGATAAATAAATAAATAGATAAATAAATAAAATGTTATTAAATAAATAAATAAATAAATAAAATGTTATAAAATAAATAAATAAATAAAATGTTAAAAAATAAGTAAACAAATAGAAAATATTCACTTTACATTTCCCAAATAAACCGATTTTTAACGTATACTTCTGCATAGCATTTTTCAATGATAGAGCATGAGACAGGAAAAGAAGAATTTACGAATCTTGTTGCTACTAACATATCTAAAAAGAACGTTTCCCTGTTGTGCAAAAGTTCCTGACACTCCTTCCGACCAGATAAATCGGATCACTTCCTTAGTATATACTGCTTGTGGAGCGGCATTTTTTACCCAGTAAAGACAGCTAGCAAAATGGCGCGTTCAGGCTCAAACTTAGATCACATGACCACAACAATGCCAACTATTACCACGCATGCGCAGAACGCAGTAATAAAGCTATATCGCGAAAATGCGGATAATCTTTTACTCTTCCTCGTGTATTATATATATATATAATATATTATATATATATGTGTGTGTGTGTGTGTGTGTGTGTGTGTGTGTGTGTGCGCGTGTGTGTGTTTGTGTGTGTGTGTGTGTAGTGTTACCTTGACTTGACTTAACGTTAAACTGTGAAGAGTCATGAAAGGATACAGTGAGTTCAGATAGGTTTGACGAATAGGCTTTAGCCTCTGGTTGACCTATGGTGGGTTTGTCTCGTTGGTTTAGGAAATCATGTGACTTCTATGGGAAAGTTAGCAGATCGATGATTGACAGCTTTCGGATTGGACGCATAATATCGTCCTCCGAAGTCTTTTCTATGTGTGTCTTAAAATATGGGGTCTCGGGGGGTGGTAATAAAGATTTATACACCAAAAGCAATATAAGTCTCCGTGTTCCAGATTTTAAGGAATACTAACAAAGATGGAAACGGAGAGTATTCTAATGATGAAGACAAACCCCGAAGAGTTCTTGACGCTGTCAGTAGAGAAGGTAGCAGAATACGAGAAACGTAAGAAGTTGATAATAATAATAATAATAATAATAATAATAATAATAATAATAATAATAATAATAATAATAATTAAGTGTTGATTAACAAAAAAGAAAGAACTTGTCAACTGGTGGATTTTGCAGTTCCAACAGATCACAGGGTAAAGCTAAAGGAAAATGAAAAAATGGACAAATATCTGGACCTTGCCAGAGAACTGAAAAAGTTATGGAATATGAAAGTGAAAGTTATACCAATTGTAGTTGGTGCACTTGGAACGGTCCCAAAAGGATTGGAAAAGGGTCTGGAAAATTTGGAAATCAGAGGAAGAATTGAAACCATTCAGAACACTGCACTGCTGCAATCTGCCAGAATACTCAGAAGAGTCCTGGAGACCCGAGGAGACTTGCTGTCACTCAGACTCCAGTGAAAGACCATCAGCTAACACTGGTGTGAAAACTCAAAAGGAGTGAATGATAATAATAATAATAAAAATCACCTTATCCCAGCAAGAAGACCAGACCTAGTGTTGATAAACAAAAAAGAAAGAACTTGTCAACTGGTGGATTTTGCAGTTCCAGCAGATCACAGGGTAAAGCTAAAGAAAAATGAAAAAATGGACAAATATCTGGACCTTGCCAGAGAACTGAAAAAGTTATGGAATATGAAAGTCAAAGTGATACCAATTGTAGTTGGTGCATTTGCTATCACTCAGACGTCTGTGAAAAACCATCAGCTAATACTGATGTGAAAACTCAAAAGGAGTAAATAATAATAATAATAATAATAATAATAATTATTATTATTATTATTATTATTATTATCATTATTATTATTATTATTATTATTATTATCTTCTAGAAACCAAGCGATGTTATCAAGGGAATAAACATACGAGATGTAAGATATGTAAGATAATATCCATGTTAGGAATGGTCCCGGTTATCTTACATATATATCTATAAAACTGTTACAATAAGATATGCATAATCTGATGACCGAGAAAAATGCCGCGGAAGTGCTCACATTCGAAACTATTGTATAACTTTTTTTCTTTTTTGCAACTTCAAGGTTTTTGTTTTGAACTCATATGACTTTTGTCTCCGCTCTTAACAACACGAAGTATAAACAAGCTCTGAAGATGATTTTTATAAATCGAAATATTGTTCAATATCAGCGATGAATATGTTATAAAATGTTTTCACTTTAACAGCATATTGTGTCGTTTTCATATCCTTTTATCTATACTCATATATATCTATATACAAAAGGCCATACAAATTATTCAGGATAATCTTTTTTCTCCACACACACACACACACACACACACACACATATATATATATATATATATATATATATATATATATACCAATCCCTAAATACGAGCAGGATGTGACACAAGGTTAATTTTTTAAACGAAGCTTAACACGTTTTAACTCTCCTGGACTGGTTACCTAGCCAAAGATAAAGAGCCCAGTATGCCATACAATTTACCGATAGCTGGAGGGAAAGTAGTTGGGTGTTTACCTTTCCCAAGAGTATAAGCCCTATGGGAAATACAAACAGCCTCGTCCAGGATTTGAAATCGGATCGAAAAATCAATTTGCTATAACTTACACCACTATATATATATATATATATATATATATATATATGTGTGTGTGTGTGTGTGTGTGTGTCTGTGTCTGTGTGTCTGTGTGTGTATTATCTTTGCATATTAAAACAACACACATTCTTCAATAATGCTTATTGGTGTTTTGTTATTATAGCATTGAGCACAATTTCTAGGCATACGCTTCTTATTTACTGTTGTTCATTATATATATACACACATATATATGTATAGATAGTTTTTAGAAAAAACAAGATGTTATTAGTTTGCTGACAGATCTGTTTCGACCTTATAAAGCGGTCTTTTTCAAAGCAACTATATTTAAGAGGAAAGACGGAATAAATAAACCGTTAATCACGAGGTACAAACAAACGCTCTCGTTCAGGGCCGGAATTTTTTAAAAAATTTGAAAATGCATATTTTGGGTTAAAAATAAAATAAATTAACGGTTTATTTATTCAGTCTTTCCTCATAAATATAGTTGCTTTGAAAAAGACCGCTTTATAAGGTCGAAACAGATCTGTCAGCCAACTAATAACATCTTGTTTTTTCTAAAAACTTTCTATACATACTGTCGGATTCACTTCCATTTTACTTTCCCACACACACACACATATATATATATATATATATATATATATATAATATATATATATATACGTGTGTGTGTGTGTGTGTGTGTGCTTTGGTTTGGGTCTGTGTGAGCGTGCGTGTGTCTGTGCTTTTTTTTGTGCAACAAAAAACAACGCACTTTTCTTCAATAATGCCAATTGGTAACCGACAGAATGCCTCTCTCTGATACTTGTACCTAAGGTTGTACGTACTGCTTGACTTCCCCATCTCCCAGCAGCAATTCCCTTTTCAACGCTGTAAAGTCCCCCTACAACACAACAGATGCACTGCTAAATAGATATATTGGAAAAAATTGCTTCTTCTTCCGAACATCTAACCAGGAACAGTTCTATCTAAATTGAAGTGCTTCTCTTTCGGGAATAACAGCTTCGTCCATTGTTCCATTAGTCCAGGGTCACTTTCCTTTTCTTATTTTTATCTTTGTGCTCTGGACCTTAATTTTATTTTATTCATTTCTTGTGAGCAGCAGTCAAAAAGCGAGGATCTTATTTCTGGAACGAAATACAAGGGTGGCTTGATATATTGAAAAAACGTGCCCGGCTTTTCTTGCGCTGATATTGAGATCACGTCTATTTCGGAGACATTGAAAGAATTCTTTTGAAGCCATTGTCAAAGAGGCGACAACGGCCTGCAGCGATCAATTTTGGTGGAATTTCCTGGTTGTTCCTTGGCACGAAATTCTTCCAAAAAATTTCCTAATAGTGGTTCGGTATCTGTTCGATTCTAGTGCAATAGCATTCATACTGTTGTTCTCCTGACAACAAACGAAAACTGCTGTCTTTTCTCGTTCGGTGAGGTATCTGCCTTTAGGCATATTCATGATATGAAGAAAACTCTGTACTGGCAGCGTAGACAATGTTCAAAAGACAAAAACATCGAGAAATACTTTAAACCAGTGGTTACCAAAGTGAGCGAGACAGCCCCGCTGGAGGCAGTGGAAAGATCTAGCGGTCGGTGAGCCAGAGAGGGTTTGTGAGACAAAAGTGGTTTGTGGACAGTGGCATTAGGAGCCGTTAACAAATAACTTTTTTGGAGGGGGAGGGGTTAACAAAATCTAAATGTCTTAAAGTCAAAGGTAACTGAACACCTATGCAGTTTATACAAAATAAAACTGACATAAGAATTAGAAACAAAAGCATAGTTTTGTTACGAGTCAAAAGTCTGAACGTTTGCTTGATACCTACACACAACACGTCCAAAAAATATTTTCTTTTCGCACGTGTGCATGAAGGGGTGCACCAGGAATCCTTTGGAAAGCCAAGGGGATGTTAGCCGGAAAATTTTTGGCAAACACTCCTTAAAAATGTTGTACGTCTATAAATGTGCAGGATACGGAGTTTAACAGATTTCAATTAAGATTTTTCCTTCTCCTATACCGGTTGTCATACTGAGGTTAAAATAATCCAATCTGACCTACTATTTACCCATAGACGAAGGGAGAATAGTTCGATTAGTGCCTTTCCCGACATCAGATACAGTTTAGCGTCACACCCATTTTTTTTGGGGGGGGGGGTCCTAAAATTCTCCACCATTAAATCACATTACAGCACAATTAATTACATTCTATTTTATCATGGTTTTATACAATAAAGTGCTATGTTTCTTATTCAACAAAAAAACGAAACTGAAAATTGGGATGTTGGGGAGTGGAACGGATTAATGTCATTTCGTTTTTTTTTTCACTGGGGAAATTGATTTGATATACGAGAAACTTGAGTTACGAGCCGTAAGCCGTATTAAGAAATAAATGTTTACATAGTATATGGTGTGAAAAATTTGCATACTGGTTTTAACAAAACCGTGTTTAATAAATAATTACTTAGTGTTATTGATTTGTAATATTATTATTTTATTCTCAAACATAGTAAAGACAATCCTATCTATTATCTTATATTGAAATCAATTAGAACAAAGTAAAAATAAGTGGGACCATATGAGCTTTAGGCACCCCTTTTGCTTTGCTGATTCATAAGTACATTTTTTCATTTACACCGTCAACATCCGGTTGTTTGTTAACAGACGATTTTAGAGGGTTTTTTAAATTAAAAAAACTAACCACTAACCCTAACCCCTAACCCTAACAAACAACCGGATGTTGACAGGGTAAATGAAAAAAATGTACTTATGAATCAGCAAAGAAAAAGGGGTTGCCAGAGGTCATATGATCTAATAAGTGTAATTTTTTGTGTACTTTTGGTCCTTCTAATCTAGTAAAATATTTAGTTGTGCTTAAACTTAAATACCTCTGCTCGGAAGGTGCATATTTTTGCTAGAACAAATAATGTTCAAACAGATACATTTGATTCATAGATGGGACACCGACAAGTACTACCACTCCGTATCAGAGTGGATCTAAGGTTAATAGCAATGAAAAGGTACTCCACGCTCCCCAGAGTTCCGAAACAAAAGGAAATCGAGCTATCTCGTTAGCAGGCACCTGCATTGACATCTGTATAGAGGTTATTCGGTTTAAAAGACTCGGGTATTTTTTTTTTCGCAAATTCGCATTGGGTTTGAAAAGTGCAAATAATTTGATTATGAATAGAAACCTTCAACATGAAGAAGAATAGAAATGAGCAAAGAAGTGGGTAATCTTGACTTTTAAGTGCACCTGTGCAGTACTAATTAAGAACCACCCACGGTTTCATATCTGCGCAGAAAGTTTGGCTTCTCAGTGTAAAATATGATAGTTAGTTGGTTGGTTGGTTTTACGGCATGTCAACATTCATTGCATTTTGCAATAAATCTTTATAATACATATTAATTTAGAACAATTATGATATATACATATATATATATATCAATTAAGAATAATTATAATATACAAGGTGCGTCAAAAAAGTATCGAGATTTTTTGTACTTTTTGACACACCTTGTATTCTGAAAAAAAAATAACGATCCATTCATTCTTCATTTCTATATTGTTAAATACAACTTTAAACTTGTTACTTTTTGACACACCTTGTATTCTGAAAATAAAAAAAACTATCCATTCATTCTTCATTTCTATATTGTTAAAAACAACTTTAAACTTGGTACTTTTTGACACACCTTGTATTCTGAAAAAAAAATAACGTTCCATTCATTCTTCATTTCTATATTGTTAAATACAACTTTAAACTTGTTACTTTTTTGACACACCTTGTATTCTGAAAAAATAACTATCCATTCATTCTTAATTTCTACATTGGTACTTTTTGACACACCTTGTATTCTGAAAAAAAACTATCCATTCATTCTTCATTTCTACATTGTTAAATACAACTTTTAACTTGGTACTTTTTGACACACCTTGTATTCTAAAAAAACACATGAATGGAACGTTATCTTTTTCAGAATACAAGGTGTGTCAAAATGTATGAAAAAAAGATCTCGATACTTTTTTGAGACAGCTTGTGTATCAATTAAAAACAATTATGATATATATCAATTATAATGTATCATGTGTATAATTCTAATAAGACAATTATATAATTAAGAACAATTATAATAAAGGATCAGGTTAGCTCAGTCGGTTTTATTTATTTATTTATTGTATAAAACCATTTCCTCCGATGGTAACCATTCTGCATATGGTTTATTTTTTATTTCTTTGTGGTCCTTTGTTTGGAGAATTTATTGTATGATTCAAAACGAATAAAATCCACACGAAACAAACAATTACTATAACCAATAATTCCCCTAAAAGGGGCATTTTTCTACCATCTCGATTCAGATGTACGGAAAACAACAAGAACACTTGAACAACTACACAGTAGACATATTCAGTTGTCTTTTACAATACCTGCTTATATATATATATATATATATATATATATAAGGTGTGTCAAAAAATATCGAGATTTTTTGTAATTTTTGACACACCTTGTATTCTGAAAAACAATAACATTCCATTCATTCTTCATTTCTATCTTGATAAGTACAGCTTTAAACTTGGTACTTTTTTGACACAACTTGTATTCTGAAAAAAATGAATTAATGGAACGTTATTTTCTTCAGAATATAAGGAGTGTCAAAAGTACAAAAATCTAGAAAAATTTTGACCACACCTTATATATATATCACGTCGACATCACTTATATATATATATATATATATGTATATATATATTATATATATATATATATATATATATAATATATATGAAGAAAGGTAGACAAACACGGGATGTTGTAGAAAATGGATGTTTATTGTAGGTAGTGATGTCGCCGTTCTAACGTATCGGTCTGTTTCAATGGTGGACATTTTCATACTGGTGAATCAGGAGGTCGTGAATAAGGGGATGGGTGGTCAGTTGTTGGTGTCAGAAGAGGTTGGTGGTGGATTTTCCTTTTCTCTCAGATAAGGAGCGTATCGGGGTTCTGATAATGATGCTACAGGTGTTAGGTGATTGGGTTATATATACTGGGTTTGGATATGTAGTGATTCATGTATATATGGTGAATGGCGTTAGGATGGATTATGAGTGTATGTGTGTATTTTTTTTTTTTTTGCGGGGGTGTATGGGGAGGTATTGGGGAAGATGGATTTACAATTAACCTTCGGTTTGTTGCTTATGTTTCAGGCTTGGAATATATGTGTAAATGTTTGGTTGTAGGTGTTAGAGAGGGGGAGTGATAGTAGGATATGTTATAAGTGTATGGTTGTGTGTGTATCTTTATTATTTTTGTTTTTGAGTTTTCACATCAGCATTAGCTGATGGTCTTTCACTGGAGACTGAGTGACAGCAAGTCTCCTCAGGTCTTCAGGACTCTTCTGAGTATTCTGGCAGATTGCAGCAGTGTAGTGTTCTGAATGGTATCAATCCTTCCTCTGATTTCCAGACTTTCCAAACCCTTTTCCAATCCTTTTGGGACCGTTCCAAGTGCACCAACTACAATTGGTATCACTTTGACTTTCTATTCTATAACTTTTTCAGTTCTCTGGCAAGTCCAGATATTTTCATTTTTTCATTTTCCAGCTTTACCCTGTGATCTGCTGGGCACTGCAAAATCCACCAGTTGACAAGTTCTTCGTTAATCAACACTAGGTCTGGTCTTCTTGCTGGGATAATATATATTGTTATTATCCTATATGTCATACGATGGGCATGCATATGCATACATAGACAGATATACATAGGCATGCATACTCACACACACACAGAAATATAAGCATACACATACATACGCAAAGACATACACATACACAGGTACATACATGCAGGCACATGTCTAACAGACCGAAACGTTACAACATCGACATCACTACCTACAATAAACATCCATTTTCTACAACATCCCGTATTTGTCTACCTTTCTCCACATACTTTCGGATTAATTTCCTCTTATTTCCCCACACACACACACACACACACATATATATATATATATATATATATATATATATATATATATATATATATATTTTAACTTGACCAGAATTTTGAAAAGGATCAACGTCATTTGTTTGCATTTATAAACTTGGATCATTTCAACATCCTTACCTTGTGAGTCATTAACACTCGACGAGAATGGATCAACGTATTTTGCTTAATAACTGGCTGTATTTCATCCACATCTCTAGAAACAAATATAATTAATCCAGGATTACCAGGCATGAACCCCTCCCCCCCAAAAAAAAACATACAAGTTTTTGTGTTTATCCCACATCCTATATACACACAAATGTTTTTTTTTTGTTGCTATTATCCATATATAAACAACTAGCAAAAATACCCGGTCCATGACCGGACTAATTTTTTAGAAACACCAGTGAGAAAGAGAGAAAATAGGAGTAAGAGAGAATAAGAGGAAAATATTTGATAAAATATCGCAGGTGTATTTCAAAAGTGCTAGAACATCTGCATAGTATGATCCTGTGATATTGTTATACACAAGCATAATAGTAAATCCACCATTGTGATGAACCATATGTTGTTATAACGTTCTTTCCCTTCAAAAACAAATCATTTCTATGATGATCGTTTTTGGTTGTCACTTTGTTAAGAAATTTCAAAAAGACAACATTTTCTGAGGCTTAAGACGTGAAAGTCATAGTAGCGGTAGGGGGCGGGGCAGCGGTGGCAGTGTTAGCGGGTGTGTTAGCGGTGGCGGTATCCGTGGGAGAGTAATCCTATTCTCTATGAATTCTAAAGTTCTGCTTAAAACATAACAACCTAAAAGAAAAAAGGAAATTCAAAAAAGAAAAAAAAACAGAAAAAAAACCCAAGAAGAATTCAAGATCACTTTGTTTATTATTGTCTAGCGTGGAAAAGAAGTAAACACCATCAACAATATTGACTGTCTCTTCCTTAACACACACACACACACACACACATATATATATATATATATATATATATATAATATCCAAACTTCGAGATGAAGAGACTTATTGTTTTTACTTTACAAATTAAGCCTTAACTAATGATCGTTACATTTCGTTTCTTAATTAATACTTGTGTAAAATAAGTGTTTCATTTAAGTATATATATATATATATATATATATATATATATATATATATATATATATATATATATATAATAAGGTCGTTCAAAAAGTTCTAAGCCTAACCAAAGTAAGAAGAGCTAATAGATGAATGTCTTAATTTCTTTATATATTTTGGCAGCAAAAATTCTCAATACGTTTTTTGACACACATAATATATATATATATATATATATATATATATATATATATATTAACAATGGAAAGGAGTAACCTACTCGAGTTTCATCGATTTCTTCAGGGTTACATCAGTTAAATTAATCGAGTTTTCGATTAATCTCAGTTGGTATAATATATGCCCGTTGGTATGGGATTTTGGTGTGTTTGCTCTACATTGTATTGAGCACTTGCTACTACTCATACATTAACAAATATATATATATATAATATATATATATATATATATATATATAAAAGTAAGTATATTTTGGCAGCATTTTTTCTTTTAAACATGTTTTGTTAAACTCTACTGACAATTCTTGTCGGACGAGTTTTTGTTCGATCCTTTCTAATTGTCTGGCCATCTTTTTGATATCTGGGTGGAATTGGTGTAGCAATACACCAAAGGTTCTTTCGCAAGCGCTTTCTGCACGTCTTTGTGCCATCATCAGGTGTGAAACTGGTGGAATATTTCCGTTGTCTCGCCTTTAAAACGAGAAGTAGCAATAGGAATTAGTAGTAGTAGGGGCTCACAAGTTCCGTTTTAAACGAACAGTGACAGTAGACATTTGTAGGACGGGGGGGGGGGCACAAGTTTGTAAGAATGTAAGGGGAGTGGTGGATTTCTCACAACCATATATATATATATATTATATATATAATATATATATGGTTGTGAGAAATGCATATATATATATATATATATATATATATATATATATATATGGTTGTGGGAAATGCATAGATTAATAGCTAGATAAATGGATTGGTGCAAATAGAGGGATTTTTTTAAATACATATTTTATGAAATTTACAGACTGGTAAAATATATAAATATATATATTGTGGGCTTGTAATTGGTTGATTGAAAAGAGGCATGTCAACCAAGGGAGACAACCCAACTGTCTTAGATATATTTTTTTACAGTAAAGAGTAATATAATATTTTAAGAATATATTTTGTTTTGAAACATCTAAACGTTGGGCAAAGAAGAAATGAATCTCTGATCAAAATCAAGAAAAAAATTACAATTGCTCATGTATAAATTTCTCTTGTGTTAAGCCTTCATTTGTGGCTGAGCAATCATCAAGAAATGAAGATAATCCCTAAGTTAAGATATTAACATCTGCATTGTAGTATATATATTTACCAACCCCTCCGCACGAGCAGGATGTGACACAAGGTCAATTTTTTAAGTGGAGTTTAACAGGTTTGAAATTAAAATTTTTCTTTCACCTAGACCGGTTGCCTAATCAAGGTTAAAGAGCACAGTCTGCCCTACTATTTATCCATAGCTGGAGGGAGAGTTGGATTCATACCTTTTCCAAGGGTATTAGCGCTAAGTGAAATGCAATTACCACGCCCAGGATTTGAACTCGGGGTGACAAGTCCATTTCTCATGACTTTAACCATTACACCACGCGCTGCATTGTAGTATAAGGAGGTTCAACAGGTTCCAACAATTTAGACTGCCAACACCAAATAAGATAAGATAAAATAAGATAAGATAAAATAAAATAAGATAAAATAAGATAAGATAAAATAAGATAAATAAGATAAGACTTTCTATTAAAGTCAGAGTAGTAACTAATTAGAAGAGCAAAATATGATTCTTATAAAAATTTAAAAAAAAGATTTTTTAAATTTGCTCTGTCAGAGGTTGCAAATAACAAAAAAAAAATAAAGCTGGAATAATTGATAAACTTAAACAAATCACTTAGGGAAAATGTTTACAAGTATCTCGATATAAAAGAAAAAAAAAAGAAGCCTTGCTTTCTCTCTAAGAACAGCTAAATCACGTTCCACTCCTTCATGTTTACGTTGGAGAGCTTGAACGCTGCTCAAGTCAGTGCCGTAGTTGTCAATGTTCAGAGCAATGTCTTTTTCATAGATCTAAATGGTATCAGAACTTTTCATGTTCCGTACGTTTTAACAAACAAATTCAAGTACCATCGGCGGGCCTGATAAAATGACTTCGTGGGCAGGATCCGGCCCGTTGACCGTAGTTTGATGACCCCTGCACTAGGAGAAAAGGTTAATGATAAAAGAAAGCTTACCTTTAATGATGGAACCAGAAGTGCAACCAGAAATTTGGGGAGCCTGGTTTAATCCAAACTCTTTGGTTTGACTGTTTTTTCTCTTCCTTTTCTAATTGATCTTTTAAAATGGCCGATTCAACTGCTGCAAGTGTCACGTCTTTCTCCTTTGTGATCACTTCAACCAGGCCAACAGATTTATCATCAGAATTTACAACTTCTTCATCTCGATGCTTATTATCGGGATTTTTAACTTGACCAGAATTTTGAAAAGGATCAACGTCATTTTGTTTGCATTTATAAACTTGGATCATTTCAACATCCTTACCTTGTGAGTCATTAACACTCGACAGAGAACTGGATCAACGTATTT
>CM042165.1:67036865-67069365 GCA_023376005.1 Doryteuthis pealeii
GCTGAACGTACTCGTGTTAGAAACTTTCGTGGATTCATACACGAAAGTTCCACCCTGATAAAAAGAGGGTCAGACAACTAGAAAGAATTTGAAAAAAAAACAAAACGAGAATTGTCCGTTGCGTTCAACAAGACATATATATATATATATATATATATATATATATACACTCTCCCACCACAGTATAAAGCTTAACCAAATTCTTCAATGTTACCGAAAAATAACCTATATTCGCCCCCTACCACATCCTCGTCGCTTAAATTATAGTATCAGCCATTACAAACATTCTCAACAACTACCTCTCAATTAGAAATAAACTATCAACTCAACCCCCCCCACTCCATCAAACCTCTACCCCAAGATCAAGGACAGCTACACTGGATGACACCAACTATTACCCTCTTCTCAGCCAATATTTGACCAGAACTGCTTATAACCCTCAATAAGGATCTTAACGTCTCCACAGAAGAGTTCCCCCCCTGTCCTGAAGAAAGGTGCCAAAACTGAAATTTTATAGCGTCGATATTACCACTAAGAATAAATATTCATCATTTGGAATACTTCATATTTTCCTATATTTTTACACACACACACACACACACACACACACACACACACACACACACACACACACATTTTATATATATATATATTATATATATATTTGTGTGTATGTGTGTGTGTGTGTGTGTGTGTGTAAAAATATCGGAAAATATGAAGTATTCCAAATGATGAATATTTATTCTTAATGTCTACGCTATAACATTTCATCGAGGCGCGTGGGCTAGTGCTTAGAGTCGTGGTAAATGAACTCGTCGATTCGAGTTCAATTCCTAGACGAAGCTGTTGGCATTTCACATAGCGCTAATACTCTTGGGAAAGGTATGAATCCATATATTCTCCCTCCAGCTATGGGTTAAATGGTAGGGCAGACTGGGCCCTTCAGCCTTGGGTAGGTAACCAGTCTAGGAGAGCGATAACTCTGAATTCAAAATTCCTGAGGTCGGTCGTTGATTGGGTTTGTGGCAACCCTTGACTCACCAATTCTTTCCTATCGACTGTGCCAAAAAGTGTGGATGGTCCAACACAAGCCTTCACCACTATAAACAAATCACTGTGTGGGTGTTCATTGTGTGTGTGAACCCTCATGCGTCGAAAATCGACGAGAGAGTCCATATATATATATATATATATATATATATATATATATTATATATATATATATAATTTAATATACCAAGCGTGTTGGTAGATCCTTGCGGAGAGAAAAAAACCGGCAGAGAGTTTGATTGTAAAAATATACTACCAAACATCAACCAGGAAGAAAAAAATTTTGAAAAAAAGAAAAGACCAAGATATTCGTACCAACACAATATAATCTATTGGTATAGTATTTGGCCAAAAGAAAAAACAATTTATATGTATATATATGTATATAAGATATATATATATTCATATAACCGCTAGGAGAAGCTAATTTGTAAAAAGTGCTCGATACCTAAGTAGAGCCAAGTAATAAAGATAATCTACTGAGTCAGACGAACCTACTATTAGTTTCGCATAAAGCTCTTCAGGGCTAAAATCTGAGTCAGATTTTAGCCCAGAAGAGCTTTATGCGAAACTAATAGTAGGTTCGTCTGACTCAGTAGATTATCTTTATATATATATATATATATATATATATATATATATATTGAGTTAAGGTGGCCTGGACATGGGCCAACACTTGGTCTGAAGATCACCTAGGCGAGAAACTATCAGTAATCTGGTGTTGACTTTGTGTGGTCGGGGGGGGGGTGGCGGGGGGGGGGGGCGTTCGTTACTCATTTAGCGTGTCCTAAGCAGTAATACCCTCGTCTATAATTCAAAGTTCTCCTTCTTCTAAATTGGTTGTTTTATCAAGCCTAAAAAACAGGCTGCCCTATTAGTTATCTTATAGCATGTGTTTGAATATTTACGTATATGAGGTGTGCTGTAGGCCATCACTTAAACCTAGAAACTCTGCGTGGGCACGTGGATTCAATCAGCCAATCAATACACCCTAGCACGTGATTAGTGAACTATTTAATCACCGATCATGAAAGCCCCTCAGTTGCTGGTATTCGACACGGACAGGCGGATCAACAACCAAGGATTTTACCTAACACTAAGGAATACGAGGGATCTCCACTGTAAAGTGCTCTCACCAAAAAATGGCCACAGAAATCGTAACAGCATGGATAGGTTGAAGAAGAAATTGTTTAATGCCTTTCCTAAGAAATGTCAGCAGCCTCGTGCAGGAATTGAACTCCAGTCTCGATTTCACATGCCACCACGATAACCATTACACTAAACGCACCTTCCTACAGAAATAATGCTGCTTTGGCACAAAATTACTGATACGTGACACTTGCTGAGGATCGATATCACTACTCAGTTGTAGTTATCATATCATCATCATCATCATGTCGCTCTGTTAGCACGGATATCCATGACAATCTCTCTCCATCCGTCCCTATCACTCATCATTCTCGGAGGTCCTCTACGCAGCATCGTGTATCCGCACAGAGCTAGTCAATGTACGTCTTTGCTGGTCGGCCCACACTGGCGTGCCCATGTGCTGATTTCCACTGGAGGACGTCACTTATGAGTTCGTCCTTGCTTCTCCAACAGTGTCCTGCGTGTCTTGTCCGTCTTACTCGGATGGTTTGGGTGATATGTGGCATGTGGCCGTACAGCTGTTTTCTCGTGGAGTGTTGTTTCCACGTCCTGTTCAGGATCACACACAGCATTCTTGGGTAGCATCATTATATCACTGCTTAACTTTGTTGATTTGTCGAGAAATGGTATATTTAGCTTGACTTGAGCGTGTGACGCTACTTAATTTAGTTTATTTGTTTAACGGCATATCAACCCCTTATATGTTATCTACTGCCCAAATTTGATTCATTTGTTAATGTTTGATTGTAACCATTGTTATATACTCGTTCAACATCGGGTATATAAACGGGTAGAGAGAGGGAGGGAGAGAGAGACAGAGACAGAGAGAGAGAGAGAGAGAGAGAGAGAGAGAGAGAAGAGAGAGAGACAGAGAGACAGAGAGCGAGAGAGACAGACAGAGAGACAGAGAGACAGAGAGAGATAATGGTTCTTACTTGTTAATATCTGCTTACTTCGTCCAACTCGGCCGCCATCTTCCTCATGCTAATTTCTCTTCAGGGCTTTCTGTTAAGGGTTGGTTTTTATTTCTTGTTGGACTGGTCATTTCTTGTTTTTAATAATCAATTAACAAGACTTGTTTGTTTTCTGATAAAGCTTTTATTTCACAACCCAGCCCATGATTTTGATATTTTTACATAGTCATGATATTGACTATAAATTAAATACTCATTGATAGACTTACTTAATTCCTGAAATGACTGTGATGTAAGCAGTGACATAGTTTTGGTTACAGACATAGAGACCGAATCTTTATTATGAATAAATATGCATTTAGAGAAATAGGTTACTCTGCCACAGTCTTTTGATTTTTATATATTAGCAACCAAACTAAATTAAACATGAATGTAATCTTGTTGTATACTCACATAATACGTCGGGTATATAAACAGGGAGAGAGAGACAGACAGACAGATAATTAGAGTAGATGGGATGAGATGATGGTTCTTACTTGGTAATATCTCTGCTTACTTCTTTCAACTCGGTCGCCATCTTCTTCAGGCTGATTTCTCTTCAGAACTTTCTGTTAAGAGTTGGTTTTTATTTCTTGTTGGACTGGTCATTTCTTGTTTTTAATAATCAATTAACAAGACTTGGTTGTTTTTTGATAAAGCTTTATTTCACAATCCAGCCCATGTTGATTCGCGCTGCGGGAGAGATGCCGACCCTCGGAGCGATCGACTTCGAGTACACTCTGCGTCGCATCCGAAGCTAAAACTATTTCACGCCTAACCACGTCAAGTTCAACGGAAGGTCACCGGTTGTCAATCATGGCGATAATAACTTTCCACTGAAATCCCGTTCTTCTGACTCTAACAAACTTTATTCAAATATTCTAACTACAGGTACGTTCATAATTCATGAGCTGATTATGAATTATGTAACTCTATAACTATTTATCTTTTCAATGTTCTAGCGCACTTATTTGCTAGGCAAGGAGAAGAGATAGGTCAATGCCTTTCTCAATGGTAGGCAATAACCCAATCCGTCCACCACGTGACACCAGATTAGGCCGACCAGAAAAGACTTTAAAACGTGTTGGAATGCTATTAAAATCCATCGATCATTCATAAATCCAACGATAAAATCGTATTACCTGTGTATAGTGTAACATAATAGGATGGAAAAAAATCTAAGTATTTACGTATAGTTAATAGTGGGAAGATTTTTCGGATGAGTCAGCACAACGCCACCTGTCGATTTCTCACTGGTCGATAGTTGTCACGCGGCAAAATGTGGAAAAGAAGTAGTAAGAGGAGAGAATGAAAAGTCAGTTTGAAACTAAGCAGGGACCGGAGCAGACGCAACAGGCGGATTGGTTCCCCAAGGCATTTTGACTTGGGAATATAATAAATGAACTCAGAAAAAAAAACAAAACAAAACAAAACAAAACATAGCAAGAAAGTATTGTGTTGTTATTTAAAACTTATGAACGGCACAAGGCATAATATCTTCAAGCGAATCCCAAATTGTAGCAAACTCAAGCAGCAAAGAATGCTATCCAGACCTACATCAGAAGAATTCATCGACCGAAAATAGATACATATTCAAACTGTAAAATGATGTTACCATCATTGACAATAAACATTAAACGTTTCTGTGATTTCTAAATAATTTGGAGTTCTTACCTTTGGGAGTACCCTTGTAAGTTTTTGCTGGTCGACACTCACTGGTGTGTCCATGTGTAGGTGTCTTGAGTCAAACGTATGTCGTATCCAGCGTGTATCTAACTTGCTATTCAGTAGTAATGGATCAGTGAGACTAGCTTGCTAACCATTTCATCTCCATGGGACAACCTGATTTTTCCAAGAGTATTATTAAGAAACGAATGTCAAACAGCCTCTTCGGGGATATGAACTCAAGTCTTCCTTTCCGTTTCTACGTTGATAACCGTTAAGCCTTCGTGTAAGTACTGTGGTACCTTAACTTACGTGTTTAATTGGTTCCGCTCGTAACTAAATTTCATCGTATATCAATCGAAATAAGCTGAAATGCCATTAATCCGTTCCAGTCCCCCACCCTAAAAACCCTAAATTTTATTATCTTTAATATTTGAATTAATTTTTATTATAAAAAATATAAAATATGAAAAAATAGAATGTAATGAATTATAAATGATATATGAATGAATGACGCAATGAATATGAAAACTTCAATATTTTTGGGGAACATATTAACATAAGCGTATTTGAAGCTCACCGTTATTTAAAATTTTAGCGCTCGACACACAGCAAAAACATCGACAGAGTGACTGCTCGTAACCAGGAAAACACGTAAGGTTTTTGTTTTATTCATTCTTGATGGGTCGGTTGGTTGGATTTTACGGCATGTCAACCCATTGGGTAATTTTATGCCGAAGACGTTTTGCTTTATTCATTCTTGATGGTTACTGATTTTTTTAAACTCAATTTTTTAAACACATGTTTTAGAACTCATTTTATTCTATTTAACCCATAGATGGTACCTAACAGGTACTACCACTCCGGGTCAGAATGGTCCTGGGAATAATGGTGATGAAGGGGTTCTTCACATTCCACGAACCCCAGAAATAGAACTTCACCATCAGATAGAGTCTAATGTCATACTCCGGACAATAAAACCCTTCTTGCACATATATGATAAAAAGATTTGAGGCTTGCCATAAGAACAATAGGGTTGGGACGATCATATAGGTGCTAGGGCTTAACGTGACCACCCGTCTCGCCTAAGGAGTTGCATATCATGGACTGCTTTGGCACCTGGGTTCCGTCCATAAGCATCACGGGTTGTCACACACGTCTATCAGATGACTACATTGGTGAAGGGGTCTTTACCTCTCTGCAGAGGTGCATTTTTGGCGTATTTTAAAGAGCTAGCCAACAGAGCTAAGCAATAGCACGTACCGTAAGAAAATGATTATCAAAAAGCCTTGATTCGGCATTAAATGAACTGAAAAGGTTTGATGTGCCGTAAAATAAATCAACTAACAACCAAGTCTATGTCGTATACGTTTCTTCTTTCCCGTTAAACTAGTAGAGTTTAACGTAAGCCCCAGGACAGGACCACCCTCAGCCACAGCCTTCTAGTCAATCGGTTTGCACCTGGAGCCCGAGCTGCACACAGGAAGTGCGTGGGTGTCAAGTGTGGACCTTGAAACAAAAACATGATATAGCATTGAACTGACCTTTGGCACCTAGAGATGCACGTGTACATTTGACACTGTGTAGGCAGAAAAAATATGTAGGCGTAGCCCATAACCAATGAAAACAGGATGCGTGGGCGAGGAGGTGTGTCTACAGAAAAACTGCGTAGGTGTCACGATCAAAGAGGCGTGACCCCGTGAGTTGAACAATAATAAAAAATTTAAAAAAAACCGTGGAAATCTGGTTTGGCCAGACCGAGATCAGGTTCGAGATCGCTTGCAGAGAGCTCCTACTAACGACTCTCAGTCTGCACACAACCGAGGAAATAAAGATATAATCTTATATTTTTATAAATACAAGTGTTCCGTGTTCCTTGACGGGTTCAGTATATAACACTAGTACTCATATTATAAAAAGGGTTGGAGCTTGCCATAAGGACAAATGGGTAAGGGTAATCATATAGGTGCTAGGGTTTGAAGTGACCAGCCAATTGAGCGGAGGAGGCCTCTCCGATCGCTCGTCTAGCCTAAGTAAGGGTCTAAGAAGTGTGTAGCATGTCATAGACTGCTCATCAGCAGGATTCCGTCGTTAAGCATCACGGGTCGCCACTGACGGCCAACAAAAGGCTCCGTTTTTTTTGGGGGGAGGAGGTACCCGTCTGCAGAGGCGCAGACGGTGTATTCTAAAACCCCAGCCGACAGTGAGGTTCCAGATTCGGAGCTCTGGGGATGTGGAGCCCCTTCATGACCATTGCTCCCTGGTCCACTCTGACCTGGAGTGGTAGTACCTGTTAGGGTCACATCTATGGGTTAAATAGAAACGCATGTGTTGATAAAAGAATTGAGTATCCATTAAGGATGAATTCATTTAAAAACTTAGTCGGCATTAAATAACCCACTGAGGTTGATATGCCGTAAACCAAACCAAACCAATCCCCTTAAACTAAACGTGTTCCTTTAAACAGTTGTTCATATGAAAAGCTTTACTCTTTGGTAAACATATTCTTTTTTCTCTTTTCTTTCATTCCTGTTCTACCACTCTCTCTTACGTTTTCAGTCAAACACCCATCACTCACTTTCTATTCCTCTCACTCTAACAACCCTACTCTCTCTTTCTCTCTTTCTCTCTTTCTATGTCTCTGTCTCTCTCTCTCTCTAAACATCTTCATTTTTCTCTTTTCTCTCATTCCTGTTCTACCACTCTCTCTCACGTTTTCAGTCAAACACTCACACACTCACTCACTTTTAATCATTCGATTTCTCCCTCTCTGTATCCTCTCTCCTCTCATCTCTCTCTTCCACTCTTTCTCTCTCTCTCTCTCTCTCATTGTCTCTTTCACTCTCTCTCCTCTCCCTTCTCTCTGTCTAAACATCTTTTTCTCTTTTCTCTTTTCTCTCATTCCTAATCATCCACCCTCTCTTACATTTTCAGTCAAACACTCACTCACTCACTTTTGATCATTCGATTCCTCTCCTTCTCTAGTTACCTCTCTCTCTCCGATTCTTTCTCTCTCTGTCTCTCTCTCTTTGTCTCTCTCACTCACTCACTTACTCTTTCTCTCCCTCTTCCTCTCTCTCTGTCTAAACATCCCTTTTCTCTTTTCTCTCATTCCTAATCATCCACCCTCTCTTACATTTTCAGTTAAATACTCACTCACCCACTTTCGATTCCACTCACTCTAACGACCCATCTCTCTCTCTCTGTCTGTCTGTCTGTCTGTCTGTTTCTCTCTGTCTGTCTGTCTGTCTGTCTGTCTGTCTGTCTCTCCTCTTTCTCTAAACATCCTTTTTTCTCTTTGCTCTCATTCCTAATCATCCACCCTTCTTACATTTTCAGTCAAATACTCACTCTCTTACTTTCTATTCACTCACTCTAAGGACCCACCCCTCTCTCTCTCTCTCTCTCTCTCTCTCTCTATGTGTCTCTCTCTCTCTTTCTCTAAACATCCTTTTTCTCTTTTCTCTCATTCCTAATCATCCACCCTCTCTCACATTTTCAGTCAAATACTCACACTCACTTTTAATCATTCGAATCCTTATACTCTAACATATTTTCTCCCCCATCTCTCTCTCTCTCTCTCCCTCTTTCTAAATCTATAATTTTTCTCTTTTCTCTCCCCCCTATTCTACCTCTCTCTCTCTTATCTTTTCAATCAAACGCCCGCTCACTCAGTTTAATCTTTCGATTTCTCTCACTCTAACACCACTTCTCTCTCTCTCTCTCTCTCTCTCTCTCTCTCTTCTCTCTCTCTCTCTCTTTCGCTACGTTATCACAAGACTAAGCTGATTACGAAACGATCAGCGCATGCGTATATTGCCTCGAATCTGCCCGCGATTTGTGTGGTTGCTATGGTAACAGAGGCGGGAAATCACGTGTCCTTGTTCTGGCACTGTAACCAAAATCGGCTTGATGAAGGCAGCAACGTGTGCAATTCCACTCGCCGCGCCATTGTCACTACGTCGGTGCAAAAAGAACGACGCCATATTGAATCTAAGCTCCTTAAAGAGATACATAATCGTGATCGACTGCAGACGGAAGACATTTTGACAAGTGAGCATCATTTTGTGTCTTCTGAGGCATGGGCCAGTCTGTCGGCCTGTATTGCGTCATTTCTGATGCAAGATGTGTCGGTATTAACCCTACAATATATATATTGAGGCGCCCGTCGTGTAATGGTTACCCTCGGAGGAAATAGACACGGCGAGACGCGTTCAAATCCTGGACGGGGCTGTTTGCATTTCACATTGTGCTAATACCCTTGGGAAAGGTATGCATTGAACTACTCTACGTCCAGCGGGGGTGGGTAAGGGATTTTTTTTTATGGTTTAGCTGCGTTTATGTTTCTCAACCTGGAATCAGCCTGATGAAGATGATTGATATCGATGGAAATAAATTTATAACTATTAATAATGTTTTTGTTTCTTTTTTTACGGCATATCAATCTGGACGGGTCATTTAATGCCGGCAATGTTTTGAAAGATTCGTAGCGATAGTTTTGACGAAAAATTTTCAACTCAATTTTTTTAATAAAAAATGTGTACTCAACCGATAAATGGGACCCTAACAGGTATTACCACTCCAGGTCAGAGTTGACCTCAGAGCAATGGTGATGAAGAGGTGCTCCACAATTCCCAGACCTCCAGAACTGGAACTTCACCTTCAGATAGAGTTTAACGTTATTCCCAGGACATGAAGACCCTAAAAAAATATAACGATGAAAATTCAGGCTGAAAGCATTATAGACTATTTCAGGAGACCTAGAGGACACCATCATCATCTATTGATGGTTTCCTTGAGCCTTTTTTTTTTTTTAAAAAGAAAGATCCTTAAGAAAAACCAACAACGGATTCCGCAAGTATCGATCCACAATCTCTCAGATCTTGACTATTCGTTAAATCGTCAAATCATAGAATGGGTTCGAGCAAGGAATCTTGAGGCAACGCTTATATTTGTATATTTTTTAAAGGCATCTGACTCCATACACAGGGAAAATGGAGAAAATACTACTGGCATACTGTCTCCCCCCCCAAAAAAAACTGTTACCGCTATAATGATGGTTTACAAAGACACTAAAACAATGGTAGGCCTAACTGACGGTGATACAGATTTCTTTGACGGCCTCTGGAGTCCTATCAGGAGATACCTTAGCATCCTATATATTTATTAGATATTAGTGCGTGGTGTAATGGTTAAAGTCATGGGAAATGGACTCGTCGTCCCGAGTTCAAATCCTGGACGTGGTAATTACATTTCACTTAGCGCTAATACCCTTGGGAAAGGTATGAATCCTACTCTCCCTCCAGCTATGGGTAAATAGTAGGGCAGACTGGGCTCTTTAACCTTGGTTAGGCAACCGGTCTAGGAGAAGGAAAACTCTGAATTCAAATCTGTTAAACTCCGCTAAAAAAATTGACCATGTGTCACATACAGCTCGTGCGGAGGGGTTGGTAAATATATATATGTTTATAATATGCCTAGACTATGTAATTTGAACGTCACTAGGTCCAATATATGAAAAAAAGGCCTTACACTAAAAAAGACTAGAAGCAAGCGATATCCAGTACAAACTATTATTGATGTAGATTACGCAGATGACGTAGCACTTCATGCAAATACACCTGCAGAAGCTGAATCCCTGCTACATAGCCTAGGGAAGGTAACACGGAACATTGGACTGTTTAGGGTGACATGATATATATATATATAATCCAAAAATCCGGAGAAGAAATCTTCCTTACGACATAGGAGGTTTTTTTAACGTCGCAGTTTGCAGAGCTCAATGTCCGCTCTTATTGTAAGTCATAGAGAATTTATAGATAAAGAATGTTACAAAAGACTTAGAATTTTTGCATTATAGTCTATTTCGGGAAGCTTACAACAAGGTGTCTAACTCTCCCAAATCATCAGATGCAAATGGTGATTTGGGAGTTTGACACCTTGTCTAATTTCCTGAAATAGACTATAATGCAAAAATTCTAAGTCTTTTGTTATATTTTTACGTATATATATATATATATATATATATATATATATATATATATATATCAAATTAAAAGAAAGAAAAGCTGAACAATTTGTGTTTAACAAGTTTTTTTCTTTGAAAGTTAGATATTGCTCTGTATATAATTAATTTTTAGGTTATTATACATTGATCTCTCTCACATCCTTGTATATGTCCTGGGAATGACGTTAAACTCCCTGATGGTGAGGTTCCAGTTTTGGGGAATGTGGAGCACCCCTTCATCACCATTGCTCCCTGGTCCACTCTGACCCGGAGTGGTAGTACCTGTTAGGGTTCCATCTATGGGTTAAATAGCAAACATGAGTTTATAAACAAAATTGTATTATACATTAAGAATTGATTTATTTCAAAACTTTATCGGCATTAAATGACCCACTGAGGTTGATATGCCGTAAAACAAAACAGAACAAACAGAAGAACATCCTTGTATAAATGTATATGTTTGCACCTACAAGAGCATAAGTATTGTTGTACAGTGAGATTTCGAAGATCCCAAATAGAATCATCCCTTACTTACCAGTCATTTGGATTATCTTACACACACACACCCATATACACACTCACATACACACACACACACATATATATATATATATATATATATATATAATTGATAATTTTGAATCATATTACCACGACCAGACAACTCGGCAAACACCATTTGCGACATCCGGAGCACTGGACAGCTGTTTCGACCTCCTTTGGTCTCATCAGCAGTGCATACCACAATCTCCGCCACTAGAGATTGAACCAGTGGACCACAGCATGAAGAGCGGGGACTTAACACACTGGGCCACCAGCCCATGCCACAAACGGAGAATGCCAAATCATATAGTCAATGGTAACTATAATTCAAATGCGCAGTCACTTAACCTATATTGCCATGTATCCTAACGAAGGATTACAGAGGGCAAGGGCACCTCTAGGACAACGACTTCCCAATTCGGGGCCTGCATCCACAGAACGAAACCTAATGGGCAAAGGGTATATATTGAATTTTTGATATATATATATATATATATATATATATATATATATATATTATTTGAAATTATGATAGACGTGCGCGCGTAAATTATATTTATTGACACAGATGTCAGTTTAGTAATCTACTAATTCAGTTTAGTAATCTAATTTATTATATTGGACACGCTTGTCTACCCTCACCTGCCGAGCCACAGCAATTTTTGCTAAATCTGAGCCCCCCCCCCCTCAAATCGCAAGAATATCTCATGTTATCGAATTTAGCTCAAAACTCGTCGTTTGATTGATATGGCCGCACGGACATAAAATTTTCCAGAGACGCAATAAATCAGAAAGTGATGGCTCTACTGGTTTATCGATATTGGTCCATCGATCTATTTCCAATGTGTATCACTCGTAGATTCTGAAATAGCAGATGGTCGTACATTTCAGTACCTGAGTGTTCAAGCCAATGACAACGATGGAAGTAGCAACATGAACGGGACTAATAATAATAATAATCTATCTATACTTATGTAAAGAGCAGTTGTGTGTATATGTATGTCCGGAGGAAACTTAAAAATAAAACAATTAACAACAAAGTAAATATATATCACATTCACTTGTCTTATCAGTGAGATAAGAAATTCCATCTATACGTATATAAAGGGC
Organism: Doryteuthis pealeii; assembly: GCA_023376005.1. Classification (NCBI taxonomy): domain Eukaryota; kingdom Metazoa; phylum Mollusca; class Cephalopoda; order Myopsida; family Loliginidae; genus Doryteuthis; species Doryteuthis pealeii. The sequence continues at coordinate 67,049,343 of CM042165.1, forward strand.
ATTTGTGTGTATATGTATGTCCGGAGGAAACTTCAAAAATAAAACGACAAAGTAAATATATATATATATACATTAGATATCAGGGCTTGGTTTTTGAGCATGCTGCTTGGAATAAAAATTTGTTGGCAATAAATAATAGAGATTTGATTTATATTCGTGAAGAATTAAAAATAAAATTTAAATGATCACAGCATGAATTTTTTTTCATTTGATATTTTAGATAGTAGACATTAACATTTCTTTTAGAGTAGCTGGATCAATGCAAGGTCTATTTTTTTACATAGGGATTTAAATGGGGCATCCCACGAGGATTAAACTCATAATTCAGTAATAATGGATCTGCGAGACTAACTTTTTAAAAACCTCTACCCAGCTGACGCCGGGTATCCGCTGCTAGTCTATTAATAATGGACATTATGTCTCGATCTGTTCGTAACCAAAACTTTGTCACTGCTTACGTTTGTTTTTTTTTTTGGTTTTAATCTATTTTTTTTAAACAAATTTTCTATTTAACCTATAGATGAGACCCTAACAGGTACTACCACTTCGGGTCAGAGTGGACCTCGGAGCAATGGTGATGAATGAGTGCTCCACATTTCCCAAACCTCCAGAACTGGAACTTCACCATCAGATAGAGTTTAACGTCATTCCCATGACATGAAGATCCTCAGCCACAACCCTCTAGCACCCATATGATAAAAAGTGTTGGGGCTTGCCATAAGAGCAATAGAGTTGGGGCAATCATATAGGTGCTACGGCTTGACACGACCAGACGATTAAGTGGAGTGGGCCTCTCCGACCGCCCGTTTAGCTTAAGTAAGGGTCAGAGTGAAGTGTTGCCACTGCTTACGTCACATTACGTCATATTATCATAACATAGAATAAAAACATTCAATTTGGGCCTGCACCTTAGACGGTCCTTATTGTTTTTTTTAAAAACGAGTTTTAATGAATACATGCCCGGTAATACATATTTAAATATAGTTTATTTTATTTTAATATATATTTAAAGTTATCATAACTAAATTTCCATTTCAAATTGTTTCTTTTTTTACTCCTTTAATAAATTTGATGATTTAACTCACTTATTGTACTGACTCTATCATTAAATTTTGATCTGCTACCTATCTAGAAATATCTGTCAAGAATTGATTTTTACACAGCCCCGAAGGTGTTTTTTTAAATAATAATAATAATAATAATAATAATAATAATAATACAGCTGAGATCGCACATGAGAAGACCTGGACATGGCTAAGAAGGGAAACCTCAAGACTGAAAATGAATTTTCAATTTTCAAAATTTTTGTTTTGATAATTCAAACGACCCAGAATTTTTCCATCAACGTTAAATTTTTATTTGACTTTTAAATTTAACCCAGTCTAATTAGGTGACCTTCCCAGGTGCGAACCAAATATCATTCCTTTTTTTCTACACCGCCTTATCAAAAGTATTATAACTAACTTTTAGTATATTATCTTAATTAATCTTACTAGTACAAAATAAACAACACCCTCCGGGCGATGTAAAAATAGATTTTTGAAACATATTGCCTGAGGAGTAGGAGTGAAAAATTCAATGACAACGAGTTTGTACCCTAAGTAAATAAAATCATCAAATTCATTAACGGATTAAAAAATAAAACAATTTGAAATGTAAACTTTAAATATGTATTAAAATAAAACAAACTATATATAGATATATAATACCAGTCATGTATTTATTAAAACTTGTTTTAAAAAAACAATGAGGACTGTCTAATGTTGCATGTTCAAATTTTGAGTGTATTTATTCTATGTTATGACGATTTTGGGTAATGTGACGTAAGAAGTGACGTAGTTTTAGTTACAGACAAAAACCGGAAGCGAATCTCCATTATTAATAGATATCGCCAGTCAACTTATAACACTATGACAGTGTTAAAGAAAATAATAGTCTTCTTTTGTTGAGCAAATTCTTACCAGTATGTTGTAGTATGCATGATTTTCTTTAAGAAACATTCTGCCGTATTTTCACCTGCTTAGGAAACTCGTGTGAGTGTGTATTATAGAGTAGTAGTTGCTAGCGAAGGTATACTAATAGCGTATGTATATTTACCAACCGCACGAGCAGGATCTGACACAAGGTCAATTTCTTAAGCGGAGTTTAACAGGTTTGAATTCAGAGTTTTCCTTCTCCTAGACTGGTTAACTAGCCAAGATTAAATAACCCAGTCTGTCCTACTAGTTACCTATAGCTGTAGGGAGAAGAGTTGAATGCATATTTTTCCTAAGGGTATTAGCGCAATTCGAAATGCAAGCAGCCTCGTCCAGGATTTGAACTCGGGTAGACGAGTCCCTTCCCACGAATCTAATCATTACACGACGCGCTTCTATAAATCATATGGGAGAATCATCTAGGCTTCTCCTAGGCTGGCTACCTAACCAAGGTTAAAGGGCGCAGTCTGCTCTGCTATTTACCCATAGCTGGAGAGAGAGAGAGAGAGAGAGAGAGAGAGAGAGAGTAGGATCCATACCTTTCCCAAGGGTATTAGCGCTAAGTGAAATGCAATTACCACGTCCAGGATTTGAACTCGGGGAGACGAGTCCATTTCCCATGACTTTAACCATTAAACCACGCGCTTCCTACAAATAGGCGTATGTGTACGTATACGTAAAACGTGTGTACCTATGCGCATGTATGCTAAGAGGCAAACGGCGTACTACTTTGCGCCACTTTTGAAGGCCATAAGAGGAGAATGACAGGGATGAATCCAAGAACGGCTCAACACAATATATATATATATATATATATATATATATATATATATATATATTGTTTCTCATGCTATCTCACTTATATCTTTCTCTCTCTCCTCTCTCTATATATATATTGTTTCTCATACTATCTCACTTATACTTTCTATGTATATATATATATATATATTATATTATATATTGTTTCTCATACTATCTATATATATATATATATATATATATATATATATATATATTTATATATATATATAATACTATCTACTTATATCTATATATATATATATATATATATATATATATATATTGTTTCTCATACTATCTCATTATATATAACTGAATGAAAATAAGAAAATAAGACCCTCAGCCACCACCTTCTAGCACATATGAAAAAAGTTTTGTGGGTTTGCTATAAGGGCAATAGGGTTGGAGCAATCACATAGATGTTAGGTCTTGACGTGACCAGCTGATTGATCGGAGGGAGGTTCTAGCAAAAATAAGGACCAAAGTAGAGTGTTGCATGTCATGGACTGCTCAGCCATAAAATCTCTGGTAAAATAAGATAGTTTCCACTAAATCGAAATATTATGGTCTTGAAATATCTACATCTTTATGAAAAATAAAGCGAGGTGGTGTACTGGTTAGAGTCATAGTAAAATGGACTCATCGACACCAGTTCAATTCCTGGACGAAGCCACTGTTCACATAGCGCTAATGCCCTTGGAAAAGTATGAATCCAACTATTCTCAGTCTATCTATGGGTAAATAGTAGGGCAGACTGGGCTCTAGCCTTGGTTAGGCAACCAGTCTAGGAGAAAAGAAACTCTGAATTCAAACCTGTTATACTCCGATTAAGAAATCGACCTTGTGTCACATCCTGCTCGTGCGGATGAAGGGATACTCTAACTCCCCGGAGCTCCAGAATTGGAAATTCACCACTAGACATCATACCTGGACATTAGAACCCTCGGCCACCGCCTTCAAGCAAATATATGATAAAAAGGCTGGAGGTTTGACATAAGAGTAATAGCGTCAGGACAATCATATAAGTGGTAGGACTTGACGTGACAAGTCAATTGATCGGACGGGGGGACTCTTTAATCGCCCATCTAGCATAAGTAAGGGTCTATGTCTAGTGTTGCATGCCATGAACTGCTCAGGCATCAAGATTCCGTCCTTAAGTATCACGGGTCACCACTCACTCCCAAAAGGTGTCCCCGATTGGTGGGGAGATTTTATCCATTTGCAGATGTGTAGAGGTACAGTCGGCTTATTTTACTGCCCCAGCCGAATTAGATATTGGGATTGTAAAATGTTGAAGTTGTTATGAAACTCAAATTGACACAAAAACATTATTTGAACAAGAATATGCACCTTCTGGGCGTAAGTATTTAAGTTTTAATATAATGAAATATATCAAATTTGAAAGACTAACGAAATTAAATAAGAACCTAAATAAAAAAGATTACACTTATTTTAATCATATTTTAATTGGTTTCTATATAAAATTATTCATGGGACTGATTCTAATACGTTGGAGAATAAAATGATAATATTAGAGATCAATAACACCAAGTAAATATTTGTTAAGCCCGGTTTTGTTAAAACCAGTATGGAAATTAACCACACCATATATTATGTAAACCTTTATTTCCTAGTGATATATAAGACACATTGTAGGATTTTAAACGTAATAATAACATGGGCTGTTTTGAGGCAAATCTAACTCAGATTCTCATAGAGACATCGTTAATAAATAACATTCATTCGCTGTATTAACATTTTGATTATAAATTAAGTACTCATTGATAGACTTATACAATTCCCGAGAGTATTGTGACGTAAGCAATGACATAGTTTCAGAATCAGACAGACAGACACCGAAGCTCCATTATAATAACGATTTTCATGGACTAAACATTGCTGTAATTTCTAATGTATGAAGGACATATTATTTAATTTTAAAATTTCTTTTAAAATAATAATGTTTACATTAAATTGAAATATTGGGATTGCAAAATTTTTAACATTTCCATAAAATTCAAGATGACAGAAAATACATTTGTGGCAACCTTGAATTTTGAACTTGGCGATGCAGAAAGCACTCATTATTTAACTGTAATCTTCTGTTAAAATAAAATAGCTGCGTTTCCATTAATCTAAAATATTGTGATTGTAAAATTTCAACATATGTAGGATTCTCGAGATAATAGAAAATCCATTTGTGCTAATATTGAATTTTAAATATTGGCAACGCAGAAAGCACACATTATTGAATTGTAAAAACCCTTTTTTAAAATAGCAGTGTTTTAATTAAATTGAAATACTGTGATTGTGAAATTAGAACATTTAAAAAAAAACACTCAATATGACAGGAAATACATTTGTGGCAATATTGAATATCGAAATTGACAGGGCGGAGAGGAATCGCCCCATTATGTGTAGTACAGGGATCTGTGGGGTAAAGTGAAGAGCTGAGGGTAGGTGTGGCGCTCCACCTCAAACACTAAAACAATCTCCTTGGTCTAGAGCCTGTGAAAAGGGGATAGACTGCCTCATTGTTTGGTTGATGCCGACTTTAGGTCAACTCGAAGACTATATATATATATATATATATATATATATTTTTTTGTGTGTCAGGGATGCAAGACACGTATCTATCAGTATCTCTCTTCTCTCTCTCTCTCTCTCTCTATATTATATTATATATATATATATATATATATATATATATATACTAGCAAATATATGCACCCTCCGGGTGCAAGTATTTAAGTTTTAATATAATAAAATATCATGTTAAATTAGAAAGGCTAATGAAACTGAATAAGAATTCAGATAAAAATATTTTGGAACAGAGGGGGTATAATCGGAAAATAGAACAACTTTGAAACTAACTGTTCCACCATTTTCCCTTACTCCCGTCTTTCAGTGGTAAATTTCCCTAATTTAACTATTTAGTTAAAATAGGAAGAAAAGAATAAAATTACAGTTATTTCTTTATGTTAATAGATTTCTGTAAAGATTTATCCCCAAGATTTTTGCTCATATTTATTAAGATAAAACCAAACAATTAGAAATCAATAATACTAAGCATATATTTATTAAAATCAAATTTTTTAAATAAATATGCAAATTAGCCTTCCCATTCACACTGTAAACCGCTATTTCGTTGAATATATAAGTATAATTGCATGTTATTAGTATGTAGATATTGTTAACAGTCTTAATGATGTAAAACAATTTTACTAATAATTGAGGTTTAAATAAAAATAAAATCATGGAGAATGTGATGTAAATAACAAAGGGAATTGCGACTTGTATAGTAATATAGTTTCGTTTACAGACAGAAAAACACACAATCTCCATTATAATAAGATATGTGTGTGTGTGTGTGTGTTGGCATCCTTCCATCTTCTGTAGACGATGGTATAGTGTCCATTTTTAAAATCTGCAACTGTGTGAGTGGCTGAACAGATCTTAGCCCTGAGGAGCATTAAGCGAAACTTTTAGTAGGTTCGTCTGACTCATTAGATTTATCTTTATTATTTGCTCTACTTAGGTATTGAGCACATTTTACTTATTAGCTTTAGTCTCCTGGCGGTTTTATATGAATATATATATCTTATATATTATATGCATATCTTTTTTTTCTTCTTTTGGCCAAACTATTGTACTAATAGATTATTTTTTGTTGGTACGATTATCTTGGACTTTTCTTTTTTTCAAAAATTTGTTTCTTCCCGGTTGATGTTTGGTAGTATATTTTTACAATCAAACTATTTGCTGTTTTTTTTTCTCGCCGCGAGGATTTACCTATAAGTTTGGTATATTAAATTATATATATATATATATATATATATATATATATTATATATATATATATATATATATGAAAAATAATTTCCATCTATTTTTCATATTTGTCAAATGAAAAAACATTATATCTGGGACTTTTACACCTTGAAGACTTTCATCTATAACTACGGACTTATCAACGCCACAAGTAAATTTTGGAACTCTAACATCTTTTTTTCAAATTACCATGTGGACTTGTATATATTTTTTTAACAGCTGAAATATATACTATACTATTTTGATACCCACTTTACATTTTTATATAAACTTTTGCAACAAACTCTTTTGAGTTTTTCTATAAACTATAATGCTTCTAATTTTAAAAAAATTAAAAATAAAATTTATTTTATTTTTAAAACAGAACATGCATTTTTCAAAAATTTCAGCGGTTGAACTCAGCGTTCGTTTCTGTAAACAGTCTTTTTTTTTTTTTTTAACGGATATCTTCTCTTCCCATCTACGTCGCTCTTTGATGAAGACCAACTTATCGATTTGGTCGAAACAGTACTGTCAGCAATTACATAACAAACATCATATAATTTTTCTCCACTTTTCTTTTACCTTACCTCATATATATATATATATATATATATATATATATATATATATATATATGAGGTAAGGTAAAAGGAAAAGTGGAGAAAAAATTATTTTGTGACACCCAATATCACCATCCTCTATATCATCCCCATGCAATAAAATTAAAAATACCCTCCCCTAAGATAAAGCCACTTTATTTTCCTTTGTTTCATCTCGGAAAAATTACCAATATATAATATATATATATATATATTATATATATATATATATATATATATGCTCCCCATCCCCTAGGGTTGAGCACACTGGGTGGGGGATCTCGCTGACGGTCGCCAACTCAAGCGTAAAACGCAACGCTCTTCTAAGGAATGGACGCTTGTGACGGCCTTTACACGCAAAGCGATGTGTGTATTAAAACAGTTAAAATCCCCTTCCCATTCTGTAAGTGAAGACAGCCTAATGGTTAGTTGCCGAACTGACACCCAACCGAACGGAGTTCAATTCCGGCTATAGGTAGCTTACAAAATGTCTAGCCACACTGAAGAGACTTGATAAGTCGAAACACGTGTCTGTGGATGATATATATATATATATATATATATGTGTGTATGTGTGTGTGTTTATGTGTGTTCATTTAATTATTTGTTTTGCCCCCTTGGTTATATTAATGATAATTATGAAGGCGATAGTCATTTTCAAGAATGTAGTGTAATAAACTGAGATAGGTGAATATGATGATAATGATACTGATAATGATGATGACGATGATGATGATGCAAGCCATAACCTTATTAAAAATATTCACGCCTGCGTATTAGTGTCCCATTGATCCGTTTGATGTGAACAGCGAATAAGATAAGATTGAATATCAAATACAAAGAACAACGTCATAAAAACAAAAGGAGATCGGAATCTAGTTTCATCCGTCCGACTTGTACATCGGTACGCGCTGATCAAAACAGAATGAGATAGGAACTCTACCCACCGATAAAACCACACGGTGAGGTGGTGTGAAGTGGGGGGTGTCTTAGAATACAGCTGAGTCGGTAGTAAGTCGACCTGGGAATCACAAGGTTCTTGGTGCGATATTGGTCCTCGCCAACTCAGCGCACGAGTAGCACAGGGATCTGTGCGGTAAAGTGAGGAGCTGATGCTAGGTGTGGCGCTCTACCTCAGACGCAAAAATAACCTTCTTGGTCTAGCGCTAGTGAAAAGAGGATAGACTCCCTCGCTTTTTGGCTGATACCGACTTAAGGCCACCCCGTCGACTTTACTTACTTTTTTGCATGATCTGCAGAAGACAAAAAGGTATGCATTCAAATATTCTCCCTCCAGCTATGGGTAAATAGTAGACCAACCCCCAAACCTACCACCATTGTCCCATATGATTCATGCAAGCGCGTAGTGTAATAGTTAGAGTAATAGGAAATGAACTCGTCGACCCGAGTTCAAATTCTGGACGAGGCTGCTTGCATTTGCGCTAATACACTTAGGAAAGATATGCATTCAAATATTCTCCCTCCATCTATGGGTAAATAGTAGACCAAACCCCAACCCTAGCACCTAGTGATTGTCCCTTATGATTTATGGAAGTGCGTAGTGTAATGATTAAATTCGTAGGAAGGGAATCCTCGACCCGAGTTCAAATCCATTTCGAATAGCGTTAATACCCTTAGGAAAAGTATGCCTTCAACTATTCTCCCTCTAGCTATGGGTAACTAGTAGGGCAAACTGGATTCTTTATCTTGATGTATCTACATTCATATATATATATATATATATATATATATATATATATATTATTACAGTGTGTACGGAAATGACCTACTCGAGTTTCACAATAAGGATCTTCATATAATGAAACTCGAGTAGGTTATTCCGTACACACTGTAATACTAAATCCGCTCTACTAACGTATTGAGCACTTTATATTTGTTATAATACTGACTCAATAATTATATCAACCAAATATTGGGAATAACTCAATATTTTTTTACCGGTAAATCATTCTCTTTATATATACTAGCAAATGTATGCACCCTCCGGGTGCAAGTATTTCAGTTTTAATATAATAAAATATCATATTAAATTAGAAAGGCTAATGAAAATGAATAAGAATGCAGATAAAAAGATTTGGAACAGAGGGGGTATAATCGAAAAATAGAACAACTTTGAAACTAACTCTTCCATCATTTTCCATTACTCCCTTCTTTCATTGGTAAATTTTCCTAATTTAACCATTTAGTTAAAATAGGAAGTAAAGAATAAATTACAGTTATTTCTTCTTGTTAATGAATTTCTTTCAAGATTTATCCCCGAGATTGTTGCTCATATTCAATAAGAAAAAAAACCAAACAATTTGAAATCAATAATACTAAGCATATATTTATTAAAATCAATTTTTTAAATAAATATGCAAATTAGCCTTCCCATTCATACTGTAAACCGCTCTTTTGTTGTATATTTAAATACAATTGCATGTTATTAGTATGTAGATATGGTCAACAGTGGCTTCGGCCTCTGGACCATTGATATAATTAACGGCGTCGATCCCAGGGGGCCATCCCCCCAGGCAACACCTGCCCCCTCGATTTAAAGGGGCAGGGCTGGGTTTATTGCCCAGTGCCTGAGGCGCCCCCCTTGAGTGGGGATGCCGACGGGATCGACGCAATTTTTCACCCGCCACCCCATGAGTCTCGGCTTGTGGGTGGTCCCACATAAATAGGGCCTTGTGCATGAGCCCGTACAAGTGGGGTACGTGGAAAATATCATGTAGATATGGTCAACAGTATTAATGATGTAAAACAATTTTATTAATAATCGAGGTTTAAATAAAAATAAAATCCTGGAGAATGTGATGTAAATAACAAAAGGAATTGTGATTTGTATAGTAATATAGTTTCGGTTACAGACAGAAAAACACACAATCTCCATTATAATAAGAAATATGTTTACAACTTACCACATCGTCGTGTAATAAAAGTCACTAGAAGAGGAATGTTAACCTACTCTAAACAAATCATAAAATCTAAGAAGTTCGTTTGGTGTTGGGGTTATGGGATCGGCCTGTCAGCTTGGCAGTCCGGTTTCAAATCACGCACAGGGCGGTCTTCCGATCTATAGCTCTGCTGATGAGGCCTAATAGGCCGAAATGTACATACAGAGATTGATTTTTCTCGATTTGTTTAGCCATACATTTAATAGGTATTCCCGCCTAATTCATTATTAATTAATTAATTTTCAAAATTAGGTACGACTCCAATTAAACACTTATTCTCCAAAAAATTATCGGCAAAAAGCCATTCTAAACAAACCATATATATATATATATATATATATATATATATATATTTGTGTCGGTTCATGTATATATATATATATATATATATATATATATATACATGAACCGACACAAATATTTTTACAGGAAGACAAACACACACCTCTACACGGCGGTTCATACATCTCATTATCACGTCGGCGATTCCAGTCGTATCTAATCACGCTCCGTAAGAGACAACAAACGCTGCTGTCTGTACTGAGACAAAGCCCTTTGCTCGATGCGTGACGCTGACCAAAAGACTCCACCGACAAAACGCTGCTGTCTGTACTGAGACAAAGCCCTTTGCTCGATGCGTGACGCTGACCAAAAGACCTCCACCGACAAAACGCTGCTGTCTGTACTGAGACAAAGCCCTTTGCTCGATGCGTGACGCTGACCAAAAGACCTCCACCGACAAAACGCTGCTGTCTGTACTGAGACAAAGCCCTTTGCTCGATGCGTGACGCTGACCAAAAGACCTCCACCGACAAAACGCTGCTGTCTGTACTGAGACAAAGCCCTTTGCTCGATGCGTGACGCTGACCAAAAGACCTCCACCGACAAAACGCTGCTGTCTGTACTGAGACAAAGCCCTTTGCTCGATGCGTGACGCTGACCAAAAGACCTCCACCGACAAAACGCTGCTGTCTGTACTGAGACAAAGCCCTTTGCTCGATGCGTGACGCTGACCAAAAGACCTCCACCGACAAAACGCTGCTGTCTGTACTGAGACAAAGCCCTTTGCTCGATGCGTGACGCTGACCAAAAGACCTCCACCGACAAAACGCTGCTGTCTGTACTGAGACAAAGCCCTTTGCTCGATGCGTGACGCTGACCAAAAGACCTCCACCGACAAAACGCTGCTGTCTGTACTGAGACAAAGCCCTTTGCTCGATGCGTGACGCTGACCAAAAGACCTCCACCGACAACCTTTATCCGTGACTTAATGGCTTCCCGGTCAGTCGTGGGGCCTGGGAGCTTCAACCCAGTCTATCTCAACTAGGTGTCGTGACCCGGACAAACCTGACCTGCTTCAGCCTCAACGATCGTACATTTTCATTTAGATTTTCTCTATTCACGAACCTCACAATCTCCCATCGCATTGTTATCGCTCCTAAATCGTTTCTACCTGCTTTGTTTTGGTTTTGATTCTAAGAATATTCACATTGTTATTTTCATCTCTTTTGATAGAATTGGTAACAGTAGGGGACGTGGGAGAGACACGATGATAATGCCCACTCCCCACGACCCCTTCTATTCAACCTATTCTGAAACAAATTCTATTTTGCAACACAATGGTTGTTCTCATTATTTTATCTTTTTTAATATTTTATTAAATCATCCTCATTTTTAAAAAGTTTTACTCATTTTTCAACACACACAAACGCGCACTTGCTCTTCCTTCCCCCCCTCTCTCGCTCTCTCTCTCTCTCTCTATATATATATATTTTTTAGGGGTGGAGAATATGTGCTTAATTGAAGTCATACCAAATTTGAAAATTAATTAGTTGATAATTAATGAATAGGCGAATATATCTGTTCAAATGTAAAGCGTAAACAAATCGAGAAAAGTCAATCTCTGTATGTACATTTCGGCCTATTATGCCTCATCAGCAGAGTTATAGACTGGAATAAGGCACAATAGGCCGAAATGTACATACAGAGAATGACTTTTCTCGATTTGTTTACGCTTTACATTTGAACAGATATATTTGCCTAATTCATTAATTATCTATTAATTAATTTTCAAATTAAGTGTGACTTCAATTAAGCACATATTCTCCCAAAAATTGTCGGCATAGCCATATCAAACAAACTGTTTGCGTACTTTCATATATATATATATATATATATACATATATATATCAACAGATATTACAAAGGTAAGAGACAGATTTTATCTTCTCTAATAACTTATATAATAATTATATTAACTTGATGCTTCAAAAGGAGTCTAATAATAGATGAGGAAAACTTTCTATCAGGGACCCCACTCTCAAAAAGTGTTTTAATACTTTTGAGAGGGGTCACTTGGAAAGGATTTTTTCATTTACCCCCCTCATTTTATTCATTTTTATTTCATTCACTTTACCATTAATTTTTAACTATATATAATATATATATATATATATATATATTATATAGATATAGATAGAGAGAGAGAGAGAGAGAGAGGGGGGGGGTCTGTTGCGTGTTCCGACTTCAAAAACTGATATTTAAATGACGATAAAATAACAAGACCAGGTTTAGGCAGAATATACTGAGAAATGACAAAGACAAGGCATATATTTATAAATAACAAATAAATTTATTCAGAAAATAAATTTGTACAAATCAAAAAATATGTGAATGCTCCCAACATTAATATGAATGCAAACATTTGTATGTAGGATTAGCAAAGTTCGATAGGAAAATAAAGTTTTTGTATGTACGACCTGAGAAATGGATTCCTGATGTTGAACGCAGTGGCACAATGATGGTAGATAGTATTAAACGCTGACTCAGATGAAGTTTGTAGAGGCTGGTGTTTGTGTGTTCCGACTTCACAAATTATATTTAAAAGAAATTAAAATAATATACACAGTTTAGGCAGAAATACGTAGAAATAACAAAGACACGTATAGATTTAATAAAATAACAAATAAATTTATTCGGAGAATAATTTGTATAAATAACAAAATATTTGAATGTTCAAAAGACTAATATGAATGCAATAATTAGCAAAGTTCGATAGGAAGTGGACAAATGGAAAATTAAAGTTTTAGGTGAATACGACCTGTGAAATGGAATTGTAATGTTACTCGCAGTGGCACGGTGATGGTAGTAATAAACAGTGACTCAGAAGGTTGACATTTGTTTTAGTAATCAGTAAGTCGAAATTTTTGCTCTAAGTTACTTCGAAGACATCTGTTTCTTCGATTGAAAGCTTAGTGCCTGCGATCGTGTAGTGTTGTCTCCGAGCGGAAATAAAATGTGTGCAATGTCGTCTCGGAGCAGCGATGAAATCTGTGTTTGCTGATTTTTTGTCTGTATTTATATTTACAAATAGGCTCAGATTTTGATAATCTATTTTGGCGCTTATGCGCGGACGTAGTTGAAAACACACCGATTTGTCCAATCGAACTCTGACTAATGTATAAATATTTTTATTCACTTTTCCTTAAGTTTGGAAAAAGAATTGTGTTTCTATGTTTTTTTGTTTATCCTTATTTGGATATAAAATATAGGATTTTATCATATATATATATATATATATATATATATATATATATATATATATATATATGATTTCAAAGTGGACAAGGATAATAGGCCGGTTGAGGTATCAATAGATTAGTGTGAATTTGCATTAGGATTTGATTTTTATCATGTTACATAATTGAGAGGTTGCCTATTAATCATGTACAGTAGCGTAGATTTTAAAATAATGAAAAAAGAAAAAAAAAACATTCATTATTTTATTTTTTATATCTTATTCGTTTTATCATCACTATTATTTCAATCCTAGAATGTTTTTTCACATCAGAATAAAATGGTGACTTTTCACTGAAGTCTGAGTGAGAGCAAGACGTTCTTGTTTTTTTTGTGATCTCATTTACTTTCACAAGTATAAATGCCTTGGGTAACAGACAATCATTTTGCGCCTGTTCCCTCCTTTATTATCTAACTTCCATCCCTTTTTTTATTTTCTTCTCTTCCTGACCATGGGTTCAAAACATCGTTTTCGACTAATGCAATAGCCTGGACCTCTTGCCAGGGAGAGCAAGACGTTCTTGTTTTTTTTGTGATCTCATTTACTTTCACAAGTATAAATGCCTTGGGTAACAGACAATCATTTTGCGCCTGTTCCCTCCTTTATTATCTAACTTCCATCCCTTTTTTTATTTTCTTCTCTTCCTGACCATGGGTTCAAAACATCGTTTTCGACTAATGCAATAGCCTGGACCTCTTGCCAGGGAGAGCAAGACGTTCTTTTTTTTTTGTGATCTCATTTACTTTCACAAGTATAAATGCCTTGGGTAACAGACAATCATTTTGCGCCTGTTCCCTCCTTTATTATCTAACTTCCATCCCTTTTTTTATTTTCTTCTCTTCCTGACCATGGGTTCAAAACATCGTTTTCGACTAATGCAATAGCCTGGACCTCTTGCCAGGGAGAGCAAGACGTTCTTGTTTTTTTTGTGATCTCATTTACTTTCACAAGTATAAATGCCTTGGTAACAGACAATCATTTTGCGCCTGTTCCCTCCTTTATTATCTAACTTCCATCCCTTTTTTTATTTTTCTTCTCTTCCTGACCATGGGTTCAAAACATCGTTTTCGACTAATGCAATAGCTGGACCTCTTGCCAGGGAGAGCAAGACGTTCTTGTTTTTTTGTGATCTCATTTACTTTCACAAGTATAAATGCCTTGGGTAACAGACAATCATTTTGCGCCTGTTCCCTTTATTATCTAACTTCCATCCCTTTTTTTATTTTCTTCTCTTCCTGACCATGGGTTCAAAACATCGTTTTTTTTGAATTTTATATTTACTGACATTGTTATTTTAAAATTATTTACCAGTTAGGGTGAATGTGGGCGTTTTTCTGCTAAAAAGGTGGCCTAAGAAATTCACAAAATTGCCGAAATTATGAAAAAAACCCAACTTTGAGCGCAAAAATCCGCGAGTATGCGGGGCTGCCGACGGTGAACCGCGAATAGATGAGGGTATACTTGTTGTAAAGCCGACTACTGGACTTCAATAAAACCACAGACACGTGTATATCAAAATATGACCCGTCTTTATTTTCTTCGGACTGTGGGTGGTGAGGGGCGCAGAGCGTTCACAATGAAAATGCCTGAAAGAGTTGGTGATGGCGGCGATGAGTGTTCACAATGGGAATGGCCGAGGGGGGTGCTGACGGAAGGCGAGGAGGTTATGCTTTCGGCTGCTCGGTGGGAACTGACTGGCCTTCGAGTTCCACTCACCTTTATATACGATAAATATGCCCACGCATTTTTAAAATCTTTTGATCTGATAACGGACATATATATTTCTTTATCTTTCTACACCGCCTCCTCACCTGAAGACTCCACTTCTGTTTTCCTTTTCTTTTTTATATATTTCTTCATCTTCTCCTGCTTCTTGACCGGAAAACCTCACTTCCGTCCTCCCCTTTTAAAAAAAATATATATATCTTTATCTTTCTCTTTGTCTTTTTGCCGGAAGATTTCTCTTCCGTTGCACGATATGCAACATACTGTATTGATCCACTTGTTATTTTGTAATTTGGTGTTTAAGCATATAAGACTGTTCTCGAGAGAGAACTCTGCTAGATGTTTACCATTCCTGTTTGGGGTGTTGTGTAAGCAAAATCTATTGTTCGTATTTTTGGCCTATCTGCGCGTTCATGGTCGTGCCTGTTAGGGTCCAATCTCTTAGTTAAATAGATAAAGAATGAGTTCTATAAAAATACACCTGTAAAGAAAAAATACTTACAAAATCTTGTCTCAAACTCTAATAATTTATTTAAAAACAAACTATTTACCTACAAACTATTTGCATACAAATCATATATTAAAAAACAACAACAACAAAAAAAAACATTGTTATCTGTACAACGTTTCGGCCGATGTAGTCTCCGTCCTTCTTCAGGTATTTCTTGTCTTGATTGGTCCAATTGGACACATGGCCTAGTGGATAAAGGAGTTAGGTTAAGACAGTCCTAAGTGACAGCTATCTCTGGACTGCAGGTTCAATCCTGGTCAAGGGCAGCAGTAACATAGAATAATAATTGACACAGCTTAACGCCTCTACCTCAGATATGATTAGCGGAATGAGAACAGAATACCCCCGTGGACTGAATAAAGTGTTAGTTTCAAAGTTACGTGATGGCTCCCGATTACGACAAGAAGGTTCCCGAGTTCGAAAGAAGGTTCCCGAGTCCGAGAAGGTTCTTGAGTCCGACAAGAAACATCGGAAGGAGGTCGGAGAAAGAGTTGGCACTAAATAACCCACAGGTTTGATATGCCATTAAATTAAACCAAACCAAACCAAACCAAACCAAACCAAACACACACGAACACACAAACACACACACGCAGACATAGAGACAGGCACACACATACACAAACAAACAGACAGAAAGACACACAGTAACACACAAACACACACGCGCACACACACACACACACACACACACACACATACACACACACACACACTGAAAAACATCAGGTTCAGAAGTGAACATTTTCATGAGCAATATTATCAAGAGTTCAACACTTATATCACGATTAAGATTTTGAGCAATAGACCAGAGGTCAGAGGTCAATTCCTTACGGTGTGCACCACCTAAAACCGAACTGAAATAAAGTTTAATGGACGTCTATGCTCTGAGAGGTTAATATCATATCACGTGATGCAACGCAGAAGATTGGAATTTTAAAATGGATTTTTGATCGGTTGATGTCTAGACACGGAAACAAAGCAGTTTCATTTCAGAGGCATAACATAGAGATTCGCCTCTGGGGCTGGGTACGGGGGTAGGGGGCGGGGGCTTGATGGGACTCAAATGTAATTATGATTTAAGAGTCTCTCATTCTCCCTAAAATGAGGGCAGGAACCGGTTTGAAAACGAAATCTAGATAAAGTAAAAATTACAAAACAAATACCTGTCTGTCTTTATCTTTGCTATGTGAATGTTTTGTAACAATATGAAAAATATCGGTTGTCCTCCCCTGACACGGAACCAGAAGTAAGGAACTAAAAGGGGGTGTCGAAGACCTCAGAAATCTTCAGAACAGAAATAAATTCGAAGAGACTACATGGCCAAAGTCCTTAGCCGCAGAGAAGGTTGAAACAACAGTTCAACACAGACACACCCCAACTTTGGGTGAACCAACATAGCAGCAACGGCGAACAATCCTTAAGCATCACGGGTCGCCACCCACGACCAACAGTTGGCCCCGTTGGGGGAATCTTACCCCTCTGCAGAGGTGCATTTGGTATATTCTAACGCCCACCGACAGGGTGGTTTACCTTCATGAATGAACGTGAAAAGGGGAAATATAATAGAATTTTTATCAGATTAAAAAAAAAATTGCAACTGAGAAGATATGCGATTGTGGCAATCAAGTGGATTCACAAAGCTTTTCATCTGCGAATGACGGAATGAAATAGCAATATCGAACATTCAATAAAAGTATTAGGGGTACCAGAAAGTTTTGTCCGCTTTTCTTTATCCAAACTAAAACACCAGATTAAGTCTAGACAGCTGTCTTCAAGGTCAAATCAGATGCGAGATACTCAGTTAAACTTCACATTTAGTTAAATCTACTTCTGTTGATAGTTTAAAAAACATCTATAGCCGATGGAAGACAAAGGTTTCAAAGTGAATCATATGCGTCATTGCATGTTGTATGAATTCCACAAAAGGTAGCAATCCAACAACTGCAGTGAAAAATATAACCGCTGTCTATCCAGAAGGTGTGAGTGTTAGAAACTGCCGTAGATGGTTTTTGAAATTTAAAGAAGGCAATTACGACCTTACTGATGAGCCTCGATCGGGGAGACCCAGTCTTTTGGATGATGAACTTTTCAAAACTCCAGTGGAAGAAGATCCTCGACAAACAATAACAACATTGTCCCAAAGACTTGACGCACCTTTGTCTACTGTTCAGGAGCATCTGAAAAAGATTGGAAAGGTGTATAGAGAGGGTAGGTGGGTTCCTCATGAACTCTCTTCAGCCAACAAAGCAACGCGGGCAACAATCTGAAATAGTCTCCTTTTAAGGAATGAAAAAACGCCTTTCCTGGATCGTATTAAAAAGTCCTTAGGTTCGGAAGTTCTTCCTCACCCTCCATACTCGCCAGATCTTGCTCCATCATATTTTCACTTATTACGTTCTTTAGAGCATTTCATCAGTGGAAAAAGATTAATAAATGTTCACGAGGTTGAAGCGAAGTTGAATTCGTTTATTTCTTCCAAAGATGTTAATTATTTTAAAAGAGGGATTAAAACGCTCCCAAGTAGATGGACAAAGGTTATATCTAATGATGGTGACTATTTTGTTGAGCAATAATAATTTGTCAGTAATATTTCTTTCGATTATTATTCCTAACAAAAATCGGGACAGGACTTTCCGGTACTCCTAATGTTTCAGTAAGAACCGACTTAAATAATGAATAATCTGGAAAGTTTAGGTATAAAAAAAATGAACGCCGATTTTGACTTTAAAAACGAATTGGAATTAATCAAATTGATTATTTAGGGTCAAATTGTTGTTTAAATCGAAAAGTAGGAATAAAATGATATTCAATAAAAAAAGCAAATAATATTACATAAGTAATCTTAATATTTTTAAACATTAAATTCTGCCAAAAAAATTGGCGAACACGGCCGCTTTGTGTGAAGTAAATTACGTACTAAAACAAACACTTTATTAAGATTTTAAATATAAGAGTTTCTTTTTAGACATCAATAGCTTAAAAGGATACGCGTGATGTAACCAAAATAGGAAGAATGATAGAAGACAGGCCTTGGCATAAAATAACCCTACACGGGTGGAATAGCGGTAAAAACAACCAATGGAAGGTGTTGGCCAAAGGTAGCCGACGAGTATCTATTAATACAGATGAAGTTAATGAAAATTATTTCAACTAATTCATTAATACACACGAAGTTAAGGAAAATTATTTCTTAATGAAATTAATTAAAATTATTTCAACAAATAATCTGTCTGTCTGTCTATCTGTCTTACTCTCTCTCTCTCTCTCCCCATATATATATATATATATATATATATATATATATATATATATATATATATAGGAGTGAAGAATAGAGTACATTCGACAAAATGTGATTGAAAATAGAGGGGCATAGTTGATAGAACAACACATCAAGTAAATTCAATGGCGGAGAAATATTAATTGAATTTAGTTGTTGTGTTGTTCTATCCATTTTTTCCTCTATTTTCAACCAATATATATATATATATATTATATATATATATATATATATATATATGCCTTAAATGATTAGAAAATTTTCATTCTAAATCTTGTTTGCATACCATATTATATATATGTAAACATCTAAATCTTCCTAAATAAACCGCTTGCATTTTTTAGCGTTACTTTAGTGACACAGAAAAACCAAAACAATGTTATTCAAGATAAGATATAAACAAATTATAACTCGTTTAAACGAAAAACCCACAACGAAGCAGCTGATGCTGATCTCGAACCAAAACTTTTTAAACGCTTGATGGATTACTTTGAAGTATAATATAATAATGTATTAATGTGTGGAGGATGATCACTAATTAGTTCTGAGAATATTCTAGTAGTGGCCACCTCAGCTATTTCAAATTTTTCTAAAATTTGAAGAGATGGAAAGCCGTTTAAAAATGTTTTAAAAGAACCGAATTTTTAAAAAAGTTTTTGAGAAAAAAAAAATGAAAAGAAAACATTGTGAAAGGTCCTTAATTGCGATTCTGGGGCTGGAAAATTAGTCCCCTTGTCGGGTATCTTTTTATATGTTTGTTAGTCATGCTTATGTAAAT
>CM042165.1:67074365-67102126 GCA_023376005.1 Doryteuthis pealeii
CTCCAGCTATTGGTAAATAATAGGGTAAACTGGGCTCTTCAGCCTTGGTTAAGCAACCAGTCTAGGAGAAGGAAAACTCTGAATTCAAACCTGTTAAACTCCGCTTCAGAAATTGACCTAGTGTCGTATCATGCTCGTGCGGACGGGTTGGTAAATATATATTTTATATAAAACCTCAATTGGACACATGGCCTAATGGATAAAGGAGTTAGGTTAAGACAGTTCTAAGTAACAATTATCTCTGGACTGTAGGTTCAATCGTGGTCAAGGGCAGCAGTAACATAGAATAATAATTAACACAGCTTAACGTCTCTACCCCAGTTATGGTTAGCGGAAGGAGAACAGGATATCCCCGTGCACTGAATAAAGGGTTAGGTTCAAAGTTACGTGATGGCTCCCGATTACGACTAGAAGGTTACGATTACGACAAAAGGTTCCCGAGTTCGAAAGAAGGTTCCCGAGTCCGAGAAGACGGTTCTCGAGTCCGACAAGAAATACCTGAAGAAAGCTGGAGGGCATATCGACCGAAACGTTGTACAGATAACAACGAGGACAATAGTCCGAATAACGCAGATAATACTAATCATCAAGCCTTATCTCAAACATTTAGAGAAATACAATTTTTGTTCTTCTTCAAATTTTCTTTCCTCCTCGTTTTTAACATCTCTTATTTCTTCCTCTTCTCTTTCTCTTGTTTTATTTTAGTTATTCCCTTTCTTTTTCTTCTTCCTTCTCTTTTTTTTTCTTGTTTCATGATAGTTATTCCCTCTCTTTTCCTTCTGAGTCTTCTCTTTTTCCTGCTTCTTTCTTCATCGACTCCTCTTTTTCTTTATATTCTTTTTCTTTACCTCCTTTTCTTTTACTCTTTCATATTCACTTTCACTTTTCGTTTTCTCCTTCCTCTTTCTTCAAATTCATTCCTTTTTTCTTCTTCCTGCTTCTTTATTCAAATTTATTCATTTTTTCCTTCCTCCCGATTCTTCAAATTAATTCCTTTTTTCTTTCTTCCTGCTTCTTTCTTCAAATTCATTCCTTTTTTCCTTCTCCCTGCTTCTTTATTCAAATTTATTCATTTTTTCCTTCCTCCCGATTCTTCAAATTAATTCCTTTTTTCTTTCTTCCTGCTTCTTTCTTCAAATTCATTCCTTTTTTTCCTTCTTCCTGCTTCTTCCTTCAAATTTATTCATTTTTTCCTTCCTCCTGATTCTTTATTCAAATATATTACTTTTTTCCTTCTTCCTGCTTTATTCAAATTCATTTCTTTTTTCCTTCCTCTTGCTTCTTTATTTTAATTCATTCTTTTTTTCCTTCTTTCTTCTCTTCTTTAATTCAATACCTCTTTCCTTCTCCCGCCTCTTCTTTAAATCCATTCCTTTCTTCCTTCTCCCTCCTCTTCTTTAAATCCATTCCTTTTTTTCCTTCTTCCTCCTCTTCTTTTCTTCTTTGTTCTCTATTTCCCATCAGCCTCGAAACGACCTCATCTCTTCTACCGCCTTCTCAGCAATTCATCTTCTATCTCCTTCCTCTAACTGATTATTAACAGCAACATTAACATTCTGCGATATCATCATGAACATTATCACAAAAAACAACTTTTTTTATCTAATACTTTTCCCAATCTCCTTGCTCTCCTCAAGCACTCATCGTCTTTCTTGCGATTCCCATGCGTGTTTCTGAAGTGGTCTTCCGAAATTCCCAAGATGCTTCGAAAATGACATCATTAAATAGAGATCTTGGAATACTCCTAAAAATTCTCTAACTCCCGCAGAGCTTTTAAATGACATCAATTCTTAATGGTGGATTCGCGCGCGCGGGAAAACGCATTCTGGTTTAAGCGTGTGTTTCTGCTTAGTTGCGCGTGTGTGTAGCCCCCCTCACGTTTCACGACATAATCGGATTTCGTTTTTTTTTAAGACTACACCCAGAAGAAATCTGCGCAGTATTTTCTTTTATATTCAACATCTTGTATCTAAAAGTAACATCTAACTTTTTTTTTCGGAATTCGCAATTCCATCATCTGGATTGTCTCCAAGAAATGGTGTTCTGGGTTTCTTGGATTATTCCCTGTAATCAAATACCCGTGTCTTGTTGAGCTTACGTAACAAATTCTTTTTCTTTGATAGTATACCATTTTAAAGAACCGAATTAGGGTTATTTTATTATCTTTTTATGTAAAAAGATTAAAATATTCTTATTGAACGTTTCAAATAATTCATATATTCCATTTTGAAAAAAAATATCATAAGGATATTATTTTGTGTTTAAAGAACATTTATAATCTTCATACAATGACTGCTTTTTATACAGTAGCATTGCAACCAACAAAGCCTTCATCAGATGATGACTCTGGATTCAGGCATGGTTTCGGGGCCGAAGCATCATTACCACTAACCCAGAGCGCCCCAGCAGTATCTCACGATACCACCAGACTTTGTCGGTTTGATGTCACAATATACGACTGCCATATCCACGCTGATGCGGTTAGAGCCTTCTCCTGTATCTTTTTAAGTATTTCCTCTTGTCTGGTAGAGAAAGTCCAAGTTTAGACAAAAATGCCAAGGTTGAGTTGGCAATAAATCTCCGACATCCGACCTCAATGGGAAATACATCCGTATACCGAACAACATTAATAGACGTTTTATTCAATTCTTCACAACAATATTAATACATTATTTCATTCTGTTCTACAAAATAGTAATCCATATGAAAATATTAGTATATTACTATTAGTATATTACTATTAGTGTATTATTATCATGACCTGTGGATATACTACAGTATGATAATTTAATTATTACAAAGTTTCATATGTTTACTTATGGGCCATTGCAAATAGTTCAATATATCAAGAAGTGTACTAATCTTGATTTAACTCTCTCTCTCTCACTCTTTTTACTTACTTTCGTCAGATTAGTGTTATTGCTTCCGCGCGCTCTCACTCTTTCTCTATCTTTCCACAGCTCTTATTATATTTTTTCTCTGCAGCTTGTCCTTTTTCTTCCCTTTATTTCTTTATATTAAAAATAGAATGTTCCATTATTTACCTGAGGTGACGACACTCCTAAGAAATAAGAATTCAGCGGATAAGCAACACCAGATAATCAGGATTTATATTTTTGCATTTCATCTTTGGACGTTCTTATCTTTAACTAGAGTACAAAACCATAACACAATTGCTAATTACTCTGTTCATATTGTATCTTTACTTAGTAAATCTTTTCCCCTATCCTTAATACTCATTGTGTCTTTTTTTATTTTTCTTAATTCCCTGTTAACTTTGATGCTTGAAGTTACAACATGACAGCAGGAAAGATGGATCCATACCGTACCCAAGGAGACTAGATTGCAAGTGAAATGTGATCAGCGTCATCCAGGGATTGAACTCGGCTTGTCAAGTCTATTTTCGGCAAACGCCATACACACGCCACATCACGCGCGCCTCCTTGATGTTTACTAGAGTGATTTAAGAGGATTTTATCAGCCGACTTTCTTCGTGCTCAAAATCGCTAACATGACTAATTCCACCATCTTGAAAACGTGCACATGCAGAATTGTCAATTGAAGCGTAAACAACGTCGACTTTTAATTATCGCAACAATCGTTATTTATCGGCAAAGAACGACTTTATTTTCGGGCATTTATTTCGAATTCTATTATTCGTATTCGCTTAGAGATCTATCCATCAATGCTCGTATTCCTTAATTATACGACCGTTATCATTTCGCAACATCCTCTGGTTGAAAATGAAACTGTCCAAATCATCCAAGATGAATTGCAAAGCTATATATTAATACTCGTGTTCCTTAATTATACGACCGTTATCATCTTGCAACATCCTCTGGTTGAAAATGAATCTGTCCAAATCATCCAAGATGAATTGCAAATCTATATATTAATACTCGTGTTCCTTAATTGTACGACCGTTATCATCTTGCAACATCCTCTGGTTAAAAATGACATTGTCCCAGTCGTCCAGGATGAATTGCAAATCTATACATTAATACTAGTGTTCATTAATGTCATGTATAAAAGAATTAAAGAATGTATTAAAATTATGCAGAAAAGAATGAAATGATATATTAATCTATACATATATAAAAGGCAGTTGTGTCTATGTGTATGTCCGATTAAAACTTCGAAAATAAAACAACTAACGACAAAGTAAATATATATACACATTAAATATCACCAGGACTTGGTTTTTGAGCAAAAATAATCAAGATTTTATTTATATTTGTGAAGATAATTAAAAAATAAGATTTAAATAATAACAGCATAACATTTTTTTGCATTTAATATTGTAAATAGTAGACATTCCTTTTTATTTTCAGAATGGCTTGATCAATGCAAGATCTTTTTTTACGAGGGGATTTTAATGGGACATCCTGCGAGGATCTAACTTATGATTCAGTTATGAATTATTACTGAACCGTGAGTTGGATGACCAAACGATGCCCCATGGACCTGCGAGACTAACATAAAAAAACCTCTACCCAGGCAACGCCGGGTAGCCGCTTCTAATCATGTTATGTAGGAGAGAATACAATGACATATTAGTTTTTTTTCTGTCGAAGAGAATAAACAAATATTTAATATTATATGGGAGAGTATAGTAATATACATTTGTGTTATTATGTAGGATATATATATATATATATATATATATATATATATATATATATATATATATATATATATATATATTATATAGTATAGATTAATATCGTGTATAAAAGAATTTAAAATACAGGATCAGACAAAATGATCTGACACATTTGTATGTTAAATAAAAGGCAAATAAAGTAAAGAAACAAAAAGTGTTTTTATTTTCGAAAAATACATATAATGCCATTTTTTTCATATAATGCCATTTTGTTTTGTTTCTTTATAATGCCATTGTTTTTCGTTTCTTTTTCAGTTGCTGCCATGAATTGGACTGGTGAGCATCGCGCTTTCATTGTGGAAACGTTTATCAAAACAAACGAATCTGTAACTGCAACACAAAGAGCGTTCCGTTTTCACTTCAATCTTGGTAGACATGATCCCGTACCAGCTCGAAACACGATCTTGTTATGGGTTACCAACTTCAGAGCTACTGGATCTGCATTGAAACGAAAATCAACCGGCCGACTTCGCACCGCCAGAACTCCAGAAAATGTGGCGCGGTAAGAGCTTCAGTTCAACAGTCTCCACTCCGTTCCACATTTAAACGTGCCCAGGCTTTCAGACTTTCCGAAAGAAGTTTGCGAAGAATTCTTCACAATGATCTTCAAATGCATCCTTACAAAATGATGTTGATAAACGTTTCCACAATGAAAGCGCGATGCTCACCAGTCCAATTCATGGCAGCTACTGAAAAAGAAACGAAAAACAATGGCATTATAAAGAAACAAAACAAAATGGCATTATATGAAAAAAAAAATGGCATTATATGTATTTTTCGAAAATAAAAACACTTTTTGTTTCTTTACTTTATTTGCCTTTTATTAAACCTACAAATGTGTCAGATCATTTTGCCTGACCCTGTACATCAATATTATGAAGAACAGAATAAAAGATATTAATGTAGGATAGAATAAAATAATATAGTCATGTTCTAAAACAGAATGAAATATATTAACATTGTTATGTGGGAGAGAATAACCGGATATATTGATATTATATAGTGTTACATAATCTATGCATAAATTATTGTCAACCCCCTGTATTTCTGAAGGGATGGCCCCTTTTCATATCACGGGCGGGACTTTCCATGGAATATTACAGAAAGCCCGCGAAGTACGTGAAGTCACGTGGGACCAAGTTAACCCGTTAGTACCTGCTTCTATGTCCGATGAGAAGGATGGGCTCATTATGCACACGCGCGTTGTGTTAGAAGAAGAATTTTAGTTAAGTAAATAAAAGTTTAAAGAAATAATATGGTGTTCTTGCTTGATGATTGTCTTGGCAAAAAGACTGACCAAGAAGAAGGAATGAATCAAAGACGAACAGCCAACAGGAATCTAGAAATAGAATTCAACATGGAGAGAAAGAATAGAAACGACTAGAGATCACCAAATGGCCAAAGAAGTAAGTAATGCAAAATGCATATGCATCTCTCTGTCTACGTGTGTCTATCTCTCCTCTCTCTCCAGTGGAAGAACACTTGTGTATGTACCCAACATTGGTATATGTGTATGAGTATGTAACAATAGGAGAGAATAAAAGAATGTATATTTTTATGCAGGAGAGGATAAAAGAATACATTAATATTGTAGCGATAGTCTGCCACTGCTGTGATGTCCAAAAGGGATATCTTCCCTTGCCGCGAGGGTTTCGCCACTAGGTGACACTACTAGCTGGGTATTTAAACTCAACCCAGGAAGTCCTCTGCCTCTCTCTTTTGGTCTGGCATCCACATAAGATGGACTAGACACGCGGTGTCTCTGTTCATTAAGTGGGGAGTTTTGCCCCCCCCCAACTATCATATTCTTTATCAACCCTTTCTTACTTACAAATGACTTTCGTCCTATCTGTTTGTATTTTGTCATGTATGTCATGTTACACGTGATCCGACAATGAAGTCTGTATTTATGTTATTTTGTACTTCTTTGTTTGGATTCATTTATGTATATATTCACCTACGTTGTTACACTCTTTTGGGCGATCCTATAGGCCTTCCTTGGTAATCCCTTGGTAAATATTCCTAAGTATTGGTAATCGTTTGGTAATCCTTGGTAAAGATTCCTGTGGGCCTTAAGCCAGAGCGCTTGTTCAGTGGAATTGGATCCTTGGTAATCCCTTGGTAAAGAGTCCTGAGTATTGGTAATCCTGAGTCCCTCCCAAATGAGTGCAATTAGAATCATGGCCAATGTGGAGGGGGGTAAGTAGTGTATCAGCCACGCAGTATGGCTGGTGATTGGCCGGCCTAATAAACCACGTGACTTTGGCTAGTCTATATATCCAGGTGGGGAACTGGAATACACCTTACATACACACATATTCCAACAGTTACTGAGACTTTTAATTTATTTTACGAACCACAAATTCAAATCTTATAATCTCATGTAGGAAAGAATATAAGAGTATATTAGTATTGTTCTGTAGGAGATAATAAAATCGTATATAAATATTATAATGTAATGTGGGAGAGAATGAAAGAATATATTGAAATTATTACTTAGGAGAGAATGAAAGAATATATTGAAATTATTACTTAGGAGAGAATGAAAGAATATATTGAAATTATTACTTAGGAGAGAATGAAAGAATATATTGAAATTATTACTTAGGAGAGAATGAAAGAATATATTGAAATTATTACTTAGGAGAGAATGAAAGAATATATTGAAATTATTACTTAGGAGAGAATAAAAGAATAGTTTAATATTTTGTTGAATAAAATAAAAAAAATGTATTAATATCGTAATGTAGGAGATAATATAAGAATATATAAAAAATGTATATAGAAGAGAATGAAATTATATATATATATATATATATATATATATATATATATACTGATGCTCATGTTCCTTAATTGTACAACCGTTATCGTCTTGCAACACCTCCTGGTTAAAAGTCAGAACGACCAAATCGTCCAAGACGAAATGCAAAAATTAAATTCTGATTACCTGGTGATGCTTATCTGCCGAAATCTTATTTCTTCTGGGTGTCGTCACCTCAGCTAAATAAGTGAACATTTCGTTTTTATAATAAAGAAAGAAAGGGGAGAAAAAGGACATGCTACTTGTTATTAAAGTGAATTTCAATTACTAGGAGCCCAGTGTCCTCACGGGTCGTCTAGTTATTTTTCACTCCTGAAAATCACTCTGATAACCTTAATCTTAATACCATTATCCTTCTCTCCAAATCCCATGGAGTATCGATCCTGGAGAATTCTTCTCACGTACCTCTACCTAATTCCATTATTTGCCTATACCGATATTCGCAATTATTTTTCCTTTACAGAAAAAAAATCTTATTTTGTCTTTACGGACGAACCATTGTCTTATTTAACGATATCTGATTTCCAATTCCATACTTTTTAGCTATAAATAATGCACGTTCATACACAAAGAACTCCCGCAGTTATCGTAATTTAATTCTATTAATCGTATTTTAAAGAACTAACCAGGTTTATACGGCACAAAAACATCATTCTTCCTTCTTCCTTCTCCCTTCCTTCCTTCTTTCCTGCATACGTAACTGACGCTTTCAAGCTTATAATCTAATAACTTGTAGACATCATCATGATCATCATCAACATGATCATAATCATTCTCATCCTCATCATGACAGCACGGATCACCGTGACTCGTCCTCGCCACCTGTCCCTATCGGTCAATTTTTCCCCACAGCAATATTTTTCTGTGTGTTTATCGCTTCTGAGTGGGGTAGCTCAGTCGATAGAGAGTTTGGCTAGAAACCACAAGGTTCCTAGTTCGAACCTCGCCAACTCAGCAGTATGCGCTGATGGTAGGACGAACGG
Organism: Doryteuthis pealeii; assembly: GCA_023376005.1. Taxonomy (NCBI): domain Eukaryota; kingdom Metazoa; phylum Mollusca; class Cephalopoda; order Myopsida; family Loliginidae; genus Doryteuthis; species Doryteuthis pealeii. The sequence goes on from CM042165.1 coordinate 67,082,836, forward strand.
GTTACGCTGCATGGATGCCGCAATACCCTGAGTGGGTTAGCTCAGTCGGTTTAGCGTTCGGCTAAAACCACAAGGTTCCTAGTTCGAAACCGGCCCTCGCCAACTCAGCGTATGAGTAGCACAGGGATCTGTGCAATAAAGTAAGGAGCTGATGGTAGGTGTGGCGCTCCACCTCAGATGCAAAAAAACATGATTTCCTTTGTCTAGCGCTAGTGAAAAGGGGATAGACTCCCTCGCTGTATGGCTCATACCGACATTAGGCCGCCCCGACGACCTTTTTTATTTACGTTATATCCTCAATGATTAATAAATAATCATTATTTAATCTATTTAGTATCTTATTTATTAACGACGCTTCAAGTCTAGCTTAGTTGGATTTGCCTCAAAACAGTCCATGTTAGTATTCTGTTTAGAATCCTACAATGTGTCTTATATATCACTTGAAAATAAAGGTTTACATAATATATGGTGTGGTTAATTTGCATACTGGTTTTAACAAAACCATTTTTTTAATAAATGGTGCAATTTATCTCTTATATTATTGTATAATTCTTCAACATATTAAAATCAATCCTATCAATTTTTTTTTATATAGAAATCAAATTAAAATATAATTAAAATAAGTGTAATCCTTTTATATGCGTTCTTATTTAATTTTGTTAGTCTTTCTAATTTGATATATTTATGATATTAAAAATTAAATACTGTGCATTGGAATGTGAGATTCTGGAATGACATCTTTTAGAAGTGAAGAACTTCCCTTAATGGAATGGTCAGTCGCAGAACTCAACCGCCGAGATTGGATATGAGATACAAATATGCCATTTCTTTTAGCATTATTATATATTTTAATATTTCTATGATATTTTTCTAGTATACAAAAATTATGATATATATCAATTATAATGTATCATCTTATTATAATGGAGATTGTGTTTGTCTGTCTGTAACCGAAACTAAATCACTACTCAAGTCCCAATTCCCTTAGTTATTGACGTCACATTCACCAGGAATTTATTTTTATTTAAACCTCAGTTATTGATAAAATTGTTATACCTTATTAATACTGTTCGATTAATCTACATACTAACAACACGCAAGTATATTTATATATTCAACAAAATAGCGGTTTACAGTGTGAACGACAAGGCTAATTTGCATATTGATATTAAGAATTTGATTTTAATAAATATATGCTTAGTATTATTGATTTCTAATTGTTTGGTTTTCTCTTAACGAATCTGAGCAAAAATCTCGGGGATAAATCTTAAAAGAAATCCATAAACAAGACGAAAGAACTGTAATTTTATTAAATACTTCATAATCTAACTAAATAGATAAATTAGGAAAAATGAAAGACGGGAGTGATGGAAAATGACGGAAGAGTTAGATTTAAAGCTGTTCTATTTTTCGATTATAACCCCTCAGTTTATCATTTTCTAAATAGTTTCTAATTTGATACAATATTTTATTACATCAAAACCTAAATACTTGCACCCGAAGGGTGCATATATTTGCTAGTCTATATAATTCTAATATGTCAATTGTATAATCATAAAATATAAATTATAATATATAAATTATAATAAATATGAATTAAGAACAATTATAATAAAGGGGCGGTTAGCTCAGTCAGTCGAGCGTTCGGCTAGAAACCAAAAGGTTTCTAGTTCGATACCGGCCCTCGCCAACTCAGCGTTTGAGTATCACAAGGAACTGTGCGGTAAAGTAAGATTTGCATTAAATAACCCACAGGGTTGATATGCCGTTAAACCAAACCAAACTCGGAATCATCCAGCCCTATTCACACGGACTCTGTGCCTTTTAACTCTAAGCAGAAGCATTCAGGAAATCAATTTATTTTCTTCTCAATTTTACGTAACCGCCTAATTCAAACCGCGTATTTACCATTTTACCAATTCCTCAGTTCCATGAAATTTTCTCCAGAACACAATTTCCGGTAATCTGTTTTTCGCGACGATAGAACCGACAGAGTTACATTAAAACTTTTTCCTCTTCTTCGTCTTTCATTTGATTTCTATGTACTTGGGACCAAAATATCATAAAAATATTAAAATATATAATAATACTGAAAGAAATGGCATATTTATATCTCCACATCCAATCTTGGCGGTTGAGTTCTGCGAGTGACCATTCCATTAATGGAAGTTCTTCACTTCTAAAAGATGTCATTCCGGAATCTCACATTCCAATGCACAAAACTGTTTGGCTCACTTGACAGGGATTTGTTTTGTTCGGGTTTCTTTTTTTAATTTTGCATGTTTGCCGTTGAGTGCTAGCTCCGGGGGCCGAGGGGTCAAAAACAAGGAAAAGAGGAAAAAAGACGAGAATGATTGGTCAGACTTTCTTCTTCTTCTTCTTCTTCTTCTTCTTCTTCTTCTTCTTCTTCTTCTTCTTCTTCTTCTGCGACAAATTCGAATTCTGAATCATTTTCAATTTGTTTTCCATTTCTTCTTCTTTTTGTTGTTGTTGTTGTTGTTGTTGTTGTTGTTGTTCTTCTTCTTCTTCTTCTTCTATTTATGCTATCCTCTCCCTTCTCCTCTTTCATCCGTCCTCTTATCCTCGGCTTCTTCTTCTTCTTCTTCTTCTTCTTCTTCTTCTTCTTCTGTGACAAATTCTGAATCATTTTCAATTTATTTTCCATTTCTTCTTTTTCTTTTCTTGTGTTGTTGTTGTTGTTGTTGTTGTTGTTGTTCTTCTTCTTCTTCTTCTTCTTCTTCTTCTTCTTCTCGTCTATTTATGCTATCCTCTTCCTTCTCCTCTTTCACTCCGTCCTCTTATCCTCGGCTTTCTTCTTCTTCTTCTTCTTCTTCTTCTTCTTCTCTTCTTCTTCCTTCCTCCTCCTCCTCAATTATTATTATTATTATTATTGTTATTACATTTGTTCCTCCTTGTGTCACGCACGGTCATCGCCCCAGACAAATAATGGACCATTACTTTTTGATTGCATGGAAAGAAAGGAAGAAAAAAAACATGTTACACAACTTCTACTCATATTCTCTCATATTCAGTTTGTTTTTCTCTTCTTCTTCTTCTTCTTCTTCTTCTTCTTCTTCTTTCTTTGTTTATCATCCTCCTCCTCATCATCTTCGTCGTCAAATTCGAATTCTGAATCAAATTCAATTTATTTTTCCATTTCTTCTTTTTCTTTTTCTTGTTGTTGTTGTTGTTGTTGTTCTTCTTCTTCTTCTTCTTCTTCTTCTTCTTCTCTTCTCTTCTTTTTTGTTTATCATCCTCCTCATCATCATCTTCGTCGTCAAATTCGAATTCTGAATCAAATTCAATTTATTTCCATTTCTCCTTTTTCTTTTCTTGTTGTTGTTGTTGTTGTTGTTGTTCTTCTTCTTCTTCTTCTTCTTCTTCTTCTTCTTTTTGTTTATCATCCTCCTCCTCATCATCTTCGTCGTCAAATTCGAATTCTGAATCAAATTCAATTATTTTTCCATTTCTTCTTTTTCTTTTTCTTGTTGTTGTTGTTGTTGTTCTTCTTCTTCTTCTTCTTCTTCTTCTTCTTCTTCTTCTTCTTCTTCTTCTTCTTCTTCATTATTATATTATTATTATTATTATTATTATTATTATTATTATTACCTCGTCTGAATATCTATAACGCTTTTTGTTGTATGTCAAATAACACCCGAGTCCACCGCTACGTTTCGCCCAGTTTTCCCTCCCCCAATACCCAATCATTACTTACAATTAAAATCACTTAGAGAAATGTCATTAGTCAAATCGATGACACTTTAATAACACGATTTTTATTGTCTTTTATGTTAAATCTGACAAAAATATTCCAAGGACCGGCTAAGTCGGTAGAGTGTTCGGCTAGGAATCACAAGGTTCCTGGTTCGATACCGGCCCTCGCCAACTCAGCGTATGAGTAGCACAGGGATCTGATGGTAGGTGTGGGCTCCACCTCAGACGCTAAAATAATAATCCTTGGTCTAGCGCTAGTAAAAAGGGGATAGACTCCCTCGCTGTTTGGCTGATACCGACTTTAGACCGCCCCGGCGACTTTACTTACTTACATTACTGCTATTACTAACATTAGTACTAGTGCTACTATTACTCCTGTAAATTATGAAAGCTACACAGTCTTCTGGTGTGGACATAAGAGCTGGTGTTAAAACTCGCATTGGATAAAAATAATGATAAAAGTTTAGTAAAAATGAATTACCAGTGAAAACCACCAATTAAAACTGGCGGCAAAAATTCGAAAGTAGTAAAATTATTCACATAGAGTGAAAAAAAACAAAAAAAAACAAAAAAAAACAGAACTAGTTTATTAACAAGAAGAAAAGAACTTATCCTCTAGTCGATTTTGCCGGCGGTGTAGCCTATCATAGGTATCGACTGGACAGTAAAGGTGTCTAGTCCTTTTTCCCTTGCGCTCGATCAGGTAGATTGTTTTTGTGTCTAAGGTGGAGCGCCCAACTTAACATCAGCTTCCGATTACGTCATGGAGACTCCCGTATTCGACAAGAAAATTCATGAGTTCGAAGAGAAGGTTCCCGAATTCGAGAAGGTACCTGAGTTCGACAAGTAAGACCTGAAGAAGACCGGAGAGCACATCGGTTGAAACGTTATGTATATAACAATGAAGATGAGGGCAGTAGTCTGAATAATACAAATAATACAAATAATACAAATTATCAAGGTTCATCTAAAAAGTTAAGAAAAATCGTATCAGCTCCACATAGTGCTACTCATCTACTGAGTTGGCGAGAGCCGGCATCGAACCCATAACCTTGTGGTTCCTAGGCAATTGCTCGACAGGCTCAGCTTTTGCATCTGTATTTTTTGTATCTACACCAAATATAGACACTTTTATCTGGTTTATCCAAAAATCCACAAACAAAACAACTGATACAGAATAAAAGAATGGATGCCCAAATGGGCCTAGCGCATAGAACCCCAAATCAACCGTTATCAATACTTTTGTATCTGTTTAGTGTTGGCTAATATTCTAAATAACATTTACGCACGACAATAATCATCACACGACGTACCCAATTATCTGGTTTATCCTAGATAATAGCAAATGAACAAATGAATGAATGCCCGTATGAGCCTAGAGCACGGTACACTCATTCGAACTGTATAACTAGTTTTGTATCTGTTTAGGGCTGGTAGGACGGAAATGATTTTCTGAATGACATTTACACACACGTAAATTCCACCCTCTTCTCGCTTACGGTGATGTCACGTTGAAAACACCGGTGCCCCTTAAATCACCAAAGTTAAGCGCCGATGAGCCTGTCAAATACTTAGATGGGTGACCATTTAAGCAACATCAGGTACTGTAAGCAGCCGGATAACAAAATGAATTGTTTCGGTATTAAATGACTTTTAAAATGGAGTTGGAGGTTGTGGTGTAATGGTTAGAGCAGTCCATGACATACGACACTCCATTTTGACACTTACTAAAGCGAGACGGGTGGTTGGAGAGGCTTCCTCTGATCAACCGGCTTGTCACGTCAAGCCCTAGCACTTAAATGATTGTCCCGACTATATTGCTCTTATGGCAATAAACCTTTTTATCATATATGTACTAGAAGGAGTCGTAGGAAATGGACTCGTCCACCCGAGTTCAAAAATCCTCGACAAGCTACAGTTCATATAACGCTAATACTCTTGGAAAAGGTATGAATCCAACTACTCTCCCTCCAGATATCGGTAAATAGTAGCGCAGACTGGGCTCTTTAAACCTGGTTCGGCAACCAGTCTATAGGAGAAGGAACACTCTGAATTCAAACCTGTTAAACTCCGCTTGGGTGGTCATTTCTAGAATAGGCTCAGTCCTAATAAGTGATGTATTTCACTAATAAAAATTAATGGTTGATATGCCGTAAAACAAAACAACCATCCAACCAAACTTCCTCTTCTCCATGGGGTTGCTTTCTTTATCACACTCCCTGTAAAGGGAATTGAAGAAGCAAATGGAATCCGATAATGCTGAACGCAATTTTTCCCCATATGGGAAAGACTGCACTGAATCCGAAATCTGCCCGGAGGTCTCGTAGTTTAAATTCCAACGCTATTGTTATCTCCAGGTTGTACCTGATAGGCGATACCGGAAACTGATATGCCGAATCCTGATAAGGCTTTGTTCGAAAAAAGAACTACAAAACAAAAGCAGAAGCAAACAAAACAAAGCAATGCGATATCTCGTTGAATAGCGATGAGAATCCCTCATGAGTTCTCGATACTTTCGCGCTAATAACGATTTTTAGCGGGAAAACGATGGGCACAACGCCGATAACAATCTCTATTGAAATGGATCCTTGTCTTTTCTTTATTTTTAAAATTCTAAATGTGCTTGACTTATTGCCCCGGCTTTTCAAAGAAGATAACTTTAATTTCTAATCTGTGGTCAACAATGAAAACACGAACCCTGAATGTGTGACCTGTTTCTATATTGAATAAAGAATAAATATATTTTCGTGTTATATACCCCATTACTTGGTGCGAGTGACAGAGTATAGATGAGGAGATGATGAGATGATGATTTCAAAGAAGATAACTTTAATTTCTAATCTGTGGTCAACAATGAAAACACGAACCCTGAATGTGTGACATGTTTCCATATTGAATAAAGAATATATATATATATATATATATATATATATATATATATATATATATATATATAATTTTTATTTCTAAACTGTAACGGTGTGTGTAAAAACAGATAATTCAGTTTGCAAATAAAGAAAAGTACAAACTGATATATGGAGAAATCTTTTAAATTAAAGCATTATCCTGATGGGTCATTCAGGTAAAACCTATGTAGGTTTTAACTTATTTAGGTCCTTATATATATATATATATATATATATATATATATATATATATTTAAGAATGGAAATATTTATGCTCTACATTGTATTGAGCACTTTGTATTTGTTTTTTCTCAACCTTAACCTCTGGATATTGTGCGCTTCCAACGATCGTTCTTATACCCACCGGTAAGTTAATAATACATATACAAATATATATATATATATATATATATATATATATATATATATATATATATACACACATTATAATAGAAAAGTTGCAGAAACACACAACGTATCAAGTATCGGACATATTCTGCCAAAATAATAAGTCAATGTCTGAAGAAGACAACAGATCAGAAACACGTGTCGCATATGTAAGATAAAAAGAATTTTAAAAAAATTTGAGAACATAATACATTTTGCGGACCTTCTTCTTTTATAAAATATTAAATTTTCTCCGTTGGAACCGAACTATATATATATATATATATATATATATATATATTGTATTCGGGTGGCGCGTAGTGTAATGGTTAGAGTCGTAGGAAATGGGCTTCTTTACTTATGAATATAACAAACTATATTATCTATCTACCTATCTATTTCTCCGTAAGCGCCCCGTACCTATGATCTTGTGCCAAATCCAAGATGGCTTATGACCATAGATGGAAATAATGACCGCTGATTTCGACGATTTCGGGATTACTGATTAGCAGCTAAAATCTCTCTTCCAGCTTCTAGAACCTCCTCCATAATCTGACTAAGATTATCATTTAATCCCAGCCAAGTCTTCAAATTGATCCAGAGGTCATCACTTGTCAATCAATCCTATTTTACATTAACGGTTTCCGCTTTGGCACAACTGTTTAAATCCGTCTAAATTAACTACACTACATGCCAAATAAAAGATTCAACCAATCCATCATTTAATAAGGTTGCAAGTATAGAACTTGGAAATGGGCGGTAGAACATTAGAATAGACTGTGTGAGACATACAGAAAAAAAGCGGTACAAAATTGGAGAAAATCTTACGGTCAAGTCACGTTGAAAGCACCGGTACACACTAGATCACCGAATTTAAGCAGCGATGAACCTGTTCAATACTGAAATGGGTGACCATTTAAGCAATAACAGGTACTGTAAGTAAACCGAATATCAAAATGACTTTGGCATTAAATGACCCGGAAAGGATTGATATGCCGTAAAACAAACTTAAAACAAACAAAAATTGCGGAGGGCCGGGTTAGCCCAGTCGGTAGAGCGTTTAGCTAGAAACCACAAGGTACTTAGTCGACACCGGCCCTCGCCAACTCAGCGTATGAGTAGCACAGGATCTGTGCGGTAAAATAAGGAGCTGATACTAGGTATGGCGCTCCACCTCAGACGCAAAAACAATCTCCTTGGTTTAGCACTATTGAAAAGGGGATAGACTCCCTCGCTGATTGGTTGATACCGACTTTAGGCCACCCCGACGACTTTACTTTTTTAGACGGTCAAGAAGAAGACAGATATCAACAAGTCTAGAAGAAGGACAATTCCGAATTCGAAGCATGTCTACTCCATCTAAAAATGGCCTTTCGTAATATGCTGCCCATGGTGGAGTGGTTAGGTAAATTTAAAAAATTTTTTTATTACAAAACACTTTTTGGATTTTATAACAATAGATATCCTATGAACAAAACATAGACAAAGATATTTTTAATTTTACTATCCTGCTTTTCAGAAAGAGAATGTGTTAAACCAAGATTATTATAAGTTTTATATGTTAAACCATTTGCAATATGCCTTAAGTAAACATATCAAACGTTGTAATAATTGAATTATCATATGGTAGTAAATACACAGGTCCTGCTAGTTATGTATATAATATACATAAAATATACAATATAATATATATAATATAACATAACGTATAACTTAACATAACAATATCTAACATAACGTTATGTTGAATTATATGTTATGTTATATTTTATATACTAGTACAAAATAAAAAAAACACCCTCCGGGCGATGTAAAAATAGATTTTTGAAACATATTGCCTGAGGGGTGGGAGTAAAAATTTCAATGTCAGCGAGTTTGTACCCTAAGTAAGTAAAATCATCAAATTCATTAAAGGATCAAAAAATAAAACAATTTGAAATATAAACTTTAAATATGTATTGAAATAAAACAAACTATATATAGATATATAATACCAGTCATGTATTTATTAAAACTTGTTATAAAAAACAATGAGGACTGTCTAATGTTGTATGTTCAAATTTTGAGTGTATTTATTCTATGTTATGACGATTTTGGGTAATGTGACGTAAACAGTGACGTAATCTTTGTTACAGACAATAACCGGAAGCGAATCTCCATTATTAATAGATTATATCTCTTATTTTAATGGAGATTATGTGTTTTTTTTTGTCTGTAGCCGGAAATATATAACTACTCAAGTCACAATTCATTTCATTATTTATGCCACATTATTTAAACCTCAATTATTAATAAAATTTTTTTACATTAATAATATTGTGAATCATATTTACATCTTATTATAATGGAGATTGTGTGTTTTTCTGTCTGTAATCGAAACTATATTACTACTCAAGTCACAATTCCCTTAGTTATTTATATCACATTCTCCATGATTTCATTTTTATTTAAACCTCAATTATTAATAAAATTGTTTTACATTATTAATACTCTTAACCATATCTACATACTAATAGCATGCAATTATATTTATATGTACAACAAAATAGCGGTTTACAGTGTGAATGGGAAGGCTAATTTGCATATTGATATTAAAGATGTGATTTTAATAAATATGTGCTTAGTATTATTGATTTCTAATTGTTTGGTTTTATTATAATGAATATAAGCAAACATTTCTTCAATGAATCTTAAATGAAATCCGCTAACAAGAAAAAATAACTGTCATTTTATTCTTCACTTCTTCTTTTAACTAAATACTTAAATTAGAAAAAATAACAATGAAAGACGAAAGTGATGGAAGAGTAAGTTTCAGTTGTTCTAATTTTCGGTTATACCCCCCTCTGTTTCAAATCTTTTTATCTGTATTCTTATTTAGTTTCATTAGCCTTTCTAATTTAATATAATATATTATTACATTAAAACTTAAATACTTGCACCCGGAGGGTGCATATATTTGCTAGTATTAATAACATACAATTGTATTTATATATACAACAAAATAGCGGTTTACAGGGCTAATTTGCATATTGCTATCAGAAATTTGATTTTAATAAATACGTGCTTTGGTATTATTGGTTTCTAATAGTTTGGTTTTATCTTGATGAATATGAGCCTAAACATCAGAGATAAATCTTAAAAGAAATCCATTAACAAGAAGAAATAACTGTAATTTTATTCTTAACTTCCTTTAGCAACTAAAGACGTGAATGATAGAAGTTTCGGTTGTTCTATTTTTCGATTATACCCCCCCTCTTTTTCAAATCATTTTATCTGCATTCTTATTTAGTTTCATTAGCTTTTCTAATTTAATATAATATTTTATTAAATTAAAACTTAAATAATTGCACCGGAGGGTACATACATTTGCTAATATATATATATATATATATATATATATATATATATATATATATATGTGTGTGTGTGTGTGTGTGGTGTGTCTGTGTGTGTCTGTGTGTGTGTGTGTGTGTGTGTGTGAAGAGAAAATGGAAGTGAATCCGACGGTTTTGTAAAATAGTGAAAGATATGAAAAAACACAGGTTCAAATAAAAGGAGTGATATTTATTCAGCCACCGCTGCAGTGTTTCAATCTGTTTAGTAGATCTTCTTCAGGGTATAAGGAAAAGTAAAATTTATCACAGAATAATAAGGAGATTGTGATAGTTTTTGTTGACCAGTTTGTTTAAAAATGTTTTGAATGGAAAATTAGCGCTTTTAGAATAATTCGAAATTTAATGAAACGCTGGGATAAACGGTTTTGAATGATGAGATCAAACATTCACTTACCTTGTGTGTGTGTGTGTGTGTTTGAAGAGAGAGAGAGAGAGAGAGAGAGAGAGAGAGAGAGAGAGAGAGAGAGAGGGTGTATGGAAATGTAAGTAGATTAATCGTTTTCATTTGGGTGTCTGTGTGTCTGTGTGACCGTGTGTGTAAGTGAGCACGCGCGTGTGTGTATGAGTGCATGTTTATTTATTTGTTTATTTGTTTTTATTTTAAGTACGTGACTACAAATTTCCCAATATATATATATATATATATATATATATATATATATATATATATATATATAATATATATAAAATGTTGTTCTGGTTCCAACGGGAGAAAATTCAATATTTTATAAAAAAAAAGAAGGTCCGCAAAATGTATTTTGTTCTCAGAAAAAAATGTTTAATTCTTTTTGTTTTACTAAAAAAAAATTTCTGAGAACAAAATACATTTTACGGACCTTCTTTTTTTATAATATATATATATATATATGAAATTAATATTTAGAAAAAACTAACACATGATGTTAAACACATGATTTTTTCTAAATATTAATTTCATACTGTCGGATTCACTTCCATTCACTTTTTTCATATATATATATATATATATATATCTTATTATAATGGAGATTGTGGGTTTGTCTGTCTGTAACCGAAACTATATTACTATACAAGTCACAATTCCCTTTATTATTTACATCACATTCTCCATGATTTTATTTTTATTTAAACCTCAATTATTAATAAAATTGCTTTACATTATTAATTGTTGACCATATCGACATACTAATAACATACAATTGTATTTATATATACAACAAAATAGCTGTTTACAGTGTGAATGGGAAGGCTAATTTGCATATTGATATTAGAAATTTGATCTTAATAAATATATGCTTAGTATTTTGATTTCTAATTGTTTGGTTTTATCTTATTGAATATGAGCAAAAATCTCTTCAATAAAACTTAAAAGAAATCCCTTAACAAGAAGAAATAACTAATATTATTCTTTACTTCCTATTTTAACTAAACAGTTTAATTAGGAAAATTTACCAATGAAAGACGGGAGTAACTGAAAATGATGGAAGAGTTAGTTTCAAAGTTGTTCTATTTTTCAATCATACCCCCTCTGTTCAAAATCTTTTTATCTACATTCTTATTCAGTTTCATTAGCCTTTCTAATTTAATATCATATTTCATAATAAAATTTAACTAAAATACTTGCACCCGGAGGGTGCATATATTTGCTAGTATATATAATATAACATAACGTATAACTTAACGTAACAATACCTACCTAGCATAACTTTATGTTAAATTACACGTTTATATATATTTAATATATAATATATATATAACATATAATAATTTAATAATAATAATAATAATAATATAATAATATATATATATATATATATATATATATATATATATATATATATTGTATATTATTGTAATTATTGCAGGTAGTAGAAACAATATGTTCTTCTGCTGAAAAAAAAAGGCCAAATCTTTTGAAGGCCATATTCCTGTTTAGGATTTTCAACAGGCAGATATTCTTGAAGGTCAAAGGTCAATAGATTTGTTCTTGCCTTTTGTTGTTGTTGTTGTGTTGTTGTTGTTGTTATATTGTTGTGTCACGTTCATCAGTCTGGCTGGTGACATTTTTAAATGTCTCCGCCGTTTCTACGTTTCCTTTCAATGCAACCACAATTATTCAATCAACCTTTCATTTCAACATTTGGATATCAAAAGGTCTGACATGAAGCAGATACATTATTCGATTAATCAATACTACGAGTATCCCCATCTTTGTTGTTTCGTCTTGAAAATATATGCGCCCTCCGGGTGCAAGTATTTAAGTTTTAATGTAATAGAATATTATAATAAATTGACTTAGCTCAGTCGGTAGAGCGTTCGGCTAGGAATCACAAGGTTCTTGGTTCGATACCGGCCCTCGGCATCTCAGCGTATGAGTAGCACAGGGATATGTGCAGTAAAGTCAGGCGCTGATGGTAGGTGTGGCGCTCCACCTCAGATGCTAAAATAATCTCCTTGGTCTAGCGCTAGTGAAAAGGGGATATACTTCCTCGATGTCTGACTGATACCGACATTAGACCGCCCCGACTACTTTACTTTTTTTTTTTTTTTTTTTACTTAGAACGACTTATGAAACTAAATAAGAATGCAGATAACAAGATTTGAAACAGATGGGGTTAAAATTGAAAAATAGAACAACTGAAATTTTAATCTTCTATCACTCCCGTCTTTCATTGCAAATTTTCCTGATAAAATTACTGTTATTTCTTCTAGTTTATGGATTACTTTCTAGACCTATGCCGAGTTTTTTTGCTTATATCGATTAAGATAAAACCAAACATTTAGAAATCAATAATACCAAGCACATATTTATTAAATTCAAATTTTTAATATCAATATGCAAATGAACCTTCCCATTCACACTGTAAACTGCTATTTTGTTGTATATATAAATATAATTGCATGTTATTATTATGTAGACTAGCAAATATATGCACCCTCCGGGTGCAAGTATTTTAGTTAAATTTTATAATAAAATATGATATTAAATTAGAAAGGCTAATGAAACTGAATAAGAATGTACATAAAAAGATTTTGAACAGAGGGGGTATGATTGAAAAATAGAACAACTTTGAAACTAACTCTTCCATCATTTTCCGTTACTCCCGTCTTTCATTGGTAAATTTTCCTAATTAAACTGTTTAGTTAAAATAGGAAGTAAAGAATAATATTACAGTTATTTCTTCTTGTTAAGGGATTTCTCTTAAGATTTATTGAAGAGATTTTTTGCTCATATTCAATAAGATAAAACCAAACAATTAGAAATCGATAATACTAAGCATATATTTATTAAAATCAATTTTTTTAAGATCAATATGCAAATTATCCTTCCCATGTCATGAACTAAATAACATGGCAATTGTATTTGATATATACAACAAATAGAGGTTTACAGTATGAATGGGAAGGATAATTTGCATATTGAATCTTAAAAAATTGATTTTAATATATTATAGCTTAGTATTATCGATTTCTAAATTGTTTGGTTTTATCTTATTGAAATATGAGCAAAAATCTCTTCCAATAAATCTTAAGAGAAATCCCTTAACAAGAGAAATAACTGTAATATTATTCTTTACTTCCTATTTTTTTAACTAAAACAGTTTAATTAGGAAAAATTTACCAATGAAAGACGGGAGTAACGGAAAAATGATGGAAGAGTTAGTTTCAAAGTTGTTCTATTTTTCAATCATACCCGCTCTGTTTCAAAATCTTTTTATGTACATTCTTATTCAGTTTTCATTAGCCTTTCTAATTTAATATCATATTTTATTATAAAATTTAACTAAAATACTTGCACCCGGAGGGTGCATATATTTGCTAGTCTACATAATAATAACATTGCAATTTATTTATATATACAACAAATAGCAGTTTTACAGTGTGAATGGGAAGGTTTCATTTGCATATGATATTAAAAATTTGAAATTTAATAAATATGTGCTTGGTATTATTGATTTCTAAATGTTTGGTTTTATCTTAATCGATATAAGCGAAAAAACTCGGCATAGGTCTAGAAAGTAATCCATAAAACTAGAAAGAAATAACAGTAATTTTTATCAGGAAAATTTGGGCAATGAAAGACGGGAGTGATAGAAGATTAAAATTTCAGTTGTTCTATTTTCAATTTTAACCCCATCTGTTTCAAAATCTTGTTATCTGCATTCTTAATTTAGTTTCATAAGTCGTTCTAAGTAAAAAAAAAAAAAAAAAAGTAAAGTAAGTTCGGGGCGGTCTAATGTCGGTATCAGTCAGACATCGAGGAAGTATATCCCTTTTTCACTAAGCGCTAGACCAAGAGATTATTTTAGCATCTGAGGTGGAGCGCCACACCTACCATCAGCGCCTGACTTTACTGCAGCTATCCTGTGCTACTCATACGCTGAGATGCCGAGGGCCGTATCGAACCAAAGAACCTTGTGATTCCCTAGCCGAACGCTCTACGACTGAGCTAAGTCAATTTATTATAATATTCTATTACATTAAAACTTAAATACTTGCGACCCGGAGGGCGCATATATTTTCAAAGACGAAAACAACAAAGATGGGGATACTCGTAGTATTGATTAATCGATAATGTATCTGCTTCATGTCAGACCTTTTGATATCCAAATGTTGAAATGAAAGGTTGATTGAATAATTGTGGTTGCATTGAAAGGAAACGTAGAAACGGCGGAGACATTTAAAAATGTCACCAGCCAGACTGATGAACGTGACACAACAATATAACAACAACAACAACAACAACAACACAACAAAAGGCAAGAACAAAATCATTGACCTTTGACCTTCAAGAATATCTGGCTGTTGAAAATCCTAAACAGGAATATGGCCTTCAAAAGATTTTGGCCCTTTTTTTTCAGCAGAAGAACATATTGTTTCTACTACCTGCAATAATTACAATAATAGTACATATAATATATATATATATATATATATATTATATATATTATTATTATTATTATTATTATTATTATTATAATATTATTATATGTTATATATATTATATATTAAATATATTAAAACGTGTAATTTAACATAAAGTTATAGCTAGGTAGGTATTGTTACGTTAAGTTATACGTTATGTTATAATTATATATACTAGCAATATATGCACCCTCCGGGTGCAAGTATTTAGTTAAATTTTTATTATGAAAATATGATATTAAATTAGAAGGCTATGAAACTGAATAGAATGTAGATAAAAAGATTTTGAAACAGAGGGGGTATGATTGAAAAATAGAACAACTTTGAAAATAACTCTTCCATCATTTTCAGTTACTCCCGTCTTTCATTGGTAAATTTTCCTAATAAACTGTTTAGTTAAAATAGGAAGTAAAGAATAATATTAGTTATTTCTTTCTTGTTAGGGATTTCTTTTAAGTTTTATTTGAAAGAGATTTTTGCTCATATTCAATATAGATAACCAAACAATTAAGAATCAATAATACTAAGCATATATTTATTAAGATCAAATTCTAATATCAATATTGCAAATTAGCCTTTCCATTCACACTGTAAACAGCTATTTTTGTTGTATTATATAAATACAATTGTATGTTATTAGTATGTCGATATGGTCAACAATTAATAATGTTAAAGCAATTTTATTAATAATTGAGGTTTAAACATAAAAATAAATCATGGAGAATGTGATGTAAATAATAAAGGGAATTGTGACTTGTATAGTAATATAGTTTCGGTTAGCAGACAGACAAACCCACAATCTCCATTATAATAAGATATATATATATATATATATATATGAAAAAAGTGAATGGAAGTGAATCCGACAGTATGAAATTAATATTTAGAAAAATCATGTGTTTAACATCATGTGTTAGTTTTTTCTAAATATTAATTTCATATATATATAATATATATTATAAAAAAAAGAAGGTCGTAAAATGTATTTTGTTCTCAGAAATTTTTTTTTAGTAAACAAAAAGAATTAAACATTTTTTTCTGAAGAACAAAATACATTTTGCGGACGCTTCTTTTTTTTTATAATATTGAATTTTTCTCCGTTGGAACCAGAACAAAATTTTATATATATATATATATATATATATATATATATATTATATATAATATATTATATATATATAATAGTGGGAAATTTGTAGTCACGTACTTTAAATAAAAACAAATAAACAATAAATAAAACATGCACTCATACACACACGCGCGTGCTCACTTTACACACACGGTCACACAAGACATCACAGACACCCAAAATGAAAAACGATTAATCTACTTACATTTCCATACACCCTTCTCTCTCTCTCTCTCTCTCTCTCTCTTCTCTCTCCTCTCTCTCGTCTCAAATCAACCACACACACACACACAAGGTAAGTGAATGTTTGAATCTCATCATTCAAACCGTTTATCCAGCGTTTCATTAAATTTTCGAATTATTCTAAAAGCGCTAATTTTTCCATTCAAAACATTTTTAAATACAAACTGGTCAACAAAAACTATCACAATCTCCTTATTATTCTGTGATAATTTTACTTTTCCTTATAGACCTGAAGAAGATCTACTAAACAGATTGAAACACTGCAGCGGTGGCTGAATAAATATCAACTCCTTTTATTTGAACCTGTGTTTTTTCATATCTTTCACTATTTTAGCAAAACCGTCGGATTTTCACTTCCATTTTCTCTTCACACTACACACAACACACACACACAGCAAGACACAACACAGACACACACACACACACACACCACATATATATATATATATATATATATATATATATATATATATATATATTAGCAAATGTTATGTACCCTGCCGGTGCAATTATTTAAGTTTTAATTTAATAAAATATTATATTAAATTAGAAAAGCTAATGAAACTAAATAAGAATGGCCAGATAAATGAATTTGAAAAAGAGGGGGGTATAATCGAAAAATAGAACAACCGAAACTTCTATCATTCACGTCTTTTAGTTGCTAAAGGAAGTTAAGGAATAAAAATTACAGTTATTTCTTTCTTGTTTAATGGATTTCTTTAAGATTTATCTCTGATGTTTTAGGCTCATATTCATGCAAAGATAAAAACCAAATATTAGAAACCAATAATTACAAAGCACGTATTTTATTAAAATCAAATTTCTTGATAGCAATATGCAAATTAAGCGCCTGTTAGAACGCGCTATTTGTGTATATATAAATACATTGTAATGTTATTTAATACTAGCAAATATATGCCACGCCCTCCGGGTGGCTAAGTATTTTAAGTTTTAAATGTAATAATATATTATATTAAATTAGAAAGGCTAATGAAACTAATAAGAATACAGATAAAAAGAATTTGAACAGAGGGGGGTATAAACCGAAAATTAGCAACTGAACTTACTCTTCCATCAACTTTCGTCTTTCATTGTTATTTTTTTCTAAATTTAAGTATTTAGTTAAAAGAAGAAGTGAAGAATAAAAATGACAAGTTATTTTTTCTTGTTTAGCGGATTTCATTTAAGATTCATTGAAGAAATGTTTGGCTTATATTCCATTATAATAAATACCAAACAATTAGAAATCAATAATACTAAGCTACATATTTATTAAAATCACATCTTAATATCAAATATGCAAATTAGCCTTCGCATTCACACTGTAAACGGCGCTTATTTTGTTGTAACATGATAAATATATTGCATGCCTATTAAGTATGTAGATATGGTTAAGGAAGTATTAATAATGTTAAAACAATTTTATTAATAATTGAGGTTTAAAATAAAATGAAACATGGGAGAATGTGGATATAAAATAACTAAGGGAATGTGACTTGAGTAGTAAATATAGTTTCGATTACAGACAGAAAAACACACATCTCCATTATAATAAGATGAATATGATTCACAATATTATTAATGTAATAAAATTTTATTAATAATTGAGGTTTAAATAAATGTGGCATAAAATAATGAAATGAATTGTGACTTGAGTAAGTTATATATTTCGCGGCTACAGACAAAAAAAAAAGCCACATA
Organism: Doryteuthis pealeii; assembly: GCA_023376005.1. NCBI lineage: Eukaryota > Metazoa > Mollusca > Cephalopoda > Myopsida > Loliginidae > Doryteuthis > Doryteuthis pealeii. The sequence goes on from CM042165.1 coordinate 67,101,216, forward strand.
ATCTCCATTAAAATAAGAAGATATAATCTATTAATAATGGAGATTCGCTTCCGGTATTGTCTGTAAGCAAAGATTACGTCACTGTTTTACGTCACATTACGCCCAAAATCGTCATAACATAGAATAAATACACTCAAATTTGAACATAACAACATTATGACAGTCTCCAAATTGTTTTTAATAAGCAAGGTTTTATAAATACATGACTGGTATTATATTCTATATATAGTTTGTTTTATTTCAATACATATGTTAAAGTTTATATTTCAAAATTGTTTTTATTTTTTGATCCTTAATGAATTTGATGATTTTTACTTACTTAGGTCAAACTCGCTGACATTGAAATTTTTACTCCCACCCTCAGGCAATATGTTTCAAAATGCTATTTTTACATCGCCCGGAGGTGTTTTTTTTAATTTTGTACTAGTATAAAAATATAACATAACATATAATTCAACATACGTTATGGTAGTATTGTTATGTTAAGTTTACGTTTATGTTATATTAATATATATTATATTGTATATTTTATGTAAATATTAATATACATAACTAGCATGGACCTGTGTAATTTACTACCATATGATATATTCAATTATACAACGTTTGATATGTTTACTTAAGGCATATTGCAAATGGTTTAACATATAAAACTTATAAATAATCTTGGTTTACACAATTCTCTTTCTGAAAAAGCAAGGATAGTAAAATTTAAAAATATCTTTGTCTATGTTTTTTTGTTCAATAGGATATCTATTGTTATAAAATCCAAAAAGTGTTTTGTAATAAAAAAATTTTTTTAAATTTACCTAACCACTCCACCATGGGCAGCATATTACGAAAAGGCGCAATTTTTAGAATGGAGTAAGACATGCTCGAATTTCGAATTGGTCCTTCTTTCTAGACTTTGT
>CM042165.1:67102226-67124726 GCA_023376005.1 Doryteuthis pealeii
GAGGACAACCAAAGGGATTCTCCCAACACTAAGAACACCGAGGACCACCCAAATAGATCTAACCTAACACTAAGGAACACCGAGGAACAACAAATGGATTCTCCCAACACTAAGAACACCGAGGAACACCCAAATGATTCTAACTCCAACACTAAGGAACACTGAGGAACAACCAAAGGATTCTACCCAAACTAAGGAACCCGAGGAACACCCAAATGATTCTACTCAACACTAAGGAAACCAGGAACAAACCAAAGGATTCTACCAACAACACTAAGGAACACCGAGGAACACCAAAGGATTCTACCCAACACTAAGGAAACACCGAGGAACAACCAAAGGATTCTACCCAACCACTAAGGAACACCGAGGAAACCCAAATGATTCTACCTAAACACTAAGAACACCGAGGAACAACCAAAGGATTTCTACCCAACACTAAGGAACACTCTGGAGGAAACCCAAATGATTCCTACCTCAACACTAAGGAACAGCTGTAGGAACAACCAAAGGATTCTACCCAACACAAGGATACACCGAGGACACCCAAATGATTCTACTCAACACTAAGGGAACACCGTGGAACAACCAAAGGTTCTACCCAACACTAAGGAACACCGAGAACACCCAAATGATTCTACTCACACTAAGGAAACACACAACCAAAGGACTTCTACCCACACTAAGGGACACGAGGAACACACAAATATTCTACGCAACACTAATGGAACACCGAGGAACAACAAAGGATTCTACCCAACACTAAGAACACCGAGAGGAACAACCAAAAGAATTCTACCTAACATTAAGAGGAACACCAAGCATCTCCACTATAAAGTGCTCTCTCTCTCTCTCTCTCTCCCTCTCTCTCTCTCCTCCCCTCTCTCTCTCTCTCTGCAGCCAAAAAAATGGCCACAAAAATCGTAACAACAAAAATGTCAAAGCTATGTTGCCGAAATATCAAATACCATTTTTTAACTTTTGTTATCCTATTTTAAAGATTATCATTCATCCCGCGCTATATTCGGTGACCTTCAACTTGCACTAACACTAACACCCCCACCAACAACTGACTGTACGTTTTAAAGTTCATATGAGAGTAAAGTAGAATTGTAACCATGGAACTCACAAAGAACGCCTCTGGAATAAAATACATTTCAGCTGTTTCCCAAACAGAAAAAATCGATTAGAATTAACTCGTCAACCTTTTTCATTTGTGTCAAGTACACAACCGATGTTTACGATCAAGTCTTGCTGGAAAGATTTAGTTACTGTTAATATCACTCAAGTTAAGCAACATTTGGTCTGGTCTGTACTTAGATGAGTGAACACTTTTGATGAGTAGATACTGCAAGCAACCTAAAGCCTTTGGGAATGACTGGAAAGATTTAGTTACTGTTAATATAACTGAAGTTAAGCAATGCTTAGTCTGGTCTGTACTTAGATGAGTGAACACTTTTGAGAAGTAGGTACTGCAAGCAACCTAAAGCCATTGGGAATCACTGGAAAGAATAGTTACTGTTAATATCACTGAAGTTAAGCAACACTTAGTCTGTCTGTATTTAATGTGAACACTTTTGATGAGTAGGTACTGCAAGCAACTAAAGCCTTTGGGAATGACTGGAAAGAATTAGTTACTGTTAATATCACTGAAGTTAAGCAACGGTTAGTCTGGTCTGTACTTAGATGAGTGAACACTTTTGAGAAGTAGGTAATGCAAGCAAAGAAAAGTCTTCGAGTGTGACTGGAAAGATTAGTTACTGTTAATATCACTGAAGTTAAGCAACGCTTAGTCTGGTCTGTACTTAGATGAGTGAACACTTTTGATGAGTAGGTACTGCAAGCAACTTAAAGCCTTTGAACATGACTGGAAAGAATTAGTTAATATTAATATCACTGAAGTTAAGCAACGCTTAGATGAGTGAACACTTTTGAGAAGTAGGTACTGCAATTAAGCTAAAGCCTTTGGGCATGACTAAGCTAAGATTAGTAATTAACAAATACACTCCATCTGTTTGTATACTAAATGGACATTTTACTATTTTATGGAAATCCGATCTCACTGACAAGTTAAAGAGAAAATCTCCCAAGCCGTAGTTGTATCAGTTCTACTATACGGCTGCACTACTTGAACCCTAACGAAACGCCTGGAGAATACACTAATGGAGACTGCAGAAGAAAGCTGCGCTCAATCTTAAAGAAGACGTGGAAACAAGACCCCACGAGAACACAGCTGTATGGCCACCTGCCCCATATCACACAAACCATCCGTTTTGAGTAAAACAAGACACGCTGGGTACTGCTGGAGAAGCAACGAAGAACTCATAAGTGACGTTCTTCTGTGGAAACCATCACATAGGCTGTCCAACTAAAACGTACATGGACCAACTCTGCGCGGATACTGGATGTTGCGCAGAGAACCTCTCAGGGGTAATGAATGATAGGGATAGTTGGCGAGAGATTGTCATGGACATCCGTACTACTAGCGCGACTTGATATATATATATATATATATATATATATATATATATATATATATGAGAAGAAAATATTTTAAAAATATAACAAACACAGGATGTTATGATCAGGGGAAACAATTTTATGTGCAATACTTAAGTATTTCGGTATATTGTACCATCTTCAGGACACTGTTAAGGGATGTTTTTGTGAGGGACAAAATGAAAGATGTTAAGTGTATAGTGAATGTGTGAATATGGTGTTAGTAACCGTTAATTTTTATATGTGCGTTTGTTTACGAAATCTGATGACGTGATCATTGCATGTGCAAAAATGGAAAGTGAAGATCATAGGATGACGCACGCAGACACGTGAATAAGCGGAGAACGAAAAGCTAACAAACATATGACGTATTTATTATGGATATTAATGTTTAGAAAATAAGAAGATTAATAGATAGAACGTATATATATATATATATAGAACAAAACAATACATAAAACATATATATATCCATATATAATGATACATAGACATGTATATCTGCGTATATATGGATATATAATAATTAATATCCAAAATAAATACGTCATATCTTAGCTTTTCGTTCTCCGCTTATTCACGTGTCTGCATATATTGGGAAAGGTATGAACCACCCCATCTCATTAGTGCGACTGGAATTCGAACTTGCTTAACTACGCTGCCGCAGTCATGCACGTTAAACACTACGCCACATACACTCTCTTGTAGAAGAACAGTAGTGGTAGTAGTTGACCAATAGCCAGGGGTGGAGTTGTTCATGCCTTGGGAAAGGTATAAACTACTTCATCGCATCAGTGCAACTGGAGTTCAAACTTTGCGTACCTAGCTGTCACGGTCCAGCACGTTAGACACTAAGCTACGTGGACTACCCCCCTCCTCCATCGGAAAAAACTTCTGATATTTGATTTTGTATGTGTGCATCAAGCAGATCTCCGATTCTATGAAGAAAGTGTAGTCATCCATCATGTTTTAGTTTGAACTGACCTTGATACTTCATTTCCATATCGGATATGTCCCGATGAAACACTTTACCATGCTCATCACTCATGCAAGCAAGATACAATAGAAAATAATCAACATGAATATTTATCAAGTGCATTTTAAGAGACGCTATGTCTCCTACTCTTTGAATCACTGTGAGCATGGTGTTCGTTAAACGACCGTAATTGAGACTTGTCGCGGGGGGTGGGGAGAGGCTAATATGTGCAAACTGCATTCTCTGCAGAGGGGTAAGAACCACCCTGCTTCTCTGCAAAATAATGTCTGTTGGTTGGTTGGTTTGGGTGGTTGGTTTTATGGCACGTCAATTCCTTCAGTTGACTTTTAGCGCATATATGATAAAACAATTGTGCTTGGTTGGATTTTACGGCATATCAAAGCTTGAGTAATTTTAAGCCGAAACGGTTTTTTATTCATTCTTGTTGGGTATTCCATTTTTCCAAACGTTGATTTTTTAACACAGTTTTTAAATGCAATATGAAGCCAGATTTATCAGCTATTTTATAAAAATATTTGTGTTTTATCTGTAATTAGTTTATCTACTGCTAAACAAATCCAAGTTACAGGATCTTTTTATAATTTGTTCCTCAATATTGGGTAATTCCATAGTATTTTCCCCTTAATTAACATAATTTATTCGAGTTTAAGCAACATTGCAGGATACTAATTTATCAGCTATTATATAACATGTTTGTGACTTATCTGTTATTAGTCAATTTACTGCAATTACAGATTCAACAATATTGTATAAAAATAAAAATGTATAAACTATTATATGAAAATATTAGTGCCTTATCTGTTATTAGTCTATTTACTGCTAAACAAATCCAAGTTACAAGATATCTCTATAATTAGCCAGTCAACATTGGGTTATTTTCTGATATTTTCCACTGCATTCTAACATTAATTTATATAATTTCATCTAGTTTGTTCGAGCAATAATGTATGAAATGAGATTTATCAGCTATTATATAAAAAACATTTGTGCTTTATCTGTTATTAGTCTATTTACTGCTAAACAAATTCAACTTACAAGATCATTCCATGATAAATCACGACTCTATCCCCTAGCTATTATGACCGTTACTTGAAAACGAAAATGAGATAAAAAGCAACTGTGTGGACACTTCAAAAAACAAACTAAAGAATTTGCACACAGGATGATTGGACCTGGTTAAGAAAAGGAAAACTCAAGAAAGAAACAGAATTCCTTGTACATAAATAACCCCTCAAAATAAAAAAAATCTGGGAATTAACCGAATTTAATGAAATTTCAGTGTTGATATATTAATGAATAAAATATATAATGCACCAGTTATTTTATTTAAAAACCTTTACATTTTTTTCAGGTCAGTTAACTTCAAACCACGTATCTTTGAGGCGTAACCCAGATTCTCAAAGATACGTGGTTCAAAGTTAACTGACCTGAAAATGTTATAAATAGGTTATAATCAAACATTTACAAATGAATCACATTGCAGCCTTAAATAACCCATGTGGGGTTGATATGCAATTAATCAAACCTTTTAAACATACTTTTTTTACTTATCAAAGGGTCGGTAGAGTGTCCGTTTGGAACCTCGAGGTTCCTGGTTCGATTCCGGCTCTCGTCAACTCAGCGTATGAGTAGCACATGGATATGTGCGGTAAAGTGAGGAGCTGATGGTAGGAGTGTGCTCCGTCTCAGACGTCTAAACAATCTCCTTGGTCTAGCGCTAGTGAAAAGGGGATAGACTTCCTCGCTGTCTGGCTGATACTGACTTTAGCCCACCCTGACGAGTTTTCTTTTACTTGAACTATTTAGTATAGTAAAAAATGACTTAAAGACCAATTATATCAAAGCGAAAATTAGTAATATGCAAATAACAGCGAGTATAAATTTGTGTTGACAGAAATGTCACAGTTAATCGTATGATAAAAGAATTCACCCTGCTGACACTAAATAAATAAAAGAGTAGCAATGACTGGGTAGGAAAGGTGAGCCACTGGAAATTATGCAAGATTTTACAATTTGGCTACTATCTTTGTTTTCACTTCTCTAAGATCAGTAAATATTGATTTGGATTTTTGAACACCGTTGCTTTTCGGTTAATGTGATATATAATGTTTCTGTTTTTAATCCCATCTGACTGGTGTCTAAATCACAGAAAATATTGAACGGTTTTAATCGTTGGCAAAGAAATTGCTTAGAAAAGCAAACTGCTTTTAGAGAAGAGGTATTAAATGACTTTGTCCATATCAAATTGGGTATCTGGTACATTTATTTTTGGAATATTAATGTTGTGAAATTGAGCTGACTATGCGACGAACATTGAAAGCTATCGGCTTCTCGATACGCTCATATTCGGCATACTGATCTTTAACTGGCATAGTGGTATAGTATATTAAAGGAAAATGGAATCTGACGGCAAAGAGAAATGGAAATCGGTCAGAGGAAGAGATCGTGATATAATACTGCATTATCGGAAGACAGTAATAAAGAAAGCAAAAATAAAATTTTTAAAGCACCGTCAACAAAGACATAAAAAATGGATCCCACACACCACTAGGTGGAGTATTTTGTATCATAAGGTGTGCTGGAGTATATCACTTAAACTTATCGACTCTGCGTGGGCGCGTGGATTAAAGCCAGTCAATCAACACGCAAGAATACACGGTTAGTTAACTATTTATCGTCGATCTTGAAAGCCGTTCATTTGCCACATTCGACACGGACGAACGGAGAAACAACCAAGGACTCTGCTGAACACAAGGCTTCTTCATTAAGGAACAACCAAAGGATTCTGCCTAACACCGAGGAACAACCAAGGACTCTACTTGACCCAAGGAATCTTCACTAAGGAACGACCAAAGGATTCTGCCTAACACCGATGAACAACCAAGGATTCTGCAGTAAGGAACAACAAAGGATTCTACCTAACACTAAGGAACATAGGAATCTCCACTGTAAGGTCCTCTCTAAAATGCAGCCTAAAAATGGTCCCAAAAATCGTAACACTTGATAAGAAAAATCTCCAGACGGATTTAGCGACGATCCTCTGTGCATTTGAAGAAGTTAAATTGGTCTTTGATAAAATCTAAGGAATTTTAGCAAAGATCTGGTAATAAAAGGATAACGATGTATCTAACGACCGGAAGGAAATGTGATTATGTGGGCGTTGGCTTTGGCGTTCTGATTAGATGAAAGGCGTGGTTGTCGAGCCAGGGGTGGGGATCTGGCAATCACAGATGTCAATTTCTGTCAACCCTTGGGTTATTTTATGCCGAAGACGTTTTGTTTTTATTTATTCTTGGTTGAGTACAGTTGTTATTTGTAAAGATGCAATCAGATCCATTTAACCCATGGATAGGGATCCTCCATGTTAGAGTGGACCTGGGAGTAATGGCAATGAAGGGGTACTCCACACTCCCTAGAGCTGCAGAATTGGAACCATGACATGCAACTCTCCACTTTGGTCTGTAATTTAGCTAGACTGGCGTTTGGATAGGCCCCGCCCACCAATCAGCTGTTCATGTCAAGCCACAGCACCTATATAATTGTCCCAATTTTAATGCTCTTCTGCCACTCCCTAACCCTTTTTATTATATACGCACTAGAAGACAATCGCTGAGGGTCTTAATGTCCTGGGTAGATATGACTTTATGATGTGAAGTTTCAATTCTGGAGTGTGGAAGTATCCTTCATTGCCATTACTCCCAGGTCCACTCTAACCTGGAGTGGTTGTACCTGTTAGGGTCCAATCTATGGGTTAAATAGATATAAATGTGTTTAAAAAATTAGGACCATATGACATTTAGGCACCCCTTTTTGATCTCGATTCAGAAGGACATGTTTTTCATTTACACCGTCAATATCTGTTGTTTGATAACAGACGATTTTTAGAATTTTTTTAAATTATAAAACTGACCACTAACACTAACCCCTAATCCTAACCCTAACCCTAACCCTAACCCTTAACAAACAACCGGATATTGACGGTGTAAATGAAAACCGTCCTTCTTAATCGATATCAAAAAGGGTGCATAAAAGTCATATGGTCCAAAATTTAAATATCAACAAGAATGAATAAAACAAAACGTCTTTGCATAAAATAACCCAATAGGTTGACATGCCGTAAAATCCAACCAATCAACAAACCAACCAACCAACCGAAAGTTAACCTCAACGTTTACTTCGACAACGTTCGAGTCTATCCTCAACGTTACAAAATTGCTGTGTTGTGGATGCTGAGATAATTGCCAACAGATCCAGTATCCTCTGCTCTAAATCTTAAATTTAGATAGTTTATTAAATATTTTTCATATTTTCTTTATTTGAAATATCAATTTAACAAATCGCCCATTTATATCTTATCTTAAAAGATAATGTTAATTATTGAATTGAAATTTCTTACTATATCATTATGTAATGGCATTCCCTCCACTGTGACGAAAAAAAATTCCTTGACCAGCCGGATTAAAATCTCGACTACTATCCCTCCAGCTATGGGTAAATAGTAGGCCAAACCGAGTTCTTTAACCTTGGCTAGGTAACCAATCTAATAGAAAGAAAACTCTGAATTCAAACCTGTTAGACACCGCTTAAGAAATTGACCTTGTGTCACATACTACTCATGCGTAAGTAAGTAAGTAAAGTCGTCGGCGGCCTAATGTCCGTATCAGCCATACAGCGAGAGAGTATACCCCCTTTTCACTAGGGCTAGACCAAGGAGATTATTCTACCGTCTGAGGTGGAGCACCACACCTACCATCAGCTCCTCACTTTACCGCACAGATCCCTGTGCTACTCATACGCTGAGTTGGCGAGGGTCGGTATCGAACCAGGAACCTTATGATTCCTAGCTGAACGCTCTACCGGAGTAAGTAAATATGTATATAGCCCCTTTCTACTCCGCCCTGTTGTCTGGGGCGTTAGAATACACCAACTGCACGTCTGCAGAGGGGTAAGACTCCCCCAGTGGGGCCACCTGTGGGCCGTGAGTGGTGAACCGTGATGCTTGAGGATGGAACCCAGGTGACTGAGCTGTCCATGACATTCAACACTCAACTTTGGTCCTTACTTAGGCTAGACGGTTGCTCCAATAAATAATTTTTATCCATTCAGCATTTTCTTTCCTTTTTTCATTTTCTCAACATAATTGTCGGATTCAATTCCATTTTCCAACACACACACACACACACACATGCGCACGCACGCACGCACATATATATATATTATAATATATATTATATATATATATTTATATAGACATCCACAGACACGTGTTTCGACTTATCAAGTCTCTTCAGTGTCGCTAGACATTTTGTGAGCTACCTACAGCCGGGATAGAACTCCGATCGATTCAGCATCAGTCGAACCGCTTAACCGCTCGGCTATCGTCACCCACAGAATGCGAAGGTGATTTTAACTGTTTTAATACACACATCTGTATGTATGTAATGGCCACTATAGAGTGCTCTATCCCTTTTATACGAGCGTTGCGTTTACGCTTTAATTGGTGGTCATCAGCGAAATACCCTCCAAAATGCTCAACCCCAGGGGTATGGGGAGCATATATAGTCGTATATATATATATATATATATATATATATATATTATATATTATTTATATTTTTTTGCTTGAAGGCAGTTACAATGCATATATCGTATAAAATTCGATAATTAAAGAAAATAATCATGACAAGCGAACTAGGCAAATATCGCCCCCTACGTAGAACATCACACAGCAGCTGTTTCAACTTTATTAAGTCCCATCAGCGATGTATACTTACGATTTCCCTCCGACAGAAATCGAAATCGGGAACAGAGTTAGAGACTTTATATATATATATATATATATTCATATATCTATTAATAATGGAGATTCGCTTCCGGTTTTTGTCATAACATCGTCATAACAGAATAAATACACTCAAAATTTGAACATGCAGCATTAGACAGTCCTCATTGTTTTTTAAAACAAGTTTTAATAAATACATGACTGGTATTATATATCTATATATAGTTTGTTTTATTTTAATACATATTTAAAATTTACATTTAAAATTGTTTTATTTTTTAACCCTTTAATGAATTTGATGATTTTACTTACTGAGGGTACAAACTCGCTGACATTGAATTTTTTACTCCCACCCCTCAGGCAATATGTTTCAAAAATCTATTTTTACATCGCCCGGCGTGCGTTTTTTTTATTTTGTACTAGTATATATAACAAAACAAATTTTACCGGCGTGATCAAGTGACAATTTTCTTCATCACGTCGTTCGTTACATCCGCCCGTTTTCTTCGACTAAATTTGCGAAGGAATCGTACAATATAATAATACGTCAATTTACACAATGGCAAACGCTGGCAGATGCAATTTTCTTCAAATAATAACTAAACACAAGTTTTATACACGTCACTGTGTAGGCAAAAATGCGGCGTAAATAACAGGGTAAAACATAACGCATAGGAAAAAGAGACCGAAATCAGAAACATTCTTAGAACGTCAAGCATTTTTATCAAAGCCATTCCGATGGAAGAGAACAGAGAGCTGGAATAGGCGCATGCGCAAAACAACCAGCAGCCTACCCCCCCCCCCCACCACCGCTCTTAAAGACTCTCGCTCGTTCGTTCGTTCGTTCGCCGGCATTTTTAAGATCGATAGATATTGAATTAAAAATAAACGTAATATATAAACAAATTCTCGTTGCGCGAGATGAATTTATATGGCCTCGTTTTCATATCATCGCGCGCGTTTTTATCTTTTGCATCTTATTTCCTTTTGTTTTCGTTTTGGTTCAGATCATCTGTTATCTTCCGTACACATCTTTGGTGGAATATCGATGCGCCTCATCCTCATCCTCTCGTTTCGAGCGTAACGCGCATGCGCACCATTTACCACCAGATGCGGTGGGGCGCAATTGCGTAGGTATAACGAACGCAGTGGGGAAAATATATAGAACATTTGCAGAAACGACTTTTGGGAGAGTATTTAAATGCATTAATAACATTGTTTGTTTTGAGGCAAATCTAATTTAGATTTTCATAGAGACCTGGTTAATAAATTATATTTATTCTATGTATTACTGATTTGACTTTAAGTTGAATACTCATTGATAACTTACACAATACCTGAGAGTATTGTGACGTAAGCAGTGACATAGTTTCGGTTACAGACAGACACCAAATCTCTATTATAATAAGATTTCAATGTATTTTTATGCTTAAGGACGGAATCCTGGTAGTTGAGCAGTCCATGACATGCAACACTCCGCTTAGACCCAATTTTAGGCTAGACAGGTGGTGTCGGTATTAAATGAACCACTGAGGTTGATATGCTGTAAAACAAACCAAACCAAACTAATATATTGTTATATATTCTAAATTTCTATGTTTTTATATTTGTTTTTCTGTTTCTGCCAAACAAATTTGAGCTGCTCCACTTTAGAGTTTGTACGGTTTATTTTTTATATCAATATTTCTTTGTGATATCAATATGGGATTGTTCTATTTACACACAAAAAAATCTTTGAAAAAACATAAATTCATTAATCAATAAATAAACTCTCTCTCTCTCTCTCTCTCTCTCTCTCTCTCTCTCTCTATATATATATATATATATATATATAAAGTAAAAAAAAACTTATGGGCGGAATTTGTTATTATTTTAGATAATGTTAAGCAATTTGGATCTAATGTAAGGTTATTATTTTCAAAACCGAATTCAAAACAAAATAAAACGGAAAAGATCTTATTTATAAAACAAAACAATAAACCTAAATTTATTTTAATGGGAAGTGAATAACGGAAAAAGTTATGTGAAGGGGATTTTATGGTCTTTTCATATATATTATATATATATATATATATATATATATATATATATTTAAATAAATAACAAAAGACTTAGAGATCTTGCATTATAGACTATTTCAGGGAGCTTAGACAAAAATCTCTAATTCTCCCGACTCATCAGATGCATCTGATGAGTCGGGAGAATTAGACATTTTTGTCTAAGCTCCCTGAAATAGTCTATAATGCAAGATCTCTAAGTCTTTTGTTATTTATTTAAATATAAATTTGCTCTGTGACTCTAACAATAAGAGCACACATTGAGCTCTCAAACTGCGACAAGTTGTTTAAAAAAAACTATGTCGTAAGGAAGATTTCTTCTCTGGACTTTTGGATTATATATATATATATATATATATATATATATATATATATATATATTATTACACACACACACGGATACACACACAAAGGACGGATGATCTCCAGGAGAGGGCAACGGCTATCAATATCGACCGATAGTCGTAGAATTGGGGTACTTACTACTCACATAATTTCCCAACACAACCTGTCGCTTGGGTGCAATCGCAGAGGCTTCCAGGGGGAGCTTGCCTTTCATGAAGTGACTAAATACTACCTGAGACAGCACCTTGCAGCAGCTCGTCAGCCCAGTAGTCTCACCCTTTCCCTTGCCACTGGATCAACTGCGGAACTGCCAAGATAGTGGACTGGAGTCTGTGCAGCCTCTTTCCACTTAAAATATCTCACGCACAAGTTTCACCCACAGCAGAAGGTATAATAGTTGGATTCATACCTTTCCCAATGGTATCAGCGTTATGTGAAATACAAACAGCCTCGTCCAGGATATGAACTCGTATCACTGTTTACATTTCCTACAACTCGATTATGCATTGGTCATACAAGACTAACGCACTCCTATATACTCAAACAAGAACAACAACCACAATGTGGAACATGTCAAACACCTTTAACAGTTAAACACTTATTCATGGAATGGTTTCTGCTCACATCAGAAACCGTTATTTTAAAGCAAACAATATGAAAGATCTTTGAAAATGTCAATATAGAGGATATTCTCTCTTTTTTTAGGGAAATAAAATTATACCATAGAATATAGACATGAAACAAATCAATACCATACAACATAATCCCCAATAATGCTAACACATTATTAAAACCAATTACTAAAACGTATAAATATAAATACACGATATGTATTACTTCCTAACCGTTAGGTATGACATAACCCGAGACGGGTTGACATGCCGTTAAAATCAATAAACAACAAACAAGATAATCATTAAAGCTCATGCCTACACTGGTGTGTGCAAAATCAGTGTAATCAAAAACCAGTGAAGTTCAAGCAAAGATGTTTGCATGAGAGGACATATTAATCTTCCAAAATTCATTGTCAAGGTTCTTAAGCGGCCGCAATGGAAGTTTCATTGAAGCTGCTTAATAACCTAAACAATGAATCTCGTAACTTAATATCTTTGATAGACGTGAAGTCATAAAATATGAATGGAGTCGAAATCATATTGGACACTGCCTGTGAATTTTTTCCAGATTCAAACGAAGAGAAAAGTGTTTATTTATTGGAGAATAATCGATGGTGTAAGTGGAGGGGGGAGAAGAGAAATGTGTCTTGCGGTGAGAATTCATGGCCAGTTGACTGTGTCGACGAATGTATGGGTTGAAAAACATTATTTTAAAAAGGGGTAGACCCAGTATGATGCTTATCAATATATATATATATTATATATATATATATATATATATATATATATATATATATATATATATATATATATATATATATATATATATATATATATATATATATATATATATATATATATATATATATATAAACTCTTCCGTACAAGCAGGATGTGATACAAGATACATTCCTTAAGTAGAGTTTAATAAGTTGAATTCAGAGTTTTCCTTCTCCTAGACTGGTTACAAAGCTATGGTTAAAGAGCACAATCTGTCCTACTATTTACCCATAGCTGTTTGCCTCAGACTAACTTCTCTTCGGCTCCATGAAAGTGGGTTTGAAAGGTAAACATTATTTCAGTGACGAGAAAGTGAAATATGTAGTAAAGAAGTGGCTCAAAGAACAGTTAACAGAATATTACGTTGCTGGAATGCATGCTCTCATTCGAAAATGAAACATTGCTATTGTTAGAAACGGCGACTATGTGGAGAAGTAGGGGCGTGATTCACAGAGGACCAGCTTCATATTGATGTATGATACATGTTCTGTGTTGGTAATTATACCTGTCCTAAACAAAATGGCATTACTTTTTGAATCACCTATGTAGAGAAGTAGGGATGTGATCCACAGAGGACCAGCTTCATATTGATGTATGATACATGTGTTACGTAGTGCCTTTTCTTTGACGGCACTAAATAGGTATATGTTGCATACCTCTTTACCGGCACTATATATCTAAATATGTTATATACCTTTTTACGTCTTATTCTGGTCGTCTATTCTTCTGGCCGGATCTGGTATATCTTCTAAGGTCTCGTTGGTCTTCTATTGGGATTCTGGGTCTGGTTCTGTTGCTAGGGATTTCTTGTTATCAGAAGCCTTGTGTAATTGTTAGCTTTTAGTAATTAACACAAGACTTCGACTTACTTTTGATGTTACTTTATTCATGAATCCCAGACCAGACAATCACCCAGTGAGCTCACATCTTGCTAGCTTCGATTCTAAGTTCTAACTCCTGACTCTGGCTAACCTACCCCTTAAACCGGAAGGGGCTTTCTATCGCTTTCCAGTTCTCACGATCATCCCCAGACCGCAAGGTCAGAGTGAGGTCAAACGCTGTCACTCACTCTCAAGGCCATCAGCTGTACTGATCGCCATAAGGATTTCTATACTACTTAAAAAGATATTAGGGATCCATAATTATGTAACACATGTTCCTGTGTTGGTAATTATACATGCCCTGAACAAAATGGCCTTACTTTTTGACTCATCCTCGTATATATATAGGGATGTGATCCACAGAGGACCAGCTTCATTTTGATGTTATACATGTTCTTGGTATTATACCTGTCCTAAACAAAATGGCATTGCTTTTTGACATAGCCTCGTATATAGATGAGACAAAAGTTAAGCAATAACATCTGTTAATCAACCTCATTATACAAATGAGGTTTCATCTTGAATAAACATTTGACAAGAATACTAATTACGAGCCAAAGGCGAAAAACGTGACGTGACACATTCTTGGCCAACTCGGAAGCTGCAGGCAAAAACCGTGGCCAATTAGACATTAAGATAAGAGAGAGTTAATTTTTTGTTTGTTTAGATCCAGTAAGTCGTTGATTGGAGTATAAGTAATTACAATTCGATAACATCTTATTATAATGGACATTGTGTGTTTATATCTATAAAATATAATAAGAAAAAAGAAAGAAAGAAGGATAGATAGATAGATAGATAGATGGATAGAGATGCTCGGAAGTGATTAGGCTAACCTGTTTCAATCAAACATAAGGAAAAGAAGAAAAGAGAAAAAGAAAGAAAAACGAGTGAGAGTGTTAAATCAAGATTATTATATTTCTTTTACATATTGAACTATTTAGCAATACTCTTAAGTAAACATGTCAATCGTTGTAATATCCACAATGATATTATAATGGAGATTGTGTGTTTGCATGTCTGTTTGTTTGTTTGTTTTGTTTTGTTTTACGGCATATCAACCTCGGTGGGTCATTTAATGCCGATAAAGTTGTGAAATAAATTCATTCTTAAATAATACAATTGTTTATAAACTCGTTTTTCTATTCAACCCATAGATGGGACCCTAACAGGTACTACCACTTCGGGTCAGAGTAGACGAGGGAGCAATGGTGATGAAGGGGTGCTCCACATTCCCCAAACCTCCAGAACTGGAACATCAGATAGAGTTTAGCGTCATCCCTAGGACATGTAGACCCGCAGCCACCGCCTGCTAGCACCCATATGATAAAAAGGTTGCATGTCTGTAACCGAAACTATGTCACTACTCAAGTCACACATTCCGTTAGTTATTTACGTTACATTCTCCGTGATTTTATTTTTTTATTCAAACCTTAATTATTAATAAAATTGTTTTACATTATTAATAATGTTGGCTATATGTACATACTTATAACATGTATTTCTATTTATATATATGTACAAAAAAATTGCCGTTTGCAGTGTGAACGGGAAAGATAATTTGCATATTGATCTTAAAAATTTGATTTTAATAAACATTTGCTTGGTATTATTGATTTCTGATTGTTTGGTTTCATTTTAATAAATATGCGCAAAGATCTCGGGGATAGATTTTAAAAGAAATTCGTTAACAAGAAAAAATAATTGTCATTTTATTCTTTACTTCCTATCTTAACTAAATAGTTTATGTATAAAGCTTCTAGCATTTGGAGTTTTGTTTTTTTTTTCTTTGTGCAGAATGTGCGTATTTTCCGTTAGAAATATTCATAGAAATACATACAACAATACAAACCATTCTTAAACAAAATTAATTTCCAGTGCAGTACACACATTTTAAAATGCCTATAGCACCTTTCCCATCAATGTTTCTCCTTCCAGCCACGACATTAATATAATTTGAAAAAACTAGAACACAGCACTTCGAAGTGCCGAAAGTACTCGGGACCTGAACTTTGGTGGACTAATCCACGAATTCCACCCAAATATTAAAAAGTTGGCCAGAAAACTGGAAAAAATAATAAATAAAATTGTTAAACAGATGTGTCTTTTGTTTAATTCAACATGCATATATATATATATATATATATATATATATATATATATATGTGTGTGTGTGTGTGTATGTGTATGTGTATGTGTGTGTGTGTGTGTGTGTAAGATAATCCAAATGACTGGTAAGTAAGGACTGATTCTATTTGGGAACATCGAAATCTCACTGTACAACCATACTGTATGCTCTTGTAAGTGCAAACATATATATTCATACCATGATTTTTATAAATCCCTGGGAGAGCTCAATGTATAATAACCAACAAATTAATTATATACAGAGCAACATTTAACTTTCAAAGAAAGAAAACTTAACAAACCGCCATCCTGTTAGATTTTTATTTCGACAAAAACTCAAAATAAGTCTAGCCTCTTCTGAGAGATTTCACAAATGTAGGGAATCTCAATAAAAACATCATGCACCAGAATTAAGTATTCTGATACGCCCGCATAAGAAAATAATTTTATGACAACAACAGCTACAAATTTGGATTCTGGGGCATAGATAGATAGATAGATAAACAGAAGAAAATAATTTCTACCAGAGAAAGTACATAATAATCTTTACTTTGATCTGTTTTTTTTCTTGCTTTAAAAAAAAAATTATTTTTAAATATTATATATATATATATAATATATATATATATATATATAAATATATAAATATATTCTTTTGGAAGTCTTTCGCAGACGACGATGATGTCCCTCCATATCTTCAGTTGTGGACCATCTAGTGGCTCGTTAGTCCGATTCTGGACTTGCAGATCACACATTGCAGGGGGAAATTCCCATCTACATTTGGTTGTTCATGACGACGAAGATATCGCTGCTCTGCAGTCCTGTTTATCTCGATATTGAGCTGCTTAGCTCCTGTGCGGCATATATATATATATACAGAGAGAGGTAGCTATTTAAAAGTCGAGCCGCACTAATGAGAAGTAAACTTCGAAACACGCGTCTGTGGATGACTAGTATATATATGCTCCCAAATTTCATGGTTGAGCACTGTAGGGGAGACATTAGTTGACCTTTCACCGTTTAGCGTAAAAAAAATACTCGCGTGTTTACAGACTGGAGTTCTCTGGTGATTGTAAAAATATCCTGTGTTTATCAATTAATTGTTCGCCCCATGGCTGACAGTTCCCGATAGCTGAGAGGGTAAGGAATTTGACGGACGAAAATTCTGTCGGGTTTCGCACGCTGCTAGAGGTTGCTGTTAATAAGTCGTGCCGAATTGATGAGAAGTAAACTTATCTGAAACACGTGTCTTTGATGACTAGTATATATATATATATATATATATATATATATATATATATAAGTACGCAAACAGTTTGTTTGATATGGCTATGCCGACAATTTTTGGGAGAATATGTGCTTAATTGAAGTCATACCTAATTTGAAAATTATTTAGTTGATAATTAATGACTTAGGCGAATATATCGGTTCAAATGTAAAGCGTAAACAAATTGAGAAAAAGTCATTCTCTGTTAGGCCGAAATGTACATACAGAGAATGACTTTTTCTCGATTTATCTATGCTTTACATTTGAACAGATATATTCGCATAATTCATTAACTATCAACTTATTAATTTTCAAATTAGGTATGACTTCAATTAAGCACATACTCCCCCCCATATATATATATATATATATATATGTATATATATTTATATATAGAGAGAGATAGATAGATAGAAGAACTTAATTTTTACCAACAAAAAGTACATAATAGTCTTTATTCTGACCTGTTACTTTATATTGTTTCTTTTTGTTTTGTTTTTAAATTTCTTATGGTGGTTGTCGGCTTAAAATACTCAGCGACCGTTTAATGTCTATACATTGCGTCGACAGGGGGCGCTTCTTTGCTTAGAAGGTCAGGTCAACTGAATCAGAAATTATTGTTCCAAAATTACATTTGGTTCAGACAACCTTTGGACTTTTTAGCGGCACTTTGGCGCACACGACTTCTACACAAAAGGTCCCGTTGGAAAGGAAAAATAAAAAGATATACGTTTGAGGGCGTATTGGCAAAGAACAGAATTAGGGCGGATTATATTCGCTACGAAATCTTTCAGAGATTAACTTACTAGCTAAGATCTCTCATCAAAGAGAGAGGATGTAGACCACAGTAGATAATACGAAAAGATTGATAATAGAGACGGAAAAAAAATCGCATCAGTGCTAAAAAGCATACTGACACACAAAAGGAATGAATGGGACTGATAGACAGGCAACACGGAGTGACTGTGAATAGGCATGCAGACAAACAAATTTAGTGACTGGTGGCATTCATACAAACATATATTCGCTTGATTGGTTGGTTGTTTGGTTTAATGGTAGACAAATCTCTTTGGGTTATTCAATGCTGAATCTTGATTTTACAAGGTGTGTCATAAAAGTGGCGAGTTTGAAGCTGTTTTTACCAAGATAGAAATGAACAATGAATGAAACGTTAATTTTTTTTCAGAATACAAGGTGTGTCATAAAAGTAACGAGTTTGAAGCTGTATTTACCAAGATAGAAATGAACAATGAATGAAACGTTAATTTTTTTTCAGAATACAAGGTGTGTCATAAAAGTATCGAGTTTGAAGCTGTATTTACAAAGATAGAAATGAACAATGAATGGAACGTTATTTTTCTTTTCAGAATACAAGGTGTGTCATAAAAGCATCGAGTTTGAAGCTGTTTTACCAAGATAGAAATGAACAATAAATGAAACGTTATTTATTTTTCAGAATACAAGGTGTGTCAAAAAACTAAAAAATATCTCGATACTTTTTTGACACACCTTATATATTCTATCTTGGTAACACATCACGATGAGCCATCTCTAATATTTTTAATGTAAAAACCAAAACATTTCTTACTCATTCCTTCCTCTTTTCTCTCTCACTGTTGTTCTTAAAATGATTTTACCCCAGTCGAAAACCGGGTACTTCTGCTAGTATCAATATATAATACCGGATATATATTTAGAAAACTTATTAAAAAAAACCAATGGGGACTGTCTAATGTTGCATACTCATTTCTTTAATATATATAATACAGGATTGTTCTTTATTTATTTTGGGCATTCTGGCGTAAGCAGTGACGTAGTTTCAGTTACAGACAAAATCAGACAAATTTCCATTATTAACAGATGTGTTTTGTTTAAGAAATAATTTTCGTTAGCTTCATGTGTATTAAACAATTGGTAGAAATAATTTTCATTAACTTCCTGTGCATTTAACAATTGGTAGAAATAATTTTCATTAACTTCATGTGTATTAAACAATTGGTAGAAATAATTTTCATTAACTTCATGTGTATTTAACAATTGGTAGAAATAATTTTCATTAACTTTATGTGTATTAATAAATACTGGTGGTTGACACATCTTTCTAACGCCTATATGATAAAAGGGGTGGGTATTTGCAACAGGGGAAATTTGAAAAATACGGTAGGGTAACTCATAATTGCTAGAGCTTGATATGACTAGCGGATTGGTTGATTCAGACCTCACCGATCAGCCGTCTAACCCAAATAAGGGCCCAAATGGAGTGCTGCATGTTACCGACTATTCAGCCATCAGGATCCTGTCCTCAGGCTTTACGTGTCGCCACCCACGGTCAATTGGTTACTTCAATTGTGGGTGGGTGGTGTCTTCCATCTCTTCAGGGTGAAGTCAGTCTATTCTACAACCCCGGTCGACATGGCGAACAGATTTGCGGTGCGATTTATGATAATCATGCACAAAGACTCGTGTAGTATATTAGGAAAAATGAAAAAACACAGGTTTAAATGGGTTAAGTGGTGAGTTTATTGGCTGACGTTGCAGTGTTTCAATCTATTAATTAGATCATCTTCAGGGCATTTGTTGGTATATGGAAGGTAATAAGAAATTATTTATCACAGAATAACGAGGAGAGTGCGGATATCCAAAGCTGTTAGTTTATCCATGTTTGTCTACTACATACCGTTTGATTCACTTCCTTTCTTCACACAAAGACTCGTGTAGTCCTTGATACTAGTTATAGAGATAAACAAACTGGAGGCGCTCGTAGATAAAGGTAGGTTGGTTGGTTGGTTGGTTAGTGGATTGGATTTTACAGCATGTCAACCCTTGGGTTATTTCATGCTGAAGACATTTTGTTTTAATCATTTTTGTCGGGTATTCAATTTTTTCAAACTCGATTTTATTTTATAACATTTCTCAACTCAATTGTTTTATCTATTTTACTCATAGGTGGGAACTAACAGCTACTACCACTCTGAATTAGAGTGGACCTGGAGGTAATAGCGTTAAAGAGGTATTCCATACTCATCGGTGGTTCAAAATCAGAACTTCACCACTAGATGGAGGTTAACGTTGTTACAATGTGTTTTGCCATCCTGTAGGCCTTAAGCCAGAGCGCTTGTCCAGTGGAATTGGATCCTTGGTAAAGAGTCCTGAGTATTGGTAATCGTCTGGTATTGTAAGTCCCTCCACAATGAGTGCAATTAGAATTATGGCCAGTGTGGGGTTTAAGCAGTGTATCAGCCATGCAGTATGGTTGGTGTTTGACGAAGTAATAGACCACGTGACTTAGGCTAGTCTATAAATCCAGGTGATGAATTAGAGCAAATCTTATATCGTAAAATATTCCAACAAACGTCATACTCAGTAGACTAACACTCTTAGCCACCGCCTTCAGGACAATCATATAGATGCTATGGCTTTATTTATCGTTGGGGGTCTCTCCGACGGCCCGTCTACCCATAATAAGGATCAAAGCGGAGTGTTGCATGTCATGAACTGTTCAACCAACAGGATTCCCTTCTTAAGGATCACAGGTCGCCACCCACGGTCAACTGATGGCCCCATTGGTGGTGTATTACCCCTATGCAGAAATGCAGTTGGTTTATTCTAGTTCTCCGGTTGCCAGGGTAACATAGATGAATGGAAGTAGTGATGATAGCCATAGAGTCAGACACATTTAGTGATTGATAGGATTTATAGACAGACAAACGCAGTGATTGATGGTTCACACACAGACACACACAGAGAGAGAGAGAGAGAGAGGGAGAGAGAGAGAGAGAGAGAGAGGGGGGCAGACAGACAGGCAGAGACAGAGAGACGAAGGATTAATTGATTGATACAAATCATTCTGATTAATAGATTAGTTGGCTGGCTGGCTGGTTAATTTTACGGTATCTCAACTCTTGTTGGCTTATTTAATGCCGAAGACAATATTCTATTCAAGTAGAATATGGTCTCAAGAGAGAGAGAGAGAGAGAGAGAGAGAGAGAGAGAGAGAGAGAGAGAGAGAGAGAGAGAGGGGGTGATTGATTGATTTATACAAAATTATTCAGGTTAATAGGCTGGTTGGTGGTTGCTTTGTTGGTTTTACGATATCTCAACACTTGCTGGGTTATTTAATGCCGAAGATAATATTTTAATCAAGTACTTATATGGCTTAGAGAGAGAGAAAGAGAGAGAGAGAGAGAGAGAGAGAGAGAGAGAGAGAGAGAGAGAGAGAGGGGAGAAGAGAGGGGCGTTATATATTAGAGTTTCTATTGTTTTATTAACTTCTTATCTTTCTTTTTTTTGCTTATGTTTTCTTTTGTTTTTCTTTTTCGACGCTTTTCAGCCTATTGCGATAACCACAAAAGAAAAAGAAGAAAAAAACTAGAAAATATTTTCTTTCTACATTTTTTATTCGGTCCATCGGCAGACATCGAATCCAACACTGTTTTTACTCAAGGCAACCATTTTCCAAAGTTTGAACAAGAAAGAAGACCAAAAGGAAAAAAGAAAAGAAAGAAAAAGAAAAAGAAAAATAAGGAAAGGAAATAAGAAAAGAAAAAAGGAAAGGAAAAAGGAAAGGAAATAAAGGAAATAAAAAAGAAAAACAGAAGAAGAAGGAAAAACAAAAAAAATAAAAGAATGAAAAAAAAACCGTAAGAAAATGGCCGGTAAGAAAATAGGAAAAGTAACAAGAAACTTGATCCACTCGAATCTGACAGAAGACAAAGAAATTCCATCGCAAAATTGATTCCTGTCATTGGACATTAATTCACTATTGTCGTTTTGCATCATGTCGCGTATTTCTTGCCCCCCTCTCTCTCTCTCTTACGCACACACACACACACACACACACACACACACACACACACACCTCTCTCTCTCTCTCTCTCTCTCTCTCTCTCTCTCTCTCTGGCCACCCTTTGAAAATAGAAATTATTTTCATATTCTTCACCCCCAAATAAACCGTTAGAATACATGAAATGTAAAATTCCAATTCTGTAGGTCAGAGTAATATGGAGTGCCTCATTGCCATTACTCCCAGGACCACTCTCTCTCTCTCTCTCTCTCTCTCATACTCACACACACACACACACACACACCTCTCTCTCTCTCTCTCTCTCTCTCTGGCCACCCTATGGAAATAGAAATTATTTTCAAATTCTT
>CM042165.1:67132226-67147982 GCA_023376005.1 Doryteuthis pealeii
AAATGGAAGACGAGAAGGGGAGAGATCGAATTTTGATAGACGAAAGCAACCGAGACAATATAAAACCAAAATGGAAGTCGAGAAGGGAGAGACCGAGTTTTGATAGACGAAAGCAACCGAGACAAAAAAAACAAAATGGAAGACGAGAAGGGGAGAGACCGAGTTTTGATAGACGAAAGCAACCGAGACAAAATAAAAACAAAATGGAAGTTGAGAAGGGAGAGACCGAGTTTTGATAGACGAAAGCAAGCGAGACAATATAAAAACAAAATGGAAGTTGAGAAGGGGAGAGACCGAGTTTTGATAGACGAAAGCAAGCGAGAAAAAATAAAAACAAAATGGAAGACGAGAAGGGGAGAGACCGAGTTTTGATAGACGAAAGCAAGCGAGACAAAATAAAAACAAAATGGAAGTCGAGAAGGGGAGAGACCGAGTTTTAATAGACGAAAGCAAGCGAGACAAAATAAAAACAAAATGGAAGTCGAGAAGGGGAGAGACCGAGTTTTGAAAGACATAACCAAGCGAGACAAAATAAAAACAAAATGGTGGAAGTTTAAAAGGGACGAGAAAGCCAGGCGGGACACGATGAAACAAATACGAATAAAAAAGAAAGGGAGTTAAAAGAAACTGAAACGAAGTAGTAGTAAGATCAAACAAGCAACAACTGAATGGAAGGATGAATTAGTATTTAAAATCAAACAAGGCGCGGTGGAACGAAAAACGAAGAAAAATAAAAAAATAAAATGGGAAGCCGAAACGAAGCGAATGCCAGAACAACTAAGGAGCATAAAAAATGAAATAAAAATGAAATGAAATAACGAAAAATGAAGCCAAAACAAAACGAGACAATGAGAGAAAAATGAAACAATGAAATGGGTAGACGTAACTAAGTGAATTCAAGAACAACATAAAGAATTTAGAAAAAAATTAAATAATGAAAACGAAGACTAAACAAAGCGAAACACGATGAAAGAAAAATAAAACAAATAAAAAAAACAACGAAATGGGTAGACGAAACAAAGCGAATTCAAGAACCATTTAAAAAAAAGATTTTAAAAAATGAATAAATGAAAAAGAAGACAAAACAAAGCGAAACACGAAAAAAGAAAAAAAAAACCCCAAAAAAAAACAAATAAAAAATTTAAAAAATGGGTTCGACGAAACATAAATTTTATTATTTCATAATCTTTTAAAAATTTTCTTGAATTCGCTTTGTTTCGTCTACCAATTTCGTTGTTTTTTTTTGTTTTTTTTTTCATCGCGTCTCACTTTGTTTTGTCTTCTTTTTTATTATTTAATCTTCTTTTTTAGTTTGTGTGTTTTTCTATCTGTAACCGAAATTATATTACTACTCAAGTCACAATTCCCTTAGTTATTTACGTCACATTCTCCATGATTTTATTCTATATAAACCTCAATTATTAATAAAATTGTATTATATTATCAATACTGTTGACCATATCTACGTACTAGTAATATATAATCGTATTTATATATATACAGCAAAATAGTGGTTTACAGTGTGAATGAGAAGGTTAATTTGCATATTGATATTAAAATCCTGGCGATAAATCTTAAAAGAAATATATAACAAGGAAGAAATAACTGTAATTTTATTATTTACTTCCTATTTTAACTAAATTGTTAAATTAGGAAAATTTATGAATAAAAGACGGGAGTGATGGAAGAGTAAGTTTCAGTCGTTCTATTGTTCGATTATACCAACCACTGTTTTAAATCTTTTTCTCTGCAGTCTTATTTAGTTTTATTAGCATTTCTAATTTTGTATTCTTACATTAAAACATAAATACTTGCACCCGGAGGGTGCATATATTTGTTAGTAATACCAAGAAGAAGACAATGGAATCGTCTGTTTTCTGTAAATAGTGACACTTTGGGCGATAGAACGTGCGAGACTCCACGTTCTTGTGAATGCTACCTGTCAATTATTCATTACTCTTTTCACTTGTTTTGGTTTGGTTTTGGTTTGGTTTGTTTTACGGCATATCAACCACAGTGGGTCATTTAATGCCGACAAATTTGTGAAATAAATTTATTCTTAATGCATAATACAATTTTGTTTATAAACTCATGTTTTTCTATTCAACCCATAGATGGGACCTTAACAGGTACTACCACTCCGGCTCAGAGTGAACCAGGAAGCAATGGTGATGAAGGGGTGCTCCACATTCCTCAAACCTCCAAAACTGGAACCTCAGCATCAGATAGTGTTTAACGTCATTCCCAGGACATGTAGACCCTCAGCCACCGCCTTCTAGCACCCATATGATAAAAAGGGGTTGGGGCTTGCCATAAGGGCAATAGGGTTGGGGCACTCATATAGGTGCTAGGGCTTGACGTGACAAGCTGATTGATCGGAGGGGGCCTCTCCGACCGACCGTCTAGCCCAAGATAGGGCCAAAGTGGAGTATTGCAAGTCATGAACTGCTCATCCACCTGGGTTCTATCCTTAAGCATCATGGGTCGCCACCCACGGCGAACAGGTGGCCCCATTGGGGAGTCTTACCCCTCTGCAGAGGTACAGTTGGTGCATTCTAACGCCGCAGCCGACAGAGCGGTCTTTTCACTTGTATTTTTTCTAGTAAAACTTTTCTTTGCTTAAATACTCGCCAGTAAAACAGCTAGAAAGGAATAAAACTACAAAATGAAGAAACAAAACAAACAAGTAAATGAACAAAGCAGAATACAGAAGAAAGCGGATATATATATATATATTTTTCTCTAATTAGGTATTGAGCACTTTTTTCCATTCTAAATTTAGATAATACTAGCGGTTTATGTATATATATTTTTCATATATATATATAATTTTTTTTTTCTTTTGGCTAAGTGTTATAGTATTAATCGATTATTTTCGGTTGGTACGACCGTACTTGGTCTTTCCGTTTTTTCATTTTTTCCCCAGGTGAAGTTTGGTAGTATATTTTTACAATCAAACTATTTGCCTTTTTTTTTTCTAAATAATAATAAGGATGATGATGATGATAATGATGATGTATGAAGAATGGATCGGCTGGCAGTTTTACACCCTGTACATCTGAGATAATATCATTTTTTTTAAAAAACACCTTTATTGGGTAGAGAGATGGTAAAAATGCCTAGTTTATTGATTCATTTATTTTTGAGATTTACAAATGCTGGACATTTCTAAGTAGAATTTCAATGCTATTTCTATGTATATTTTAATTTTTAAATATCTTCAAATATATATATAAAATCTTCAAGCAAGAACTGGTGATAATTAACACACACACACACACACACACACACACACACACACACACACATATATATATATATATTTATTATTTATTTTAATTGTTTTATTTTCGTAGTTTCATCCCGACACACATACACACCAACTGCCTTTTATATATGTATAGACTTATTTAAAAGATGTTCATCTATATAAACAAAACATGTTATTAGAGTGAATGAGAAATTTAAAAATCATTTTAATTATTTTCCAGTTGTATTTTTCAACCTCATTACTTTATATCGTTATTTAAATAATTTGATGGAGTGTCGTATCATCTATTTATCTATCTCACTCTATTTTTCTTTGTATATCTATTTCTATGTGAGTAAACGTATATTTATTCTAAACTTAGTATATAATTTTCTTTCGTCATTTCTGTCTACTTCTCCTCACTGTCAGCTGCAGGGGGGTATTATCCACCCCAATGGGGCAACTTGTTGGCTGTGGTTAGCAACCGATGATGATTGAGGATGGAATCTTGGTGGCTGAACATTCCGAGATCTGGTTGTCTTAGTGGTTACGTAGCTTGCAAGATTCCATTTTGGCCATTACTGAGCCGGTCCGATCAATCGGCTGGACGAGCAATCGTGTCAAGCTGTAGCACATGTATAGTCCCGACCGTATTCTTTAAACTGTTGCCTGTGGTTAGCAACCGATGATGATTGGGGATGGAATATTATTGGCTGAACATTCCGAGATCTGGTTGTCTTAGTGGTTACGTAGCTTGCAAGATTCCATTTTGGCCATTACTGAGCCGGTCCGATCAATCGGCTGGACGAGCAATCGTGTCAAGCTGTAGTACATGTATAGTCCCGACTGTATTCTTCAAACTGCACTTGTGGTAAACATCCAATTCCTTTTTTCATACATGTGCTAGAAGGAGATGACTGAGGGTCAACCACCAGTTTATTAATACAAATGAATTTGTTTCTTCTATTTTATTGTAATAAGTGTGAATATCTAAAGATTTATTGTCTGACCAATTATCTTTCTTTTATATGGACTGAGCTTTGTGAGATGCAATATGTGTCTATGTAGGCATTCAGTAATAAATCCATATATATTAATATATACTCCCAATTTGGTTGAGTTCCCTAATAAGGGATTTAATTGTAAAATTCACCGTTCTGGCATGTAGCTAACCCTCACTTTGTTTACAAAGTTCGAGGACTCTAGTGAATTCATTTCCGCTTAGAAATGTATCAATTAAATATTATCCTATATTTGACAGCCGCTACTGGCCGCATCGGTAAGAGACTTGGCGAACGAAAATTCATTCAGGTCTCAAACTCGGTCAGGGGTAGCTGTTAACGTGTAGCCACACTGATGAGAGGTAAACCTCGAAACACGTGTCTGTGGATAACTTATTTATCAATATATATATATATATATATATATATATATATATATATATAATAGTATTTGCTTTTGAAGCATTGTTAAGTGAAGTATATTATTATTCATATTTTTGAAGGCAATTACAATGCATATATCGTATAAAATTCGATAATTATTGAAAATAATCATGACAAGCAAACTCGGCGAATAACGTGAGCGACGTGTGGAACACCGTACAGCTGTTTCAACTTATTATCGTTATTCGTCGAGTTTGCTTGTCATGATTATTATACGCATTGTAATTGCCTTTAATAATAATAATAATAATAATAATAATAATAATAAAATATATAAATATATAAATATGGTGTTGAATTTTTTTCAAATTGGTAGCACACCTTAGTGTCTTTGTGTTTATAAATTCATTGGTTTACATTATATATATATGTGTGTGCGTGTGCGTGTGTGTGTGTGTGTGTGTGTGTGTGTGTTATCCTGTCAATTTTTTTGTCTTTGAGAACAATTGGAGGAAGACATGTTTAATAGACGGAAAATAACATTCCAATAGGAATTCCAAGAACGGCTGGGTTAATATCCTTCTTCATCGTTGCATAACAAGAATTGTCCCTAAGGGCTTTCGTCCAAATATTCTCTATGAATATTTCATGCGTCAGAAAAGAAATTAAGAATAAAAGTCAGTTATACAGCAGAACGAAAACAAAATGGCGGCTCGTAGGCAAGAAAAAATAGGACTAATACAAGTTTTCTCTTACGACAGACACACGCTACACACACACACACACACACACACACACACACACACACACAAACACACACACACACACACACTCACTCTCTCGCTCACACACATATATATTTTACCTCATTCTGTCGGATTCATTCCAATCCCATTCCCCCCACACACAAACCTATATATATATATATATATATAATATATACACACACATATATATATATATATACACATACATATATATATACACATATATAATATATGTATATACATATATAATATATATATACATATAATATATATATACATGTATGATATATATATATACATATGCAATATATATATACACATATATAATATATATATACATATATATACATATATAATATATATATATATATACACATATATAATATATATATATGCACACACATATATAATATATATATATGTACACATATATAATATATATGTACACATATATAATATATATATACACATATATAATATTATATATATATATGTATGTATATATGTATTATATATATATATATATATACACATATATAATATATATATATATTGTGACGTGGGATGTATACTAATTCTTCTTATATGAATGTAATAAAGATGACATGGTAAATATATGGACATAATGCAAATAACTGAAAGAAACTTGTGTCCCCCCCCCCAAAAAAAACAAACCCAAAAAAAAAAAAAAAAACAAAGCTAAAACGAAAACAAAATATATTTACATCAAAGGCCGTTGGAATTAAAGCATCCATAAATATTTTTTGTGATATTTCGAATATCCTGTATTCTTCGTTTCGCAATTTATTTCGAATACCATGTTCTCTTCGTCTAGCAATATATATATATATATATGGTATCTGTGGAAAAATTGACTTACCGGTGAAAATGGTCACAATGAAGCTGTATTTACCAAGATAGAAATGAACAATGAATGGAACGTTAATTTTTTCAGAATACAAGGAGTGTCATAAAAGTTCCGAGTTTGAAGCTGTATTTACCAAGATAGAAATGAACAATGAATGGAGCGTTAATTTTTTTTCAGAATACTAGGTGTTTCATAAAAGTGCTGAGTTTGAAGCTGTATTTACCATGATAGAAATGAACAATGAATGGAACGTTACTTTTTTCAGAATACAAGGTGTGTCATAAAAGTGCTGAGTTTGAAGCTGTATTTACCAAGAAAGAAATGAACAATGAATGGAACGTTACTTTTTTCAGAATACAAGGTGTGTCATAAAAATGCCGATTTTGAAGCTGTATTTACGAAGATATAAATAAACAATGAATAAAACATTAATTTTTTCAGATTACAAGGTGTGTCAAAAAGTAAAAAAATGATACTTTTTGTCAAGCCACATATATATATATATATTCTAGAAATGACGTGACCCGTCTGGTCACCCATTGAGCTCGGGTTATTTTGTTAAAAAATAAAAATAATGTAATTTATTTTTAATACATTTTAAACTATTTTTCGTTCAATTTTGAGCAAATTTATCGTAAACATGACCGTCAACGCTGTCTAAGATGACTTAAAATCTGTATTTTACAAAATAAATTTATCCCCCACCCCAATTGAAAAAAATTACCAAACATCAGGCAATTCTCCAATTTTAATAAAATTTTTAGTGTTGATTTATCAATAACTGTATTTTATAATGCATCAGTTATTTTATTTCAAAACATTCTGACTTAATTAGGTATTTCTGCTATGGTAAATTAATATTTAGAATTTATCTATAATATGAAACGCCTAATTTTAAGTTTCAAATTTCCTATTTTTAGATTTTGAAAACAAATATCTATTTAATAACTACTTTAGTTTATTATTATCTAATAATTTTTTTAGAAACACTATATTGAAAATTTTGGACCCCCTCCTTGAAAACAGAATAAATATCGATGTATATTTTTTCTTTTATAAGATAATCTATTTCTATTATTATACTAAAGCTGAGTGAATCAACCTTTGCCACCTAAAGGCTTTTTTCTAGATAATGATATAGAAAATATCCCAAAATATTATCTACTCATAAATCTAATCAATGTTTGAAAAAAATCCAATTTATTTGGTTCTTATTAGTCGCAATTTACAATTAAGTAAAAAATCGACCAATCTCTGTCTATAAGTATAGCTTATTTCTCTCCCCCTCTCTCAAAACATGTATAATACCTTAGTATTCGAGAGAAAATAGGCAATGGGACATGGCTATGACTGCTGACTGACTGACTTTGCACCCCCCTCTCTCTCTCTTTTATTATTACTAAGCTTTACTTAAAATTTATCGAGGGAAGGAAAACATAAGATAATTGTTTGATTTCTAAAAAAATATAAATAAGATTTAAAATTGTTTTCTTGGATGTAAAAAAATAAATAAAATTGATGTGATGTTTTAAAATAGATTAAAAATACTTTAATTATTAATCTTTAAGACTTATAGGGTCAATAATTGTGAGTGAAAATTTAGGAAGAGTATTGTTAACACAAACCTAATTTTATGCTTATTTTACCAGCCCCGTAAATATTCTTCATATGAATGTAAGTAATGTTAAAATAACAACACAGATTTAACACAAAAGTTTATTTTCTTTCTTTCTTTCTTTCTTTCTTTCTTTCTCTCATCTATTTTTCTTTATTTCTTTTTACCCCTCTTTTTAATTTCCTTTTCTATCTTCTCATTTCATTTCTTTCCTTTTTCTTCTGATCATTACACAATTCGCCTCTATTTTCTGTCTCTCTTTCTTTCTTTCTTTCTTTCTTTCTTTCTTATTTGTTTCCTGTTTTTCCCGTTCTTTTGCATCTAGGTTTTATGTCTTTTCTTTCTTTCTTTCTTTCTTTCTTTCTTTCTTCTTTCTCTCTCTCTCTCTCTCTCTCTCTCTCTCTCTCTCTCTCTCTCTCTCTCTCTCTCTCTTATCTATTTTTCTTTCTTCCTCTATATATTTTTCTTTCTTCTTTTTACCCTCTTTCTAATTCCTCTCTCTTCTTTTTTTCTTCTTTTTAATTCATTTCATTTTTTCTTCTTCTCCTTAGACTCATACAATTCCTTTCTATTTTCTTTCTTTTTCTTTTCACCTTCTTTCTAATTCCTCTCTCTTCTTCTTTTTTTCTTTTTCTTCTTTACAAACTTTTCCTTCATTTGTTTACTTTACATTTCTTAAGATATCCACATTTTTTCAACCGTTAAATGTTAAATATCTCTCACTACTTAAATCTTCTGCCAGCCTACTATTAATATCGTTTCCATGGAAATACTTTCGTCATAATTTTTAAGTTAATAGTATCCGATATTTTATCATAAATAAAGTTTCTTATACTTCAGGTCTGCAACGTTAAATATGTTTATATTGATACTATTTCAAAATTTCAGTCATGTTTCTCCAGTAGTGTTGTTTTAGATCTAAATTTGTTTTCTGACAGAAAACAAATTAAACGTATTAAAATGATTGTTGGAATATTTTCGAGATATAATGTGTGCTGGTATCCACCACTTAAACCTATAGACTCTGCGCGGGCGCGTGGATTAAAGCCAGTCAATCAACAGCTCGAATACGTGGTAAGTTAACTATTTAATCACTGATCGTGAAAGCCGTTTATTTGCACGTATTCGACACGGCTGAACGGATCTGCAACCAGGGACTCTGCTCAACTAAATTAATCATTGAATTAATTAAATTTTAGATTATTATTGAAATAGCTCACTAATTAGAAGTGAACCTATTCTATTATTGACCGCAAGTGTTGTTTTAACAGGTTTGTATTCAGAGTGTTCCATCTCCTAGACTGGTTGCCTAACCAAGGCTAAAGAGCCCGGTCTGCCCTACTATTTACACATAGCTGGAGGAAGAGTAGGATTCATACCTTTCCCAAGGGTATTAGCGCTAAATTAAATGTAATTACCACGTCCAGGATTTGAACTCGGGGTGACGAGTCCATTTCCCATGACTTTAACCATTACACCACGCGTGTATTGCTAATTATACATTCATGGGCTCCAAGTAATGGTTAGCAAAATTAGTTTATTTGTAGCATGTCAACTTTAGGATTGGGCAGGGTACTATGAAGAAGTATGTACTTTTGTCAGGGTACCAAGCAGGACTCGACACTAACGCCGTCCCGTTGTCCCGGGGACGATAAAAATTACACACAGGACGATCAATACGTCATCCGGGACAGTTTACTGGGGACGGTTAAAATCTTTCCTAAAATTTAGTACTACATTCCAATATTGGCCGTCCAGTGGTTGCCTTAATGCTGACCTCAAAATGAGGCTACGGCGCCGCAGGTGTATTCTCAAAGCCATGTAATGAATAATGGTGGAGGGAGATAGTTTAAAAGGACTGAATTATGTACTACTAATCCTTCATTTCTCTTCCTTCCAAATCCTTAAACACTGTGCAAGGACAAAATTCTTTCATTTACGATTCACAACCCAGTACGATAAAATTTACAAGTAAAAATGTATTTTTTTCTTTTAGCTCAAAACACAATAGGAAATTGATTTTTTGTCCAAATATCCAGAACTATCACTGCTTCAGCTTTTCTTAATGTTTTATTACATGTTATTATGCTACTGGGTCGGGTTAGCTCAGTCGGTAGAGCGTTCGGCTAGAAACCACGAGGTTCCTAGTGCGATACCGGTCCTCACCCACTCAGCGTATGAGTAGCACAGGGATCTGTGCGATAAAGTAAGGAGCTGATGGTAGATGTGGCGCTCCACCTCAGATGCTAAAACAATCTCCTTGGTTTAGCGCTATTGAAAAGGGGATAGACTCCCTCGCTGCCTGGCTAATACCGACTTTAGGCCGCCCCATCGACTTTACTTTTACTTTACTATTATGCTACTGATGACTGACAAGTATTGATGATGCTAATGAATTAAACAAAAATATTTTGATTTCGGTACTGTCCAAACCCCATTCGGGATGGTTGATAATTTTTGTTCGGGACGGTCATAAAAAAAAGTTAGTGACGGGGCCTGATACCAAGAATATGTTTGTAACGTTTTGCTTTTTTAAAATCGACACGAACCTTAAACAAAGAAACGGTATTATCGAAGCGAGGGGTACTTAACTGATCCCCTATCCAGACGATGTATCGAAGGTGAATTCCTTTTCAATAGCAGCCAAAACTTTCCTCTATATTTTAGTAATTTTAACGGGATGATAGTCAGACAAATTAAACTATGAGAATTAAATAAGTCTGAAAAAGTATGGAGCAAGGATAAACCCACAAAATATAAAATATAAAAAAATATACGGAATATATATAAAAAAATATATATAAAATATACATATAACAATTTTTTTTTATATATATATATTTTTTTTATATATATGTATTTTAAAAAAATATATATATATATTTTTATATATATTCCTTATAATTTTTTTATATTTTATATTTTTGTTTTATTTTTTATATAATATTTTAAATATATATTTTTATATATATATATATATAAAGTAAGTAAAGTTGATCATCTGTATAGACTTATTTGGCAATTGCGTTCATTGTACGTTCATATTTACATTTTTCTGTAGTTTTTTATGAAGATATTTTGGCACACCGTCCAAAATGATATATAATATATCAGTCTCTTGCCGGGTTAGCTCAGTCGGTAGAGCTTTCGGCTAGAAACCACAAGGTTCCTAGTTCGATACCGGTCCCCGCCAACTCAGCGTATGAGTAGCACAGGGATCTGTTCGGTAAAGTAAGGAGCTGATGGTAGGTGTGGCGCCCCAACACAGATGCTAAAACAATCTCCTTGGTCTAGCGCTATTGAAAAGGGAATAGACTCCCTCGCTGACTGGCTGATACCGACATTAGGCCGCCCCGTCGACTTTACTTTTACTTACTATATATATATATATATATATATATATATTAATATATATATATTATATAACATAGCGTTCAACCGTTATTATCCGAAAAATATATTTATTTTAACTAAGGAATATACATCGACTTGGTTAACGTAGGGTAGGATCCTGAATTTGATTGAAACCATGGTAGACACTTATCCACGCCGTGGGATAAGTACTATAAAAAAACACCTAGTACTTTTAATAACTCTGAGGATGGAATTTTACTTCCGAAAATATTTAGTTTTGAAAAAAAAAAAAGAAAGTTAAATAAATATAATTTTCAACACATATTGCATTGTAAATTGATTCAAAAATCTATATATTACACATACACACAATGCTTCAAAGATACTATAAAAAAAAACTTTAGTTCACTATGCCGAGCAAGGCTATATTTATAGTAAAAATTAAAAGAATTTCGAACAATTTCCACGCGCACAGGAGCAGCCGAGCCAAATTAACATAACGGAAATAGCCGATTTAACATCACGGAAGTAACCGAAAAAGAAAAAAAAAATTCAAATATACGGCGTTCCTCAACTTCTTAAACAACAGATGATTACGATATCGCCGTGGGATAAGTACTATAAAAAAAACACCTAGTACTTTCAATAACTCTGAGGATGGAATTTTACTTCCGAAAATATTTAGTTTTGAAAAAAAAAAAGAAAAGTTAAATAAAATATAATTTTCAACACAATTTGCATTGTAAATTGCCTTCAAAAATCTTTATATATATATATATATATATATATATATATATATATATATATATATATATATATTAACTCCATTTCCACGCTACCTTAGCTCAAATATAAACGATATAGCAAGATATTGAGCTCTATCTGCTTAAAATATATCATATATTAATCCATCATATATATATATATATATTATATATATATATATATATATATATATATATATATATATGAGTGTATGTATATCTGTATATATGTGAGAGTTGAAAGTCTTTTATTCATATAGGCCGTGTCTCCCTATCATGTGGAAAATAATTCGAACCGCTAACGCCTCAAAGATAAAAGAAGAAATATATTACACGCTTGTATGCGGCAGACTATTTCTGGAAGAACAGAAATGATGTTGCAATGGAACCAGAGTGACTGATGACCTACTATACATAGACCACCACATTCTGAAGGAGGTTAAAACAAAGCATAAAATTGTAGCTGTTGGATTATTCTCTCGGTATAAGCTGTACGAACAGCCACCACTTATATTTATAGACTATTCCAAGAAGCAGGAACTAGACTGACCAATAAAAATTTAAAGTCGTAGATAAATTGACCTAAAATAAATTCCCTAACGGATTTCCTCACAGAAGGATCAACAGACAAGGATTCAACTGATACAGCAATCTTCAAGGATCAACAGGTCAACAGACAAGGATTATACTGATACTACATCTTTCTACTTTAGGCAATACTTCAAGAATAAACAGACAAGGATTAAACTGGTACAATATCTTTATACTTCAGGGAATATTTCAAGAATCAACAGATAAGGATTAATCTGATACAACATATTTCTACTTTAAGGAAAACTTCAAAGTATAAACAGACAAGGAAAAACTGATACTACATCTTTCTACTTAGGCTAATACTTCAAGAATAAACAGACAAGGATTAAACTGAATACACATCTTTCTACTTTAAGGAATACTTTCAAGAATAAACATACAAGGATTAAACTGATACTACATCTTTCTACTTTAGGCAATACTTCAAGAATTTAAACAGACAAGGATTAAAACTGTATATCTACATCTTTCTACTTTAAGAATTATCATTAGAATCAATCAGACAAAGGGTATTAATACTGGATAACATCTGGTTCTTTACTTAATGGAATGATCTTCAATGATAAATCATTATCAAGGAATAAACTTGATATCTACAACTTTCTACTTTAAGGAATACATCAATAATAAACATGCAAGATAATATCTGATACTACACTTCTACTTTTAAGAATTACTATTAAGAATCAAACAGACAAGGATTAATACTGATACTACACTTTCTACTTAAGAATACTTCTTAAGAATCAACACACAAGGTGATTTAATACTGATGTTATCTACATCTTCACTTTAATGCTTAAGGAATACAGTCAAGCATTATTATAACAGAACAAGGTTAAACTATTACTAATCATTCTTTCTACTTAAGGAATATTCTTCTAAGATATAAACAGACAAGATTAAACCTGATACTACATCTTTCTACTTTATGAGGTAATTACATCAAGATAAATCAAGACAATGCATTAAATACTGATGATCTAAATATCTTTCTACTTAAGATAATACTTCTAAGTAATAATACAGACAAGGTATTAAAACTGATATCTAACTATCTTTCTACTTTATAGATATACTTCTAAGAATAATACAGACAAGGATTAACGATATACATCTTTTCTTTACTTTATATGTGAATACATCAATGTAATTAATAACAGACATAGGATTAAATATCTTGATACTACATCTTCTACTTTATAGTGAATTACATCTAAGAAGTTAAATCAGACATAGGATTAAACTGATTACACATCTTTCTTACTTTAAGTGTAATACATCCATAAGTATATAAACTAGATCCAAGTATTTTAAACTCAATACTACAATTCTTGTCTACTTTAAGTAAACTTTCAAGAATAAACAGATCAAGGATTATATACTTGATATTACATCTTTCTACTTTAAGGAATTACACAAGTAAAAACAGACAATGGTAAATATACTACATTCTTTCGTACTTTATAGGTAATACTTTCAAGAATAAACAGACTAAGGATTAATACTGATATACATCTTTCTTATATTTATGCGAATACCTCATGAATAAACAGATACAGTATAAACTGATACTTAAAATCTCTAACTTTAATCGAATACATCAAGTATATCAATAGACATGATTTGAATTCATTGATACATCTTCTTATCTTTTCAAGAAATTAAATTTAACGATTATACCACAAGTTTAATCCACTGTGAATACTGCATCATTTCCAACAGCATTATAGCGCCTAAATTATGCGTACTGGAAATGTAACATGTAGCTATTATTGATTATTTTACCAACTTCTTCCTCACGTTAATCCAGGATTGTGTACACTAATGGCAATTCTTAAGCGGAGTTCAATCAGGGTTGAATTAGAGTTTCCTTCTTCTAGACCTGGTTGCCTAACCTATGCGTTTAAGATCTAGCCAGTTTTGCTCATATCTTCACTATCCATTGCTTGTCAGGAGTAGTAGTGTGTTCCTGTCTCCATGTGATTAGCTGCTAAGTGAAATGCAGTATACCACTGTCAATGATTTGAACTCGTTTGTGTGACGGGTTCCATTTTCCCATGACTTTAATTCATATTACTACCACGCACTTCCCTACGAACTATGGTAACAGTTAGCTTATATCATTTAAAGATCCTATCCAGAAAGGGCCTTTGAAGGGATTCTCGCCAATTGTGAAATTGTAATTTATCTACAAATGTGCACTTACTAGCTTACTTCATCTCTTTGTATTCCCTGTATTAGTTATTACCCTGGCTTTGTTAATAGTTCTTTTATCTTCTTCTGTCTATTTTTTTAGCTTTCTATTTCGTAGCTTGTATTCCTCTTAATTCGTTACGTCTTGGTCTATGTAGCTTGTTTCTTAACTCTGGGCTTGCCTATTTTTAAGATTCGGTTAGAGTCCGTAGTGTTTGTTGTTTGTTTTGGTGATTAAATCAACACAATGCATATCTTTGGTTGAATTTCCTACATTTTATGAAAGTCTTTGTTTCGGCGGATCTACTCAAGCGGCGCGTATGCGAACTGGCTGTTAACTCGATACGAGAGCCCTTATTTATCGTCCTCATCCTTCCAAGTGTCCATATATAGAAAACGATTTTTCAAATTAATATCTCAAACGTCCTGTCTGGCAAAACTGGTGGAAGAGGTCAGTATACAAATTAATTTTTAAAGTCATGCCTATCAGTCTATAAGCTTACGATTTGTTTTACCCAGTGTTCGATGTTAGGATTAGTATTTGACTGTCTTGTTCCCGCTGGTCCATCTTGTCTTTCATGTCTCTTCTGCCGCTATCCTCTCTTCTTATCCTCCTTTCTTTCGATAGTCGGTTTAGTCGCGGGAGTTTGAATTTTGGTCGTATTCAGCTGTGCTTGTTTATTTTATAATACTGATCTCTTTTTTCTTTGTTCCATAAACTGGTTATATAATCATTAGATATTCTACTAGTTATGATACCTAACATAGATCATATGTAAGATGCAATAAGTTCAAACGAAAGAGAATGGGAGTAGGTAGAGGGATGGAGTTAGAGATAGAATATGAAGAGATGAGGATGGAGAGTATGAGGGATGAGAGAGGAAAAATGGTCTGAAAAGTAATATGGGAGGACGGTAAGGGAAAAGTCTGTAGAAGAAAAGGGGGAATATAAATGATAGTAAA